>VDFB02000003.1:395540411-395825798 GCA_007258455.2 Sequoia sempervirens | reverse complement strand
CGTGTTTTTTTTCTTTTAGATAAAGTTGTTTACCATCAATAAATTAATTTATTCAAGAAAAACCATGAAGGACAACAATGATCAATGCTATGGCTAACCAATTAATAAGTATACATGTGAATAAGTCAAGCATGCACATGTGAATAAGGGAAGCACAAGTAGTCACAAACACATATGCCTTGAAGTATACACACAAATACATGCTATATACAACTTAATACAAAGTATATGCACGAATACAAGGTATACGCATGAAAATGCATAAGTCGCAAAGTATACATTAGAACACACGTAAGTCACAATGAATACACGTAACTCATATCTATTGAACCATGAATTTATAACATGCAAATATGGACACCATCGATAAAAAAGATTTGTATTAACCAAATAGCCATGTATGCATACATCAATATATGTCGATATAAGTATAAAATATAGTTACAAAATAGCCATATAGGCTTACGAGAATTCCATATAGGCATACAATGTCAAATATATCCAATATAAAAAATGTACAAAATTGCCATGTCTAGGCATACAACAAAGGGCTCTGGAATCAAAATTCATTTCTCGCCATGCTCTAGAAATAAATTATTTCCCTTTGTTTGGCAATCTGATGGTGATAAGTCCATCACTCATTTCTTATGTGCTCGAGGAGTGCTCCTGCTGCTCCTCCTAAAGTTTAGCTCCTGGTGAAGTTTTAACTGTTACAATAAGAAGTAAAGACATTAATATATAGAAATTACATTATAAAATGATATATTTAACAAAATAATCACTTATGGCCATCTCACGATCACTCTCCACAATGGAAATATTTGCACGTCGATGCTAAGGCATGCTCAAGCCTTGTATAAACCATCCAAATAGAAATTAAACTACAAATCAATAATGGTTTAATTTTTCACTAGAACTAACATCTATAACAATGAATGTAAATTAAAATTTAGTAATTTTCCTCATACCTCCCCTATCAGAGCCATTGAGGATTGTATAGCAGATGAAACACCGATATCCATTTCCCTCATAACATTTGGAGGTGTTTCCACAACCAACATCTGAAAATAAAACAACAAATTATTCAATCACAAAAAAATTACAATAGCGATCCACATCATGACTTATAATGTATGAGATATAATGAAAAAAAATTTGAGTACAAGTATTAAACTATATATTTTTTATTATCATTCTTACTATTTGCCCTATCCATATCTTGTTCGAAAGGATGTGTTTGTAGGCTTTTACCCATAGCAGCAAGCCACTGAACCATTTGATTAAATGCTTTTGTAGACATGTACGATAACTATGGTGGCATAGAGAAGGCAGTGAACTATTTGAAAAAATACCTCAAAAGAAATGGGGTCTCATGGTGATGGCATGCCATTACAAACAAATCCATGTCATGGAATTCCATCACCATAAGACCGCATTTCTTCCAGGAATTTTTTCAAAAATTTCATTGCCTTCTCTATGGTATTATTACTTGCTATTATGCTTTGATTGATATTTTTCCAAGCATCCATATAGTTTGTTGGAAAACACCTATTTTAGGCTTTTAGCCATAGCGGCACCTGCAAGGAACTGAGTAGTTTGATAAAATGCTTTGGTGAACATGTATGAAAAATGTGGTATCATAGGAAAGGTGGTGAGAAGTTTGAAGAAATGCCTTGAAGAAATGTTGTCTCATGTGGTGATGGAATGGAATTCCATCACCATGAGACTGCATTTCTTTGAGGCATTTTTTCAAACTATTAACTGCCTTGTCTATGCTATTTATTACTACTATGCTTTCATAGATTTTTTCAAACTACTAATTGTTTGTCGTACTGGTGCACCTTTGCAAGCACATGCCTCCATGTGAAGTAATTGCATCGTGCTGGTTATGTTGACTTTCTAAACAACTATATTGTACAATTGGAATTTTGTCATCTATCAACATTTAGTTATTAGTTATGGAATTTGAAGTAATGCTTTGAGTTTGAATGATGTGTAATGCAACATAACCAACAATATGAATATAAAATACACAAATATATTAAGTAGAATTCATTAGTTAAGTTCTCTTTATTCTATTACCTTCATGTACGTTTGAGTAAATCCACTAGCACTAGGAGGTGTTTCCTTGAAACCTCCAATATTAGCCTATTCAACATCCAAAATCACATATTAAAATACCATTTGTAAAGAAATTCTATTAACATGTAATAAATTTATAATTATTTACTAGTTACATACACCACTGATAGGTGTATTGCAGAAATAAGTAGGTGGAGGACTAGTGTATCCAACCTCAACATTGTGACCCTGTAATTTTATTAAAATAATAAAACTAAATTAGTTAATCTTGCATTTCAGAATCAAAATTTAATAAGTTAAATTCAATGAACATGTTGAATTTTACCTAAGTATCAATGCCATATGCATCATGCAAAATTTCAGTCATCCTCTCCATCCCCGTAGATGCATACGAATCCTGCATAGTAGCATATGGATCTTGCGTAGGAACCTCCTAAGTGTCAATGGGGTCATATGAACAAGTCGCCCAGCAATATTGAAACACATGGGTTCAAAGGCCACCACCTGAAGACTCCCCTGGATGGTGCTATGTAATAGGGCTAGTATGATGGATGACGCTCCAGTTCAAAGTGTTGATCACCTGCGATTTCTCTACATCGACACTCTCCTTTGCAATAGTAGGCATAACAATGTGCTCATGAGGCAGCCTAGCGAGAGGTCATCCCCCTTACCGCACATGATCCAGTTGTGCATCAGGCCTATCCTGAGCTGACCCCCCACCTCTCCCCTAGAACTCCCTCATATCAAAATAATTTGGGATTTGGTTCAATACGAACTCACTGTATAGTTTCCTAAGAAAATATTGGGGGACTTCACACTTGTTGCATGGTGAGAAGTTTGAAGAAATGCCTCAAAGAAATGTGGTCTCATATGGTGATGGAATCGAATTCCATCACCATGAGACCGCATTTCTTTGAGGCATTTTTTCAAACTACTAACTGCCTTGTCTATGCTATTTCTTACTATTATGGTTTCATAGATTTTTTCAAACTACTAATTGTTTGTCATACTGGTGCACCTTTGCAAGCACATGCCTTCATGTGAAGTAATTGCATCATGCTAGTCATGTTGAATTTCTAAACAACTATATTGTACAATTGAA
Source organism: Sequoia sempervirens (assembly GCA_007258455.2). Taxonomy (NCBI): domain Eukaryota; kingdom Viridiplantae; phylum Streptophyta; class Pinopsida; order Cupressales; family Cupressaceae; genus Sequoia; species Sequoia sempervirens. The sequence continues at coordinate 395,822,614 of VDFB02000003.1, read as the reverse complement.
ATTTTGTCATCTATCAACATTTAGTTATTAGTTATGGAATTTGAAGTAATGCTTTGAGTTTGAATGATGTGTAATGCAACATAACCAACAATATGAATATAAACTACACAAATATATTAAGTAGAATTCATTAGTTAAGTTCTCTTTATTCTATTACCTTCGTGTACGTTTGACTAAATCCACTAGCACTAGGAGGTGTTTCCTTGAAACCTCCAATATTAGCCTATTCAACATCCAAAATCACATATTAAAATACCATTTGTAAAGCAATGATATTAACATGTAATAAATTTATAATTCTTTACTAGTTACATACACCACTAATAGGTGTACTACAGAAATAAGTAGGTGGAGGACCGGTGTATCCAACCTCAACACTGTGACCCTATAATTTTATTAAAATAATAAAACTAAATTAGTTAATCTTGCATTTCAGAATAAAAATTTAATAAGTTAAATTCAATGAACATGTTGACTTTTACCTAAGTATCAATGCCATATGCATCATGCAAAATTTTAGTCATCCTCTCCATCCTCGTAGATGCATACGAATCCTGCATAGTAGCATATGGATCCTGCGTAGCATCCTCCTGAGTGTCAGTGGGGTCATATGAACAAGTCACCCAACAAGATTGACACACATGGGTTCAAAGGCCACCACCTGAAGACTCCACTGGATGGTGCTATGTAATAGGGCTAGTATGATGGATGATCTCAAGTTCAAAGTGTTGATCACCTACAATTTCTCTACATCGACACTCTCCTTCGCAACGGTAGGCATAACAATGTGCTCATGAGGCAGCCTAGCGAGAGGTCGTCTCCCTTACCGCATAGGATCCAATTGTGCATTAGGCCTATCCTGAGCTAACCCCCCACCTCTCCCCTAGAACTCCCTCATCAAAATAATTTGGGATTTGGTTCAATACAAACTCACTGTATAGTTTCCTAAGAAAATATTGGGGGACTTCACAATTGTTGCATGGTGGGTAATCAAAGACCAAGTAACACCTATCATAAAAACGGTTCCTCATCTCTTGGTGGTGGCACCAATGAATATGAAACCTCTTCACATTGAGGCTAATATTTTGATGTGTTCTAGGGTCAGTGAATAAAGAGCACAAATCACCTTTAGTAATTTTTAAATTTTTTACTTCTTTATATGATAGTTTATCTGCATAATATGTCTTAGTTGCCTGCCTCCTATCTTTCCATCTAGTTATTTGTTGGGTAATTGAATCTACATTTTTTAACATCTCTTTCAATCAATTTGCTAGGGTCATTCTTTCTATGGTTGAAGCATTTGGATCACTCAACCTACTAATACAATCCTCAATTTTTTTTTTGTTGTTCTCAATTTCACTCCTCAAATTTTGTTGAGTGCCATGTGGGTGTTGAGTGATTGGTGGGGGAGGTTGATTTTGTTGTTGAGGATTTTCCCACTCTTCTTGTTGAGAATTTTGAGGATTTGCAGGATCAACTGCATCTCCTAAATTTTTTTTAAAAAAAATTAAATCTAACCTAAAACAAACAAAATCAACCTGAAACTAAGAAATTCAAAAAAAATAACAAACAATACTTACCTCCAACACCTCTTCGTCGTCATGGCGCCATCTTTCTAAAGAAGAAGAAACTGTTGTCGATGAATTTTGTAGAATGCCTCCTCCTAGAATGCGAGTACGAAAATGAGGGTTTTTGGCTGTGGGCAGAGCAGAAAAAATAGACAATAGAAAATGAATCACTTTCACTTTTTTTTTTCTTTTAAAATGACATAACACGAGCGCATTATAATGCATTCGCATTATTAGTTTTCAAAAAAAAAATAGCATTGGACACAAAAGTGTAACCCAACTTCATGCACCCACCCTCATATATACATTAGAAAGTATTATCACATCATTCATCCATCCATGCATTACATCATAATATTTGCATTAGAAAATATAAAAATAAAGTGCATTACATATCATTTACATAATAAAACCCATCACATACAAAATAAAGAATCATCATCATATCATCATTGCATGCATACATAATCATCACATAAGCATATTAAACATCACATAGCATATAGAACAGAAACTAAATGCACCCATCACAGGCATCCATCATAAAATCATATCAACACATATAGATTGCTAATCATCGCTACATATCATATAAATCTCAAAATAATAATGTCAAATGTACAATGATATCCAAATATGTCAAGAGGTACGTCATCAACATGGTAGAAATCATAATGTATTAGCTAAATTGGTGTATACAAATGTCTCAATACATCAAATCTGACAACATAAAGGCTATGTGCTACTACCCCTAGACAATGTCAGCCCTGTGCCTCTTGTTGCACCACCTGGTGGCCCTATACCTAGATCTCTATGCGGTGGCCTTGTCATACCTCTACCAGTAGTCCATGAGTGGCTCTATCCTGACATGGCACTAGCAAATTGAGCACAACTAACTTGTTGCTCTGGAGGCACTACCTCATGATATCACAACCTATAATACTCAACCTCCCTAGCAAAGCACCGTACCTCTCTAAGGTAATCTATTTTCATGGTAACCTTGGCTACTCTCTATAGTATCTCTAACAGGTCCCCTGCTTGCTCACACTGTTGTATCAGAGTATCTCTCTTCGTTGTAAGAGAGGTGATCTGTAACTATACCTAGGCCTATGCCTATGTCTATGCCTATATCTGACCCTATATCTGTACCAGCTAACCCTACAGAGTCTATACCTGGGCCTGTAAAGAAATTATCTGAGCCTTTTGCTGCTATGAGGGAAAAAAATTGAACATGCTACTATGTTGTAGCCTCTAGGGATCTCCTCCTCTAAGGAACTCTGAGAAATAACACTGGTTTGTCACCACCATCACCTCCATCACCATCTCTGCCACCATCACCATCCCCACTACCATCACCATCTCTTCCACCTCCACCATCTCCATCATCTCCATCCTCATCATCACTTCTATCACCCTCCTCCTCATCATCACCCCCTCCACCCCTCCATCTCGATGCCTAATCATCATCTAGTGTCGATACTGGATATCCTCGAGAAAGGATGTGAAATGAAATAATGGGCATAATCCTTTGATATGAAAACCTCTATAATCTTTGGATGGTACTACCAAATAACTACTTGTAATTTGAGATATTCCTCACATGCTACATCATATGATAAAATAAGCCCCACTCTAGAATGTCTTATCATTTGCATGCATACAAAGCAACTCCCTGGGGCATACCTTGTACTTGCTCATACTGTCGCAACACTCTCCCAAGAATTAATCTCTCTATCACAAACGGTGTCCTCCCAATCAAATATCTAGTAGTGCACACATATGGCATCTCTGTGTCATCCTCTGGCCATTGCTCACAGTCTAAATAGGGTCTCCATGTCACAATATCCAAGTCATCCAAAACCCTCTTCCAGTACTCTAATTTTCTTAGCTTATGTTGGACAACTGGACCTTTATATCCATGAAATTATGGTTGACCAATGGAACATTGTCTATCAGCCACTAGGTGAGTGACAACTATGTGCTCCCATGCCCATATCTGTACCAGTGTCACCCCCGCTAGCAAACTGGCCCCTCTGAGATAAACCACATGGTGAAGATCATGGTATAAGTGTGCTAGCATGTAGGATCCCCAAGCATATATGGTCCCCCATATGATCATGCTCTCTAATATCTGACCCCAACTGACTGAAAGTCCCTTCGACCTGTGGTCGGGACATAAGAATCCTCCAATGAATCCAGCAAGAAAACATGGTAGTGTCACATATGCATTAACCATATCCCACCATGGAATCTCATATCCACAAATCTGGTCATCCTCGAAGACTCTCCTTAATGCATCGGTGCCCCCCTACTCTGGAATCATAAATAAACAACTCACCAACAACATGAATCCTCAAGATACAATAAACATCCTTTGGTGTCACTGTCACCTCACCAGTGGCTAAGTGAAAGGTGGTGTGGTCACTATTCCACCTCTCTTCCAAAGTGGCCAGAAGTTCCTTGTTAATCTTATGTTGGGACATATCTATCAAAGAATTCAATCTGTATCGTCCAATCACATGTAGATCATCCTACACCGGATGCAGAATAAAATCCTAGGTCTTTAGGAATCACTCTTGAGATTGAAGGATTCTCGAAGGCTCCTATCATCATAACATATCGCAAATCAGCCATCTTATCAATTAACACCAATCAACCTATCAATCTAGTTAGCTTTGATGAGATTTTGATTACATCTCATGAGTGTCTATCATTGATCCTCACCTATAATTGATCCTTACCTATCATGAGGTCAATCATCATTATCCTATCATTGAATCTCACCTATCATGAGATCAATCATCATCTAATCTATCAACATCATCAAACATCATCAAATCAATAGTTGACATGATCATCAAACATCAAAAATGAGAGAAAAACATCATTCAAAATTTATGATATTTTTTAGGGTACATACTAGAGGTCCACACATGACAAGGCAGTTGTGACATCGCACTCACTCAAATTGGTGTCTATGGTAGGGAATCACCATCTTGCCAAAATTGCTCAACTCACTCAATCACTCCAAATTTTCAAAATCCAAATGACACAAATGAACTTCCTTTTCACATCTTTTTACCTTTTAAGGGGTACTTAAGTGGGATTAAGTGGGATTGATTTTTTTTTTAGAAAAGGGCCTTAATTAATCAGCTAATCACCTGGTGGGTTTAGTATTATTTCTCAAGAGATAAATCATGGAGACATCATAAAATTTGAAAATCATCATCAAATCATCATAAAATCATTAAATTTTTAAAAAATTCAGAAAAATATTTTTTTTAAAAAATTCATTGATTTATCTCCCGAGGGGCCATATATCCATCATCACTTAGAAAACCAACATCTGGGGCATATCAAAAAAAAATTGTCAGCACTATCAACAAATTTCTCTTTGAAGCAATGTGTAAACACATCACAACAAAGAGGGGGAAAATGTATACACTTAAAATCGGTCTGGATAATTAATTAAGTAAATACAAGTTATTTAATTAATAAACCTTTTAATTCATCTACTTAAAAATAAATTCTAAATTTATTTATATAGTTCATTTTCTAATTCTTCTATCTTAAATCACATTCTTCTAATCTTAATTAAATAAACAAATTTAAATAGTTTGTTTTATTTAATTATCTTTCCACTTATTAAATTTAAATTCTAAAATTTAATTTTAGTCACATGTCTACAACTTTTTCCTCTTGCCACCTCATCATGACATGTGTCTCATGAATTTAAATATCCTTAATATTTAAATTAGCATTATCTTGAAAAAATTCTGAAACAACTTTGGGACACTTGGCATCTTCTTCTATTTATTCTTCTAAACACTTGGCAATTTTTTTTCCTAAAGGGAACAATCTCCTTTATTCTCTCTAACTTCTTCATCCTCCACCCTCGATCTCTCCAACTAAAATCTTGACTGTTGGTTGCTGCCACATCAGAATATGCCTTGGAAATCCTATAAATGCAGCCTCATTCTACAACATTTCATATCCCACTTTTGAGCAATCTTACTCTGCAAAATTTTCATTAGAGCATTTGTTAGCAACTAGCATTTTAGAAGCATATTAGTTTATAATCACATATTTTCCATTAGCTACATTTTAGTTATCATAGTAGTTTTCATAGAGTATTTGCAACACAACATTTAGCATCATAGTCTTAACACATCATCATTATCATAGCATCACTATCATATAGTTCAATCAATCATGTAGGAATAGATTTCTTGCATTTTCCAACATCTCATTCTTCAGGTTGTCATTTTAAAGGTCATAGTGCACAAACAATCTGAGAACCATTATGATTTAATGAATCCTTGGAGATAGAGAACAATGGGACAACTTTAGAGAGTTTTTTGGTTTCAATTCGAATAGATTTGTTATTTGAATTCTCTAATATAGTGTTTCATTTATTTTGTGGTTTTATTACTCACTCACATATTTTACACACACAATAACTACCCAACATGATATCAACCCTAGCTAGGACAATCCTTGGTGCACTTTGTACCCTGAGTTGGACACACTTTTTGTGCCCCCTTCTCCAATGCCCATAGCTCACCAAACCACTTTCTTCTTCCTTGAATGTTCTTCTTTCTTTAATTTTGTCCATGTTTGATTGATCTCCCTTTCCAAGTCTCATATAAATGCTTATACAAGCCTTAAGGGGTGGTTTCCAAACCATCATACCCTTTCACAAGATTTTCCTATAATTATTTAAATAAATAATTATTATTCCCATTTTTTAAAAGGTATTTAAATACATATTCTTTATTAATATCTCTTTTAACCAAATGATCATAATATCCTTTATTTTTCTATCTCCCATATTTTAAAGGGTTATTTCATAACTTTCTATTAGATTTTGGGGAAAAAGTCACATAATATAAGACAGGTCATTTTCCTTCTAAATGCCCTTATGGTGAAAAAAAAAAATTAAGCAAGAAGAGAATAGTAAAAAGAAGGAATTTTACTTTCAAATGAAGAAGAGCTTCTCAAAGAATTTCTTTACAAATGAGAAGAGTCTGATTACACAAGAATAAAGTGGTTCATTGATGTTAGTGATAACTTAGATGATGAACGTGACTGTGCTTTTGTGGTTGAGGGAAATGAATCCATATCCATAGAAAAAGGTTCCGCGGATTGAAAAAATGAAGAAGATAAAGCTTTTGATGAGGAAGAAGGAGAAGTAGAAATTGAAGGATAAATCATTAGTTCTCTTGATGCGATTAAAAGATTAATAAAGGAGAACAAAAATGAGAAGAAGCATGAAGAAAAACTAACTAAGGAACTATCTAAAAATCTTGATGATTCTGATTAGAAGATGGCTAGTTTAAAGAATCAAGTTGAAGAAGCAAAGAGAATAGAACATGTAGTCAGGTTTTAAATACAATATAAATTTGATTAATGCATAAAGTTGGAAGTTGAAGTAGTTGCTTTGATAAAATATTTAGAAAATTCCAAAGAACATATTGTCAAAGGTTTGAAGTTAAAAGGAGGATCTAAGATACTTGAGTTAATAAAATCACAAATATCAGCAAAAGAAAAGTATGGTTTGGGATTTGAGAAGGTAAAAGTCCTTTTATAAGTAAATCTACAAATTTATATGATAACATCAAAGATGAAAGAAACTTGGAAAATTTAGTTAAAGATATTGTTGAGTTGAAGAGAGATGTTAGAGAAAAGAAGCTTGTGGTAGATAAAAAGGTTAACAAACCTGTCACTGAGAACTTAAATAAGAATAAAACATAAAATTAGTTGATGCATATGGTTTCACAAGGGTGGGAAACTTAAAGAAGAAAAAAGCAAGAAGACTTCCTCATCCTACAACAAGGAATAATATGACAAGGTATTTTTCATATTTCTATGGTTATTGCTATAATTATAATTAGTTCAATCATAGGACTAGAGAGTGTACAATTGTACCTACAAAGGAGAAAAAAATTATTAGTAGAAATCCATTTTCTCCTTTGGTAGATACAAATATTATATTCTATAATTGTAACAATCTTCGTCATATAGCTAAACATTATAGATCAAAATTTGTAAAACCAAGAGTACAAAGTAAATGGAGAGATTTACTCCCTAAGGTGAACAAGGATTCACAAGTTTCTAAAAAAGAGAACAAACCCATGAAAGTATGGAAAGAGAAAGATCAAGTGGTTGCACAATTAATGAGTGCTCAAACTACATTCCATGTAGAAAAGAAAAATCATGACTGGTAATAAGAGCAAGTTTATCAAACTAAGTAGCTACAAAGAGCAAGTTTATCAAACTAAGTAGCTACAAAGAAGGTTATGTTAGTATGGGAGACAATACTACAATAATAATTTGTGGTAAAGGTACTCTAAGCATAGAAAACTGCCTACACATATAAAATGAAAAAAATAGGATTTTAATGTTGAAAAGTGGGGTGATCCAAATATGATATGATAAGAGACCTATTTTCCTTTATTTCATTAAGAAATTAGATCCACACAATGAAATGATTAGCAACCCTTAAGTGAATCAAGTCAAAGTGGGAATATTTAGATTTTCTTATGCTTGAAGGATGGGGGTCAAGGTCAAACAACACTTTGGGGAGAAAAACTAAAAATAGAAAATCAACACCAAAATGCAATCTAACACTTAAAAAAAAAAAATTCAGCTCAATACTGATAGAACCAAAAATTAAATTGCAAATCGGAGAAGGGAAGAATTGAAATGAAACTAATTCCCCAAATTAAAATACAACAATTAAAATGATTTCACAATTTAATTCCCAAAACTTTTATACACAAAAAATAATATAATATTTAATAGTTTGCAACCAAATCGGATATAAAAATTAATCAACAATTACATTAAATTACATTCAATTATGTCGTAAATAAATTATTAATTCAAAAAACTTAAAGGATTTAAAAAACTTTATTTCACAGATAATTTAGCAATCATTAATACTTATCTTTTCAAATGTGCAGAAAAGTCCCAATGATTGTTGGAATGGACTCTAGCTTAGCCTCTTCCATCTGTGAGAAATTTAGGAGGAAAAGTGTACATTGCAGCTCTTCACAATGTATTGGTTCCTTTGGAACAATGCTCAACACTCGTGGAAAACCATGCCTTGGCTAGGACCATCTTGAGTGCATGCACTTGTACCCTAGGTTGGACACACACTATAGATGTGCCCCCTTCTCTTTCTTTCTCACAACCTGGCAACCTGGAATCATATTCCCACAATGTGTAGTGCCTTATTATTTTTCTCTTTTATTTTCATTCATTTCCAATTCTCACATGAATGCTTATGGGTAAAAGCACAAATTTGCATCACACTTTCAACCAAATTATCAGCACAACTGAATTTAAGTATTTCTAACTAAAAATCAATTTTGGTCAAACATATGATCTAGTAAGATTCGTTCTAGTTAAGTTAGATACTTCCACAACTTTTTCAACTAAAATTTTTGGCTAAAAATATATGGAGCACCACTTTGAGGTCAATTTTCCATAAAATAAAATTATTTTAAGAAGTTGAAGTTTCAACAACTCCTACACATGTAAATAACATTTTTTTAAAATATAAAAATACCCTTTTGTAGATCCATAAGTGTAGTTTTCAAAAATAAATTTATTTTAATAGTTTAATTATTATTTATATTTTATTTTTAATTTTAACGAAAGTAGATTATCAACAAAAAATATTAGGTTGATTACCATGCCAAGGAAAAATACTAAAACTTATTAAAAAAATTGAAAAAAAATATGATGCACTAGATAAAAGAATCTATATCAAGATGATACAATATTTTTTCCAGTTTAGATAAATATTTGATACAAAAGTTGACGTCGAATGGAAACAACTATTTTTGATACACACACATTTTAATATTTATTTAAAAATATATATTTATCAAAATTGGAAAAAATAATATCCATACACTAAAGTTTCAAGTTATAAATACATACAAAAATATTGAAAGAAAAAAAAAAGTTCACCATAAAAAGCTTGACGTCTCATGTGACTTCATTTTTGAACATTTTATCATCAACTAAATTATAGTGTTAATTTATTAAAAACTAGTTTAAAATAACTTTTTAATTTTATAAAAAAAATACAAACATAAAATATATTAAAAAATACACATTTTACTAGTTTACATCATTCAAAATTCAAAACATGTATGCCTCTTTTTAGTGATTCAATTTTAAAAGTTGGATCAGTGTTGGTTGTTTCCTTTGTAAAGTGTGATACAACTTTGTACTTTTACCCTTATATAAGCCTTAAGGGGTTGTTTTAAAACCATTGCACCCTCTCACAAAGGTTGCATTTAATAATTATTTAAATAAATAATTATGCTTTCTCCTTTGTAAGAGAGTTTTTACACATGTGCTTTATTAATATATCTTTTAATGAAAGTATCATAATATCCTTTATTATCCCTTTAATTTTAAAGGATTATTTTGAACATAACTCTCTCTTCTCTTGGGAAAAAAGTCGCATAACAAGAATGATGTTTACCAATCACCAAAAGTGTTTTTTTGAAGCATATTTGAGACTCATTCACCCATGGGCGAATGGGTCCAAGGTTAGGGATAGTTAATTGTGCTTAATTAAAGGGACAATTAATTAACTAAGCACAATTCCTCTAATTTGTGAATGGGTAAATGGGTAAAAATCTGACTTATTTAGTCCCCCTTAATTAATTGTGCTTAATTAAAGGGCCAATTAAGGCATAATTAAGCACACTTAATTAAGAGGGCCTAAATAAGTGTTTAAATTTAATATGATACATTTAACACAAAATTAATGCATTATTAAGTCCAATTTTAAATAGTAGGGCCCAAACAAGTGAGAAAGTGTAAAGGGTTACCTTTTTTTGCACTACATTTAGGCCCCACTTTAGTGAGAGGATGAACTTGCATCAAACTCACACTAAATTAGACAATCAAAACATATGTATGCAACAATCACAAGATACTCAATCGTAAAATGCCAAAGACTCAAAGAAAAAGATAAATGAAAAAGAAACAAAGGGGAGATCAAATATTGACTGTCCAAGGAAATTTGGAACATGCCTTAGCTGTTTGTCCAAAAATGTTTACAATTGGAAATTTTCTGTCCACTATGTAAACAACAACATGCTCATACGGGCTAGTGAAACTTACTATCCACTAGGCGAGCCCCTAAGAGTAGAAAATGAGAGAATCTTATTAGGCTCCCATACCATACCAAAGATATACCTCTTCTAACTTTAAGGTACCACAAAACATGAACTTCAAGCTTCATAAGGCTTAGCAAGTTTCATTATGCTAAGAACTTATGAATAAACAATCCTCCATTGGAATGAAAAGTGTGTTATGCTTGGTGGCCATAAAAAAGGGTTGTAACTTTGAGCTTCATAAGATTTAGCAAGCTGAGTTATGCTAAACACTTATGAACAAAAAATAAAAAATATGTGAGACATGTTCAAAGGGATTTTTCTTAGTTCATGCAAAGTCTCCTCTTAGGGAACATCATTCCTAATTTATCTAAGAGAGGACAAGTCTAGGATAAAAGATTCACAAATTAGGGAATGCAATGTGTAGCATCACCACTAAGAGGAAAGTTGTATGCCAAGAAAGGTCACACTCTTTGAGGAAATCAAACCCAATAACACTACCAAGAAGAAGACACGTCAAAATAAGTAAGAATATTTCACAATGAAACATAAGAAAAGGTCCAAAGATCTCCAAAATGGTAATGCCAATGTATTCCCCCACTTTAAAGAAATTGCTAACACCACAATGTGAGCAATTAGTTTAAAGTAGCAAATGATAAATGCTAACAATAAAGAAGACATATAAGCTTGTTTGGAAAGCCCCATGCCAAGTCATATGTTTCCAAATGAATCTACATCATGAGAAAGGAAGGGGTTTCCCCCAAAATAAAATCTCAAAATCACATAAGGGATCCATGGATTCAGGGTCAATATATCTTTGCTACAATGATATTATAGAGCTCGGAAATGTCATCATCCCCCAAATAACTAATGGAATGGGAAGAATGACAGATAGAGAGAGAAAACAAGAAAATCATTTTGGATCAACATGGAAGAGACCTAAATGTTTCAATGCCTTGTATCATCCCCAAAAGGAAAACACAAGACAAAAGGAAAGATAAATGGTTTATGACATATGAAAGAATGAAGGTACTATTGTGTAGAAAAAAGTATCTCTTTTTCACACTTAATTTGGGAATAATTAATATTAAAATGAACCTAAAGGTGTTTCCATGTATTTTACACATCCACATTAAGTTTAGGACCCTTCTAAATTAAATAGACTTAATGGTTCCTTATTTTGGGTGTTGTAAAGTGTACCTTTACACTTTCACACTAATCTAGAGCTTTATTAATTAATTGAGGTTTAACTTTCCTTAATTGGCCCCTTTAATTCAAATCCAAGCCTAATTAATTACAAATTCTGAGGAATAAAGTTGGACATTCATTAATGATATTACACAACACTTAATTTTACAAGGTGTGTGTCCTAGGCTAGTGACCTAGGACCCATTCACCACCTAGCGAATTTTTCCTCACTAGGTCCTAGGACCCTAATTTTGCATAAATTTTCACAACCCAAGAAGTGTTTCCTAGTTAAGTATGCTAGGACCCATTCGCCACATGGAAAATGGGTCCACACTTAACCCTAGGACCCCCTCTTGGGATATGTTTTTGGTGGTATTTTAATGATTTAAAATACCAAATCTGATGTCAACTTGTGATATTTGAATTTTGGGATTTAACCTTAAGATATGTATAAATATAAGGCTATTTCACTTAGTTTCACCTAGCAAAATTTATGAGCAAGTCCTAATCATAATTTTATGAGATCAAGAGCATTCAAGAGCATTCAAGAAGGAATTCAAGGGTAGATTATTGAAGTTTATTACAACAATAAAATATCATATCATCATGTCAAAGTCATGTGTATCTTGTTGAGCTAATGTGATGATGTAGCATTGGTGATCAAGTTCAAGTGTTCAAATCCATTATCTTATGTCAAGTTCATGATCAAGATCTACACTCATTGAGGCTATTTCATGCTAAATTTCATATTTGCAATACAAGTTTCAATTGAGGATTGGTGAGTTGTGACATTGCTTTTTGTTCATTCATATTTCCTTTATGCATTGTTTCATTTCAAGCTTTAGTTACCAAACAGGGTTTCACCAAGGAAAACCCCTATCCTCTAACAAAACAACATTTTTCTTCTCCTTTGATGTGTGATTGTAGGTTTTAGGTTGAAGATCAATTGGAAAGAAAAATTTGTCAAAGTTGCAAAGTTGTCAAATTTGTCACCTTTCTTGCAAGATCACAAAAACTAAGCTACAAGATGGGTATGTGCAGGATCATGATGGAAAAAACAGGCCCTTAAGAGGCAAAAAATTCAAAAAAATCAGAGTTAGGCAACTTGACGTAAAAATTGAAGAAGTTATCTATATTATTTAAAATATATGTAAGAATAGAATCTATAGAAAATTGAATGTAGTTTCTAAACTACCAGGTTTACTTAGAAAAAAAATATCCATTTGCTGAAAATTTGAAATTTCAATGCAATATTACTTAAATTTCAGTGAAAAAATAAGTAGGTGTCTGTTTGACCACCCTAACCACAATAAAATGATAATATTTTAGAAATAATTAGATGACTCATGTTTGGATGTGATGCATAATTTTTTGTAATTTTTTTCCAAGTAAATAATTAATTATGATTTTTTTTACAACTTTTAAAAAATATAAAAACTCATATGTCTGACCACCTTAACTTGGTCAAAACTTCATGAAATTCAAGTTTTATTTTTTTAATCCTATAGTATGTGAATCATAGAATGTGATGCATGTTTTGGATTCAAAAAATGTGATAATGTTTGAAAGCTACAAATTTTTTTCAATCATCCTATCAATCAACACTTTAGTCATAATTCAAATAGAAAATGAATAATAATTATTTATTAAATTCAACGTAAAACATAATTTATATTGGTGGAAAGTTGAGAATCTCCTTTAAAACCCTTTTCATTTCATCAATTTTGGGTAAAAAAAAAGTCGTCAGCCACATACCCTACAAATACCCATCATATTGCCACTTTTTGTCCCATCATGATCCTACACATACCCAGATTTATTTGTGGAATTCTGATAGTCTTCAACTAGGATTTGGGATTTAGACATTGAAGCATAGAACCTAGAAATTGATTTTCTAGAACCTTAGCTAGGACCCATTCACCACTATGCGAATGAGTCCTCAGTGAGGCCCAAAAAAACACTTTTTACAATAGGTACACAACATTTGACCCTCTTAAAACTTTCCTTTTGATTACTATATTGGTTAGGATTTATTTTTGATATTCATGTATACATGATTGAATGAAATAACCAGTGAAAAGAGAGGTTAACCATCTTGAGTACATTTTGGTTCATTCCCCCTCTCTTTTCCTATGTTTTAGGTACAAATAGAGCAATGCACATGAAGACACATCAAATAGAACAATACGGGGGATCACATTATGCACATGCAATCACAAAAAGAACATGAAAAAGAAAACAAAGACAAGATTAGTAAGGAACATGCAAGTCAACCTATAACAAGTCATCTACATCTCAATCTTCTTCATCATATGTGGAAGGTGGACAACTAGCCAAAGGGACAACATCAAGTGTCAAACTAGGACAAGGTTATCTAACTCCTTACCCCAACTAAGTGCAAGATAAGGATGGGCTGATATGGATGGTGAGAATGAGCTCCTTAGAATAAAGAAAATAATTTGCAATGAATGTAAAACATGTAATAGTGAGTATGTTATAATCCTACAACTATCACTGTGAAAGGAGAAAAGTTCAAAATTTAAGGGATTATCTTTATGAGTCCACATTCATAAAGAGTCTTCTTTAAAACACGACACTCATCAGTAAGATGCTTGAGATTTCTATGACTTAGGTTTATTGATTCTAATTTTCTGTGGTAATGTAATCCATCCTAGATACAAAATTTCCTACATTTGTCATTCTATTTTTGTTTTATTATGTAGAAATGAAAATTTTGCGACTTTATATTATTTATATTTCTTACTTGTTTAAGGATCTTGTTGAGGTGTATTCGAAGGATAAGGACCTAAAATGACCCTATCATCCTTGTGATGGATTTTTTCATTATGAAAGAGGACACTTATTTCCTTAGAATATATGGAGGGAGGAGGATCTTGATATCCTAAACCTTTAGTATCTTCATTTGTGATTTGTTCTAACAACTTGTGAATCTCAAGCTCATTTTTAGTGTCACATCATTTTTTAGCTAAGATCTTAAATCCTTGGACATAAGTCTCTTCAAGGTTGATGGGTGTGTTGGTTATTTTGTTAAGATACGATGGATTGGTATGCACTTGGTTAGAGGAACTAGGCTCACTCATTGTTGAAGGTTTATGCTTGGTTTGTGATTCAATATCAAGATGTAAAAGAGAAAACATGTCTAGTGGTGAAATGGTAGGAGGTCTTGGTTGTTGCATGGAAGGGTAAAATGTTGCATTATTCTCAAGGTTGTTAAGGAAATTATGTATGAAATTATGCATGCTTTCATCATCTTCAAATAGGATGTCAACTTCTCGAGGACATTCATTAGGGATAGGTTGAGCATGATTAGGTTTTATTGTATTAGGATCATTACCAAAAATAGAACTTGAGACATCAATTAAGGATGTTAAATATTTCCATATATTACCAATGTGCATGCCCATTATGAAAGAATGAAGTGAAATGCAAAGAGATTTCATATTTTAAGAAGGATAATTTTCTGATTATGCTATGCAAAAACCTAAAAATGATGTCTTATAAATGCCATTTTGAACTCAAACAATGCATTGATTTGACTAATTATTCTTTATATGATCAATTTGAGATAACAAAATTCTGTAAACTATAATAGCAAACCAAAAACAACAAAATAAAAATAAAAATAGAGATTTTAATTCCCAAAAGTGTAGGAAAAATCCCTAATCAGGGACACATTCTCCCATGGGTGAATGGGTCCTAGCTCAGGGTTTTGAAAAATGAATTTATAGATTTTTGAGTTGATTCTTATGATTTTCAAATTCTGGACTGAGACAGGTGGTTACAGTTTTAGATTTTTTGTAAAGTTAAGTCTAAATGAAAATGCAAAATAGTGCTAAATGACAAACTAGGAGACCTAATTTGAAATGAAAAAATGCAAACATAAAACCCTAAATTAGATGTGAACTACTACAAGTTAAGAGCCCTAAATGAGATGCAAATAAATGCAATGTAATCCAAATGAAAGCAAAAACTAGATCTAGGGCTGGAAATGGACTCCAAATCAGCAAGGTATGATGCTCAAATGTCAAGTTCATCAAAATGAAATTAAGAAAAATAGGGTTTTAAGGTTGAAAAGTGGGGTGATCAAAATATGATATGATAAGAGAATTATTTTGCTTTATTTCATTAGGAAATGAGATCCACATAATGAAATGATTATCAACACTTAGGTGAATCAAGTCAAAGTGGGAATCTTCAGATTTCCTTATGCTTGAAGGACGAGGCTCAAGTTCAAACAAAAATTTGGAGAGAAAAATTAAAAATAGAAAATCAACTCCAAAATGCAATGTAACACTTGAAACAACAATTTATTAACCTCAATACTGATAGAACCAAAAATTAAATTGCAGATCATAGAAGAGCATAATGATGTTTACCAATCACCAAAGGTTTTTTTTCTGATGAAGATCTGGGACTCATTCACCCATGGGTGAATGGGTGTAAGTTCAAAAATTTTCTATAGCTTTTAGGATCCTTGGATACATATCTAAATCTTCTAATTTTTCTAGGTTTTACAGTTAGAATGTTGGAAATGGATTCGGGATCTTAGTTTCTATGAGATGACAATAATTTTGACAACTTTTGCAACTTTGAAAACTTTGTAAATCTTGCACTTTAGAAGGTCTTCAATATTTCTTCCACCTAAATATACAATCACACATACAAGATAATTATTTTTGGTTTTGATGAATAGTGGTTTGCCTTGGTCAAACCCTATTTTGGTAATCATACCTTGAATTGAAATGAAACATGAAAGAGGGAATGAAGAATGAACAAAGCTATGTTACCACTCAAAAAACCCTTGAATAAAATATTGATAATGGAGATTTTTTTGAATTTTGTAACTTGCATGAGATGGATTTAATGGATGTAAATCTTGACACTTGAATCTTGCTTGAAATAATGCTTTGAATGCTTGACTTGATCATGAAACCTACATCACAATGTTAGCTCCAAAAACATGCATGATGCAAGAAGACTTTGATATAATGAATAGATCTTGAATGCTGCAATAAAACTCTAATATTTCTACTCTTGAATACCTTTGGTCACTTGTGAAATGCTCTTGAAAATCATATAAAATTTCTAGGTAAAAGTTAGTGAAATAATCTTCTACTTATAGGTATGTATCCTTAATTTTTTGAAATTCAAATATCACAAGCTACCATTGAATTATAGATTTAAAATCATTAAAATACCACCAAAAAAAAATTTAAATTTATGTCCTAAGGTTTAGGGAGGACCCATTCACCCATGGGAGAATGAGTCCCAAGTCCATAAACCTTGGACACACATTGCTCATTGTGAAGTGTTATGTTTAGACATTAATGAATGTTAGGTTTCCCCTTCAGAAAATGTAATTAATTAGGCTTGGAAAATGAATTGAATTTCCAATTAAGGCATAATTAAGCACAATTAATTAAGAGGGCCTAAATAAGTTTCTAAATGTAATAAGGTACATTTAACAACACTAAATTAATGCATTATTAAGTTCAATTTTAAATAGGAGGGCCCAAACAAGTTCAAGAAAATGTAAAGGATTGCATTTTTCTACACTACAATATAATGTTCTTCATGTTGAAGAATTAAAGCATAATCTATTGAGTGTTAGTCAAATGTGTGAAAATGGATACAAAGTCACATTCAATGAAGGACCCTACAAGATAATGAAATCTAAATCAAGAAAACTAGTTGTAGAAGGAAAAAGGAATGAAAGTAATATTTACAACCTCTAGGAAGTAAATAGTAAAAGTTATCTTATAGGATAGATTGATGAGGGTTGGTTATGGTTCAGAAGAATGGTTCATGTCAACTTTGATAACTTGGTAAAGATAAGTTCAAAGAAACTTGTTAGACATATGCCCAAGATAACCAAACCTATAGATACTACATGTAAACAATGTCGTCAATGTAAGAAAACAAGGGTTAGATTTCAAAGAAAAGAATATTCTCCCTCAAAACCTTTGGAGTTTGTACATATTGATCTTTGTGGTCCTACAAGGAGAAAAGTATTAGAAGGAGAGAGATGCATCATGTTACTCATAGATGATTACTCAAGAATGACTTGGGTAACCTTTTTGAAGGAAAAATCTCAAGGATTTGAAAGATTTAAATTCTTTAGGTCTATGGTTTCGAAGGAAATTGTAAAAAGAATTAAATGCTTAAGACATAATAAAGGTGGAGAATTCACCCCAAATGAGTTCATAGAATATTGTGAAAGAAATGGGATTAAAAGGAAATATTATGTAGCAAGGACTCCATAGCAAGATAATTTTTTTGAAAGAAACAAAAAAATAGTCAAAGAAATGGCTAGAACAATGCTAAATGAAGCCAAAATACTTGATGTATACTAGAGAGAAACAATACATACAATAGTATATACCTTGAATATAGTTTAACTAAGATTAAACAGTGAGAAGACTCCTTATGAACTATGGAATGGTAGACCTCCTTATGTTAAATATTGTAGACTATTTGGTAGTAAATTCTACATTAGAAGAGATGACAATTTTGGAAGCTTTGATTCAAGATGTGATGAAGGAATACCTCTTGGATATTCCACTCAAATATAATCCTATAAAATTTACAATAAGAGGCTACAAAGAATTGTGGAAAGTATATATTTCAATGTTGATGAAGACATGAAACATGTTAAATATCCTGAAGATGTTTGTGAAGAAAATCAAGGTTTGAAGAAGAAATAGCTAATGAAGAATCAAAAGATGAAAATGAAAAGGAACCTACAAAATATGTTCAAAAGGGTCATCCCACTGAATAGATTACTGGAAATAAAGATGAAGTAGTTCAAACAAGGGGAAGATTTACAAAGAACAAAGAGAGAAAATTTTTCTATAATCTCAAAAATTGAACCTAAATATTTTAATGAAGCTAGAAAAGATGAAAAAATGCTAAATTCCATGGAAGAACTTATCCAAATTGAAAAGAACAAAACTTGGGAATTGGTTCCAAGACCCCTTAATAAGAATGCAATAGGTACAAAATGGGTCTTTAGAAACAAGCTCAATGAGGATGGAGTTGTTATAAAGAATAAGGCTAGAATGGTGTGCAAAGGGTATGCAAAAATGGAAGGTATAGACTTTGAAGAAATATTTGAACTAGTTGCTAGATTAGAAGCTATAGGAATTTTTTTGGAATTCTTGGTTTTTAAAGGTTTCAAAGTCCATCAAATGGATGTAAAGTCTAATTTTTTAAATTGAAATCTAGAAGAGGAAGTTTATATTGAACAACTTGAAGGTTTTCAGCTATCAGAAGAAGATAATTATGTTTTCAAACTAAAGAAAGCTCTGTACGCTCTAAAATAGACAACTAGAGGCTGACATTCAAGACTAGATCAGTACTTGCACCTACAAGGATTCAACAAAGGATGTGTAAATAGTAATCTTTATTTTAAAACATAAGGTGATTATATGCTAATTGTTGTTTATGTAGATGGCATCATGTATGGTGATAACAACAATAAAATGTGCAAAGAGGTTGCTACTCAAATGCAAGATGATTTTGAGATGTCCATGCTTAGAGAAATTTCATTTTCCTTGGTATAAAAATAGAAAAAATAATGAAAGGGTATTTATATCTCAAACCAAGTATGCTAAGGAGATGCTTAAGAAATTTGTTATGAAAGACAACAAACCAGTGGGTACTCCATTGATAACTGGATGTAAGTTGAGTAAAATAGATGAATCTTTTGATGCAAATTAAACTATCTATAGATCAATGATAGGTATTTTATTATACCTAACAACATCAAGACCTGACATTATGCAAGTAGTATGCATAGTTGAAAGATTCAAAGCTACTCCAAAAGAGTCACATGTCAATGCAATGAAAAGAATTTTTAGATATATCAATAGTACAATTGACTATGGATTGTGGTATCCAAAAGGTGAAGATTTTACTTTGATGACATATATAGATGCTAATTGGGTAGGAAGTGTAGATGATAGAAAAAGCACTAGTGACGATGCATTTTTCTTAGGAAGCAAACTTGTTTCATGACTAAGCAAGAAACAAGCATCAACTACTCTTTCAACAAAAGAAGTTAAGTATGTAGTAGTAGTAGAAATTTGTATTCAAGTATTATCGATGAAAAAAACACTTAAAGACATCAAGGTAGAGTAAAAGAGTCTATCTCTATTCTTTGTGACAATTAAAGTGCTATTAATATATCCAAGAATCCAGTGATACCTTCCTGAACAAAGCATATTTCAATCAAATATCACTTTTTAAGAGAAAAGGTAGTAGATCAAGAAGTCACAATGGAATATGTTCCAACTAAGGAAAAAATTGAAGACATATTGACCAATCCTCTTCCCAAGAGAAATTTGATATTTTAAGATAGAAGTTGGGAGTAGGGCATGTGCAGGATAATGATGGGCCAAAAAGTGGCGATATGATGGGTATGTGTAGGGTATGTGGCTGACGACCTTTTTTGTACACAAAATTGATGAAACGAAAAGGGTTTTTAAAGGAGATTCTCAGCTTTCCACCAATATAAATTATGTTTTACTTTGAATTTAATAAATAATTATTATTCATTTTCTATTTGAATTATGACTAAAGTCCTGATTGATAGGTTGAATGAAAATCATCTATAGCTTTCAAATGATATCACATTTTTGAATCCAAAACATGTGTCACATTCTATGCTTCACATACTATAGGATTAAAAAAAATGAATTTCATGAAGTTTTGACCAAGTTAAGGTGGTCGACATACAAGTTTTTATATTTTTAAAAGTTGTAATAAAAATTCATAATTAATTATTTACTTGGAAAAAAGTACAAAAAAATGCATCACATCGAGACATGAGTCCTCTACTTATATCTCAAATCATATAAAAATCATTATCATTTTATTGTGGTTAGGGTGGTCAAACAGACCCTTATTTTTTCCCGAAATTTAAGTGCTGCATTGAAATTTCAATTTTTACCAAATAGATTTAAAAAAACCTAGTAGTTTAGAAACTACATTCAATTTTCTACAGATTCTATTCTTACATATTTTTGAAATAATATAGATAACTTATTCAAATTTTTACATCAAGCTGCCTAACTTTGATTTTTCTAAATTTTTTACCACTTAAGGGCCTATTTTTTCCATGATGATGTTGCACATAACCAATACTTGGTCCCAAATTAAATCACTAAAAATAGTGATAGGACATCAGTCTAGGGGGAGATTCATATAATTTTTATTCATCCTTGGAAGGAAAGAAAGAATTCAAGTCAAGTATGCATGCATGGTTTTACAAGTTTCTAATGACTTGATGGTTGCAAATTAGAAACACTCTTTCTCTTTGCACAACATGCCAAAGGGGGAGAACATTAGTGGAAGATAGGTTTCAGAAAGTATTCCTTTTTCATTGATGACAAAGGGAGAGAGAATTTTCAAAATGCTAATTGTTTATCAAAAGTAGAGATATGTCTAAGGGGGACTTATGACTACAGATAATCATATGTTTGTTGTACAAAATGGTTGCTGACATGATTTGTGAGTATTTAATTGGTACACTTGTTACATAAAATTTCATACACAATTGGTATAGAGAATTTAAGTTTTTCCATCAATGCCAAAGGGGGAGATTGTTGGCATAATGTTGTCATTGATGTCAAAAGGAAATTGATGTAATGTCAAGGGTTGAGTCTATTGATATCTTGTGCAATGGTAAAGACTGATGGAGAGAAGAGCATGTTTTGAAAATGTTTCAAAGTTGCTCAATATGTTGCAATATTGTCATGTTATTGCATAGGTCATTTTGAAGAAGTTTACAATGAAAAAGGGAAGCATATTTGATATGGGATTTTCATGAAGATTCTAGAAACATAATCTGTAAGTTCAAGAGATCAAGGATTATCTCATAAATGATATATTTTTATTCTTTGGCATAACTAGGGTTTTGTAGAGAAACTCTAATGGTTCATAGTCATGGTTTCTTCATAGAGTTTATGTTTAAATGTTGACTAGATATGATCGATTACTAGTTACTTAAGTTACAACTTAATCCCTTGAATTCATCTTATTAACTGGCCCCTCGACCTAATTTTTACCAACTAGGTAGAGCTTAATATTCTATAAGTCTAAAGCTTAAATATTTCCTAAGTCTAGTGAGTGGAGTATGATGGTAGTTGACAAATGACATATCCTAGACATGCCACAAGACTTGAGGTAGGCTCGAACCTTTTGGTCCCAATAGTTTAGGGTGTCAACATATGTCTAAGGGATCATATGGTGATCACTATATCGTAGAAGACATGGTGGATCCTTATCTTAGCCATATGATAGTGTGACATTTATCCACATGTCTAGTGGGACCGATATCATGGTTGGTAGAATGAAGGGATCAATGGTCAACATTGAGTTCATTTAAGATCAATGGTGATCACTATATCACGAAAGACATGTTGGGTTTGAATGTGAGAACAATGATGGTGTGATATAATGACAAGTGTCTAGTGGGAGCAACAAATAATGATGAGCAATGGTAGTGGATTGTGACAACACAAATACATATGGTGATACCTTATTGCATAACACAATTGATTCACATTGTAGTTGTGAAGCTAGAAGACAAGGTCACATTTGTGATATGCAAAATAATGACATGTGTACTTGGTGATGACGACTCAAACAAGTGGTAAGTTTCTATTACATTTCTCATGTTCTATACATCATGGAAATGGTTCCTTAAGGCCAAAGAAAAGTTGCGACAAGCATAAGGAATGTGATAGAAGACCAATGGAATATATTCAAAGTGGAGTTGATTGAATGACTATATTTTAAAGTTGAATACTTTCAATATAGATCATCGAATGATGGTGCGAAGATAGATATCAATGTCCCACATTGAAAGTTATAACATCACAATGGTTAGGCGATGGAACTCGACATAAGGGAAGAAATCTAATATGTCATGAAAATAAATTTTTGAAATTGTATTAGACAAGCATCACCATAGACTTTCAAGTGGTTGGAAGATCAAATACAATTTAAATTATGTAGAACAAGTGTTTATTATGCATTATACCTGCATATCAATGCTAGGGTTAGGGTTTTGATATAAAGTAGACAAGCAGTGGAATAAGTCATATAAAATAATATCTTTACATTTAGAAAAATCTTCTTGGTAACACAGAGTGTTACACATACTCTGAGACATACAGTGTAATAGAGTATAAAGTGTGTATGTAGCTGGAATGAATTATAGAAATGTTTAACAGAGCTAAAGTAGAGTAAGAGAAGTGAGAGGGATGAGTTACTAAGATTGCAGTAGTAACAAAGAAAAAAGTGTTTTTGTATTAGTAGAGAACATAGATTTTTTGGAAAGAAAAATAGAGGAGAGAAGAAGGAAATGTATAATTGTAGATTAGACTTGCAATAGAAAATTTTATTTAGTTGAATCACTTATGTAATTTGGAGTTGTAGCTCCTTTTTTCTAATTGGTTGGTTCCATTAGATTGTTGAGTTGGTGCTAAGTTAGGGGATTGGTGTCTCCTTAGGGTTTGAGCCCTTAAAATTTGTAACCAATGAGGTTTTTCTTGTGAGGCTAGATTTGAGTACTAGACTCAAGAAACTATTCTCACTATGGTTTTTCCCATACTAGGTTTTTCACATATATTTGGTGTTATGTGTTCATTTGTGTGTGATTGGTCTCTCTACATAATATATTAATTTTTTTTAAAGAGATTTAAAGGAAGTTAGTTTTATTAACTCTACTGATTCACTCCCCTCTTAGTAGATAATTGTGTTCCAACAAGAGGAAGGAAGAGAATGTCACCACCACACCAATGAGGTAGAGATTTTTAAACCTATGGTGATGATGGCAGTGAAGCAAAGAGATGTTGTAGAGACCAAGTAGAAAGGTGGTGTTAGCTCTCAAAAATGTAGGTAAGAATACCTCAAGAGGTTGCCAATCTCTTGGTACGTTTTAGGGTAGCAAACAAGGTCAAATGGTTTAGACCTTCTACTCTTTAGGTGCTGCTAGACCTAGGTGGGTGTACCTATATGAGTGAGGTAAACTTGACTTGTGATTATTTCTTTTGAATTGTTTTTCCTACAATGGCAAATGGGAGTGGACAGATACAACTTGATTTGTAATATTGAAACTAAAACCTAATATGTTCAATTAACAGATGTAAAAAATGAATGGAACCAAATAATGAAAATGTAGAGACTAGTGCCTTATTGGGTATACGGAGTTAAATGAAATCTAAATGAGCAGCTTCTTTATGGAAGACATTCAAATTGTTTTGCATATATTTTAGTTTATAACTTGTATAAACATGCAAGATTATGACTACCAAGTTCTTCTTAACAATCTAGATGAACTTTCCTAATTACTATGATCAATTAAAAGGATTTAATCTTTCCTTGAAAGAACTAGTCAATTAACCACACAGATACAAAAAATGTGCACTAATAAATTGAACATAAACTTGTTTTATCAATTTAGATAACTAGAAAACATTAATCTTGGAGAAAACTACAATAATACTTTCAATGAACACAACAGACAATTGACACTAGAAATGTGCCAGCACATTAGATAATTCTCATTGATATCTCCATAATTTCAAACATGCATCATAGTCTCATATTTGCTAAACATTGTGTTCTACTATATCCTTTTCCTATTCTATTTGATATTCTATATATTATCCCCCTCTGTTTCGCTACTAAAACAGATATTTATACATCAAATACTCGAAAGGACGCATCCTTTTAGAAATGTCATATGTTTACATAACAAATAGATTAAAGGATAATCAAGCTTTGTTTAGCCATAAATGAGTTTTAGAAAGGTGATCCAAATAATCCTGATGCTCGTACGTATCCGCATCTCCAACAGCATTCCAGATTGTGATCTCCATCTTTATCATCTTCTCATTCTACTCGCTCACTTCTTCCAATGTTGTATCCTCCGCAGTAGCTATCTTTAGGATTTCATTTAGTATTGACTCACTCTCACCTTTCCATCTGGTCATTTCTTTAAGTTCCCCTTTATCATCAAATAATGTAATCAATGTTTTCTTGGCGGCATTTATCAACCCCTATTCATCCCCTTGCAATTCTTCATAGAAGTTTTGATGTTTATTTATAATATGATTTACAACTTCAATTGCTACACTGTTAGAGACATCTCTTTGGTTTGTTTCTTGAAACTTCTCCTTCATCCATCCATCCATCCTTTTATGTTCTTTTAATGCAGCAAGGGTATGTGAATATTTTCCCCAAAGTTTATTCAACCAAGATGTTAAACTATCCTGCCTTTTGTTGATTATTGCTACAATTGCATCATGTTTTCCTTGGGAGTAAGCACTTGATCCTTCCCAATGATCTCTTGACTGAGAGCTTTCACCTTGAGTAAACATCTTGGTTGACTTCATCGTAATGCCTACCAAATATTTTAGGCGGTCATTTTCTCTCAACATCCTTTCGTTATTTGTTTTGTACATCTCTCTCTCCTTTATCAACATCTGAATTTGGGCCTTGTTTAATTTTGCAATGTTAATTCCAATTTCTTCTATAGCCACTGGATCAGCCTCTCCAACCTTTAAATTCATGACATGCCTGAATGCCTTTTCAGTGTCAATAACTACCAATTTCCTATGGGGTGGATATAAGGCCCAAATCATCAATGATCCTTCATCTGCATTGTATTTAGATCCTACATACACTTATGTTACCTTTTCTTGGCTAAGCTTGTGTATAGCATTACTGTCTTTTAAGAAACTATCAAAGATTAGTACAAAATTGAGATCAAGCCTAGGAAAGATCATGACACTTGCATTTTCCAACATTTTCCTCCCCTTTTCAGGGGTCATACCCATCATTTCCTCATCCACACATTTCCTTAAATCATTCAACAATTGTTCTTCATTACCTGCAGTAATATCATCAACCTTTTCCCTTATCTCTTTTCCCTTTTGTTTATACAAAAATTCTTTAAACTCTAGAGAGTTTATGAATTCATCATCTAAAACAAATGATCTGTATTCTATATTCCTTGCATCTACCTCCATAGTCTCTTTAGCTCTCAATTCTCTAGTAGGACAAATATACTACTGCGTTCTTAGTCTGGTCATTTTACCTAGTTGGTTTTGTGGCATATTATCTTCAGGTGTCTCTTCCCCAGAAGAAAACTACTCTGCATCCTGCAACCCTTGATTATATCTTTTGACCACAATTTTTGCTTCTTCTTCTTCCAGATTCTGAATCATATCATCAAATTGATAGGGAACATGTTGATACCCTCCAAAATTTATCCTTATTCTAGCATAATTAATGTACCCCTCCAGGTCAAAATACTTTCTGGGTGGTCCTCTTTTCATGTTGTACTATAGTAGTTTATCAAGGATCAAATTGTATCCTTCTTTAGCTAGCACAGTAAAATCACCAAAACATAATGTACTAGGCATAAAAGCTTGCTTTCCAAAGGAGCTAAAATTCATTACACTAGAGTAGTCCATTTGTCTAACAATTTCCAAAGATGCAATTATGTTTGGAACTGTCTTTGGAAAAATGAACGGGGCATCTTCAAACCCATAAAATCCAATCATAGTAGCTCCCTCCAAGCAATACCAATCTCCCCAATTATGATCAATTGGCCCATTGAAATCCTTTGGCTGAAGAAATCTCTTTATCTCTTCAAATAAAGAGTAATTATATGGATGATTGTACAATTTGTACAATGTCTTCACAAAATATTCTTCAAAATGAACAAAGCTAGAGTTGGAAAATCTACTATCCCAGACAGTAGTCCATAATTGAACAGGTAATGCTCCACCTTCCTTATCAATTTGAGTAATTCTCATCTCCTTGGGCCACAGTCCCATCTCTTGTCCAAAATATAGCACCATATGCATCAACAGTGAATAATGCCTGAGGTGAAAAATAGAAGCTTCACCCTTGATTGCCATCAATCCAGAATCAATCCCCTTAAAAATGTATGAGGCATAGTCAAATGGCCTAGAGTTGTGATACTGGATATCTGCAAAGATTATCATGGGCACAATTGACATATATTTTGGGGCATCCATTCCCAATACTTGGCCAACTGAGAAATAAGTGTATTTTATATAAGGTTCAAATAAGTCAATATGAAAAGGAGGTCCATCACTATCCTGTAGAGGAACCAGTTTCCCATCTTGTTTAATCCTGTGAATTGGCAACTTCCAACCTTTATAGATTGTGTCCATTCTTCTATACTCCAATTCCAAATCCTCACATATGATTCTTTCATTGCAAACCCCTTCCAATTTGAAAACCTCCCCTATTTCCCCTTTTGATAAATGTATTTGTGGCTTCCCGGATGGGTTACATATAGCTTTGAATTTTGGATTATAGTGGACAGCCAACAATTTCACCAATTCAGCATTAACAAATACATTAGGGCATACCAGCTTTCCTAAGTTAAGCTTCCATGGGTTGCATACTCACTCAAAATGATTTCATCTATGATAGTGAAAATTAAATAATTCATACCCCCTTATTTCAGTCCAAACGTCTCCTATGAATTTGCATTTATCATCCAGTTTATCTACTTCTACCCTAAGTTGTGCATATCTTCTGGCTTTAGGTCCAGAACCCGGTAATTGGTCAACAAGGTCCTGATTTAGTCTTTGTTTTGTGCCCTCATGTTCTATTTAAATTTTTTGTTTCTTTCCCTTAGGTTGACCGCTTTCACCACGTTTTCTACTTTTTAATTTTCCTGAGCTAGGGGACTCCATTCTTCAAAGTTACAAAAGTTAAAATTAGAGGAGCTAAGGTGCAATCACTTACTATATTCTGCTCGAGATCTTCAGACTGGAAGGATATCCTAGTTCTTTGTTCACCTTGCTGACTCTTCTGCTATCAATTCAATGTTAATGCTTTCAATTAAATTCTCCCTGTTATGTTCTGTCGTGCCATTAATGTGTCAGCTGAAGCACGAGTGAAGAATTATTTGGAACTCACACTGTCGCATCAAATGTCTTATTGGTGAGACATTTTTAAAGCTGGGGCAATATCCTTTTGCAACCTTCATTAAACCTTTTGCCGAAACATCTTGTAGTCTCCCTGAAACCTCAAGGTCTCATCGACTATTAAAAACTGTACATCACTCTAATGTCCCACAGTCTCATCAACATTTTGGAGTCTCACCGATAGCTATTGCTTTAGTTTTATGTATCGTTGTGACAATTTTGAGTTGGGGAGATGTTCTATAGATTACATTGTGTCTTACCAATGAAGTAAATTCTATCAGTAAGACTTTGATACTCGAAAAGACTCCTACCGATGCTAATTATCTTGCCGACCTTGTTATTCCAATAAATATTAATCACATGCTCTATTCGGTGAAACTCTCCCTGAAGCACCTCATCGGTGTGACTTATGTCGATGACCTTTCTTTCACCGATGCATATCTTTATCGGTGTGACATATGAGTCGGCAGGACTACATGACTTAATACCGATAGTCTTTTGATAGAATCCCTTTGTGCTTTTTTGGCAAGACCTGATGCTTTCGGTAATACTTCACTCCAATGACTTTAGTTTGGCCAAAATGGTTCCTCGTGCACCGGTCGGTAATACATGTATTAATTCATTATGACTTATTTCGATGATAGCTCTCTTGCTGAGATGATCCTTCTGTCACTGAGAAAATAAATTGTATCCTACCGATATGTGTTTATAGATGGAATATTTCAGTATGAGATTCCTGCACTCTTGTCGATAGACTACAAAAGATAGACATTAGTAAGGATGCCTTATGGATTGGGGAGACCCTCACCATCTCTTTCTGATATAAATTATACTGCAAAATATTAAGGACTGGATGGATTCTACTGGACCACATGACAAAATATGGGAAAAATGTTATGATGAGAGAATTTTGTGCTTATGGTAAGGATTAATTTGGAAACTCATGATATATAATCAACCATTAAATTTTCAAAATTTCACAGTTCTAACAGGTGGTAGTAGAAAGATAGAGAGAGAGAGAGTGAAGCAAGAATGATGAAGTGTTGAAAGAATGAGAGAATTAGCTTGAGAGTGAAAGAAATGTCATGAGAGAGAAGGAATGTAGATTAAATTGATAAATGGAGGAAAAGAGTCATTTTTCATTGGTCGGGATTCTCTAGGAGGCGTTACCTCTGTAGGTAATTAGGAAGTGTAATGTTTCTATAGATTCTAGATGTAGGAATATGTCAAGACAATAGCATGATGTGTGGATGTCCATGCAACACAATCACGTCCTTGTAAAAAATTCCTCCATAAACATAAAGTGATAGGGACATGTGAGAAAATAAGGATGAAGGTGGTATATTTTTGCATCATCATACTTGTAAAGCTAAGGTAAGCATAAATTAATTGGAAATTTGACTAGGTATAGATTTACACCATAACATTTTTCCCCCACTTTAGCAAGCATATATGTGTCAATGCATATGAGAGCTAAAGTAGAAAGAGGTTGAAGAAAATATACCAATATCATTGAGGAAGTAGATCTTCGATCTAACATACCTAGACATGAAAATGGGGAGCTCCACCAAGATGCAAATATGACATGGGTCTTTGATCCTACAAAGCTAGTTACAATCTCACCACAAACATGTTAGGCTATAGAAAAAACATGTTACATGAAAACAAGGTAATCATAAGATACACATTTATAAGATACAAGAAGAAACAATTTGGCATTATAAGAAACAACCTTATCAGATAAAACACAAGACACTTACTGATCAGATAGTTAATCTTGTGACTATTGTAAATTGCATTGCAAGACAATGACCAAAAATATGATTCTAGTCAAGCTATCCCCAAGCTAGGAACTAAGATATAATATGTCTAACACCAAGACATGCAACATCAAATATATGATAAAAGACAAATTGCAAAATACTAAAGAATTCTTTTGAGAAGAAATCTTTCAAAGGGGGTTCCTTCAGCAGGGAACCCTTCAAGACACCAAGGGGCCCATTCAAAGGAATACTCCAATTGAAAGACACCACATTTTCTAGGAATTTATTTTCATCAAGGAATCCTTTTGAAATATCTTTCATCAAGGGATAGATATTGGAAGGAATGCTCCTTTTCAAAGAAAAAAATTACTTTCTTTTTAGAAAAATTGCTCCTTTCTTTGAAAGGGAAAATTTTACTCTTTCAGCATGTATCCTTTTCAAAAGAAAATTTCATCAAGGAGTCCTAAGAGAATACACATTTTTGGAAAATGAAATATTTTTTATAAGGGATACTTTTGTTAAGGAATTCATTGTACTAAAAATTTGACACCAAGGAATCCTTTTGAAAAAAAATTCCTTATTGAAAATTAGAAAAGCATGAAAATTCGAAAAGCATAGAAATTAGAAAATAATGGTAACCACCCTTAGGATGGTGTGTGCTATGTAGAGGAGTGCATGACATCCTAAGGAGAGAAAGGATAGATAGATATCTTATGGCACGAGATACATGGAAAGATGTATTCGTGATATGTTTTCACACACACAAGGAACAACACATAAGAACCACAACATCAAGAAGAAAACAAGCAGATATGAAGAAATCAAGAGACTTTAGGATCTAAGAATTTGGGGTCAAATATGTTCATAGATATAAAGAGATATGATATGGTATACATATGAATGGCCATCAATCCCCAAAGTTATTAGAACATGATGAAGAGCACATGAAGAGAAATTGAAAATAAAAATTCAATTAACATGGAAGAAGGTCATAATGCCCCCAACACTTTGCATCATCCCTAATATCAAAAATAAATTTTATGACATAAAGAATAATTATTATACAAAAAGAAGAAGTGTATGAAAAAAATTTCATTCTTGTATCCAAGCACTTGCATGGGTGGTTAGGGTCCTCTAGGAAAGATCACAAGTTACATAAAAATACAAGCACAAGGGAACACAAACACACAAATTAATCTAATCTATAGATAAAGAAGAGGTACAACCCTATTCCTCATCAACCAATAGGTCATATTTCTCCCAATCTAGATCATTGTAAGGGGAGGGAATATGGGCCTAGAAGGATGGGATAGTGAGGGTAGTACACTTTGAATAGCCTAAAACAAGGGCCAAGGAATAAGTCCCTTCAAGGTCTTCTTCACTAAGCTCTTGTGAAGAAAAAGTCATCAATCTTGCAAAGATTGAGGAAAGAGCTAGGTTGAATAGGAACTTTCCAAGAGTTTCTTGTTGTAACTAGGTAGTAGAAGGGTGAGGTACCCCTAAGTCATTGTTGGCCTCATCAAAAGGGGTAGTTACAAACTTTTGGGATGCGGGGGTTGCCTCTGTCACAAGGATGATGTAATCCAAGATAGAGAAAGCTTCTAAAGAAGGTGAACCTTTCTTTTGGCCTCCACTTGTAGTGAGTTCATCCTCTAACTTTCACTTCAATAGAGGATGTTCAATCCCCATGGAAGAAGTAGAGGCAGAGGAGGAAAAAAATAAAGTCATGATAGACATCACCATTTTATTTATCATGTCAATGGGCTATGAGAAAGGATAGATGTCTGAGAGGGGCATCAAGAGAGGGGGATCCATGCAGGGAGTGGTGAAAACTTGTACCCTTTTGAGATGAACATCATCGGGACCCATCAGAGGAGTTGGAAGCAAGACAGAGGTGTTGGGAATTGAGGAAAAAATAGTATGAGAAAGTATAACAATAGAAGAGGATGTAGAGATAGATGCCACTAGCTCGCCCTCCATCTTCTAGAACGAAGCATGCTCTATGGATTGAGCCTTTTTCCTACACTTTCTCACACACAATCCAGTTATGCCATCTGCAATCACTAGAGAACATGAATTGAGAAGAGACCAAAGGTTGTTACTTGATTGTAGGAGTATCCTTTCCAACTATTTCTAGTGGAAAGATGGTCTCTTGAGTAGGAGCAAGAGGAGGAGGCATAGGAGTAGGAGTAACCATAGTACCCTAGGGGCATGTGGAATAATAGTAGTTGGTCATGGAGGCTAAGGTGTAGGAACAACCCCATGGGAAGACTTCCCATTGCCATAGACAATGGGTTGGGGAATTGTGTGTAGCATAGGAAGCTTGAAAACTTGATGCTTCACTTTTTTCCATGCAACACACAATCACATTTCCCATGTGAGGCATAGGATCAAGAGTCAAAGATGCTATACTAGGAAAAGAAGAAGAAGCAAAACTATATACATAGAAGAAGAAGAAGAAGGATCTAGATCATGAAAAAGCTTTCCCTTTCCCTTTGACAGGGTAGAAGAGGTACCTTGCTACTATGCTATCATAAAGGCTTTTATAGAAATAGCATAAGGAGACATAGGATATCTAACATTTGGAATTGAGTCCCCAGTCTTATATTTAACATAAGCCTTATATAATAAATCTCCCCTAGGAAGGATAGGTTTGACCAAGGTAGGCCAAAATTGATCTAGTGACAAGCACCCATGCAACACTAGTGATTTATAGCTAGTGTCATGCACCACATGCATGATACCTTCATGGGGAAATTTAAGCATTTATGTACTACAAAGGAAACATTGTTCATAGAGGCTATCCATGAAATGCCTAGCCTTTCTCCGAATAGGTCAACCTCTAAGATCACTACAAATGACACATTAACACCCTTGGGTCCTACCAATCCCGATAAAGAAATAGTGCCCATAAGGGAAATACAGAGCCCATCATGGGTATGGAGGATGGTCTACGATGCTTCATATCTCTCCTTATGTAAATGGTTTATAAATGGAGTTTCCTTTGTTATCACATTTACCCAACTTATCTAGTTGACTTAGATTCCAATCATGATGTTGCCATTAATCCATGTAGGAATGCATAATAGGGAAGGATATTTACTTAGTGGCTCATCATGTGAGGTGAAAGTCATATCAGGTGTGTTACACTCACATTTTCAATAGGAGGGATACATGTGAATGAGACCATGTTTACATAATCAGATGGAACTATATTAAAGGATGTAGAAGATTGTGTAACTAAGTTTGTAGAGTGAGAGTGAAATGAATTAGTGTAAATTTGAAACTCACAGTTAGCCTTGGCCATGTATTTATTAGAATTTTGCTTCTTCCCATAGAGACAGACAGTCCTATCGTTAATGGAGTCTTGAATCTTGTGATACAAACACACACATCACTCGGTGTCATGTCCATGCACTTAGTGGAACTAATTTATTTTTCATGTTGTAATAGTTAGGATACAACTTGGTTAGATGTTGATGTTCTGAAAATTTCAAAACTTTAACTTTTAAAAACTTTTTTAAAATGATAGTATAAGATTTAGATAGTTTTCTATCATTCCTATTGCACCCTATTCCTTTTTCTTTAAATGTAGAGGTCACATTTGCAATAACCTTGTTCATGCTAGAAACCAACACTATAGACTAGTTATTAGGATAGGAGTGTGAGGATGAACACCCAAACTAAGTGACCGTTTGTTGATATTCACATAGTATTGCACATAGGTGTGCAAAGGAAGGATACTTCAACAAGGTAAAATTTTATTACCATTGCTTTTGTAAGTTCCTGATGAAGACCTTCTGAACATCATAATCGAGTAAAGGATAAGAGATTTGTGAAAATAATCCTTAATAATGAGTGATGAAGCTAGTTACCCTTTCATTATACCCTTGCTAGCATTAGATGAGATCAAAGAAAGCCATCTTCGGCCTAATGCTAGCTTGGAACTACCTCAGGAACTGATTCACCAATTGACCAAAAAAAATAGAGAATTGTTCAAAAAATTGCAATACCACTCAAAGGTGGCATCCTTAAGGGATTACAAACCATTAAAGCATCATGGTGGAAGAAATTAGTGCACTCAAAATGTGCATGTCTGAGGGTCTCCACATACACCATACTTTTCAAATTTTGGAATATCAACCCCTTAAGGGATATGAGTGTTTAGAATAGAAATAGAGAGTGGAAACCACTAGTACAAGCACTAGAGCCACCAACCCCCATATCGGTAGTTACCTTGCCACCGAGACTAGTATGGTCAATAGGATTACCCCCATGAGAATTAGGAGTAGTGAAACTGAAACCCAAGGGTACCTTGCTTACTTTAATGGTGGGGATTGGTTGAGGACTAGAGATGGTGTTAATAGAAGGGCCAGTCTTGGTCATACATATTGACACCCTAGGCATCGAGACTTCTATTTTTCACTCAGCAGTCTTGGAGCCAAAGTATTGAGTGATGCCCAAATTAGGATTGCAGGTTGGGATGTGAGTTTCCACAATGGTCACAAGGCCCTAGAGAAATTCTAGACCTCTCTGGTCCTTTTCCAACATAGCTCTTAATCTATTAACAACCATAGCGGATTTAGCAAGAGTTTTGTATTTCCTCTAAATACTTAACAAACTCCTTGAGTCTTCTATCTAGGGAAATAAGTTGGCCTATGGGGACCTCAATAGAATCATCTTCCTAGAAATATGAAGTAGGAGAAGTAAGAGGGGTAGGAACAAGTGTGGCATCTTTTTCGAAGGGGTTGGGGAATCCAGTAGACATCCCTAGAATTACTTCCTCAAAGGTTGGATTGGTAACCTTCTTAGATTCCATCCCCATTGGTCACAAACTCCTACCCTTGTGCCTAGAGGTTGTATACTAAGTCACAAATCTCATAAAGCTTCATGATACAAGGATTTATAATGCACCCAAGACATGAGAGAAATATTTTTGATATGAAGAAATTAAAACAATAATTTCACATCAGGTCCACCAAAAATGTAGAGAAGGGGGATTAATCACCTGCAAGGCTCCAAGTCATAGGATAGCCTCAAGAAACAAACTACCCTAAACTACCTCATATTGATCAATAGGTAAAGAAAAAAGAGATAGGATAAAAAGGAAGGGAAAACAAGACCATGTTTCCCTTTTGCTAATGACAGGTGTTTTCAAAAGCTAGGTGAGTAGAATGAAAGGGTCTCAGACTATGAATTGGATATATCTCTATATGAGGATGATAGTGTGGGAGCTAGAATTCAACATGTTGCAATGGAGTCTTAGGGATGCGCTAGTTTCCTATATGGCCAAAGGGTTGAATGACATTTAGAAATGCACAAGGTCTACTTACAGCCTAGATAATATTGGAGTTTAATAGTTTAATAGGGAAATAAAAAAATAAGTAGTAAAACAAAAAGAATACTATAAATCTATATTATATTGATCAAATGAAAAAACAAGAGACAGGGAGAAAGCCAACTCATGTATGGTCTAGTTCTCCAGCTATAGCTCTGAGCAAATGAACCTGCACCTACACACAAAAATAGGAAAAGTGTTCAGCTTTGTTTTGAGGTATTCCTCAATCAAACCCCTACTTTAGTATTCTCACCTCCACATACAACCGATATACAAAGATATATAAAATAGTAATGAAAAAGAATAGAAATAACATAAGATGTAGAGAGCAATGCAAACTTGAATGCTACTCTACAAGATGATAGATGCAAATAGATGAAAAGACACAATGCTACCTTCCCTACTATAAGCACTCAAGGCTGATAGAGGAAGGAAGAGAATGACACCACCATGCCAAGGAGGTAGAGTTTCATAAACCTATGGTGAAGATGAAATTGAAACAAAGAGACACTGTAGAGACCAAGTAGAAACCTAGTAGTAGCAAGATAGAGTGAGAGTGAAGCAAGAATGATCAAGAAGTATTGCAAGAATGAGATAATTAGCTTGAGAGTGAAAGAACCAACATGAGAGAGAAGGAATGTAGTTTGAATTGACAAATGGAGGTAAAGAGTCATTTCTTTTGGTCAAGAGTTGGTAGGACACGTTACCTCCATAGGAAATCAAGAAGTGTAATGTTTCTGGAGATTCCAAACACAAGGATCTATCAAGATGGTAGTGCAGTGCATGAGCATCTATGGCACGTGTGTACCCTAAAAAAAATTCATCCACTAACAAAAAATGATAGGGAAACATGGGAAAATTAGGATGAAGGAAACAATTTTTTCATAATTGGACTTGTAAAGATAAGGTAAGGGTAAGTTAATGGGAAATTTCCCTAGGTACAAATTTACACCATTATAGGTATGCAATCTATAACATCAAGGGGAATGGGACAATTGGTAATAGATCCTATATGAATGGAGAAATATGAGGGTTTTCATGTACTCCTAAAGTCTAGTCCAAAGTGTGTGGGTACAATACTTGTTTGTTACATCACACATTTTTTCAAGATAAACACTTAAATAAATCACTCCTACAACATGATCATTGATAATACCCCATGTTTACTCCTTAATGTGTTTGGTGTAGGAATGAGTCCATAGAGATAAGGTAAAATATCAAGCCACATGAGATGTTCCAAGATGCCATTTTTCCAATCCATAATTATCCTTTTCTAAAACAACTAGAACATGATGACCAAAAACCACAATACATGTAAAGTTCAGATGAAATAAAGTCATATCATACAAATATATCATTTATAGGTGCTAGGACATCCAAGTAAAACATCATAATATAAAATAAATAAATAAAGTACTTGGGGTAGATTCTTGAAAAAGTGCATGGATAGGTCTCTGAAAGTTATTTAAACACCTTTCAAAAACTAAAATAATTATGAAAATTGGAGATGCAAGTGAAAATTTTTGAGCTCACATACCAAAACTAATGATCTAATTTCAAAAATTGATAAAATATATCAGCAAACAACTCTTATGATGAAACTGAAAACTACTTGGAAATAGCCTCCAAATAATATCTTGTTTTGTTGATTTTGACACCATATTCCTAAGCAATGTAAAAAATAAAAAAACTTTTTTCTTGCAAACTAGGTTTAGTGGGTCCCTGATAGGGTACTATAATAGATGTCATGTTGACATCATCATGATGTCAATATAAAGTATTCCCTAGGGTAGCCAAAAAATCCTTGTTCTTTGCAAATCAAATATCCATAAAATAATATCCTAGAGCTCTCGAAATATTCTTTTGTGATAGAGAATATTCTCTACCACATAGATGGTTTCCAAAATTTTGTTAGGATATCAATTTTTTTAGATATTTTCCACAATAAATATAGAGTATTTTTAGGATCTACTAGGGTTTTGATTATCTTTTTATGAAAATAAAAGTATTTGGGTGGTAGGGAAAGGCTACCAATGGTGGAGAAAATTCTATAGGAGGGATTAGATGGGATGGCCCTACTATGCAAGCTACAGACTTCGACATAGGCTTTAGAAACCTAGATTTTTTATTTATTTTTATTGATTATTTTGTATTTCTATAGAAAATCCCTATAAATATTCATACTAATCATTAATGGTGTCCAAGATGTATGTGGGTCCATATGGCCATACAAATATTTGTGCATGGACTCTTGGATAGAAACCAATTTTTCTCTCTTTTTTAACCTACTCCATTTTTTGCAATTTGATAGGTGTTCTTAGGGATTTTGGCTATTTTAGATTCAATGATGATGCCTATTTTTCTGTAGCATGAGACAATTTTTCTCTCAAGGATGGACCTCTCAAAATTAGGATAAGAATGCATAGATCTATTTTTTTTATACCATGTTGGAGTTTATGGGTAACCTCACAAATCCTAGAGATCACCTACAAGAAATTATCATGCCAAAAATAGAGAAAAAAGAAAGATGGATTTACTATGTACCTATGAAATTGTATTATGGATTAACTTGAATTATATATTAAAATTAAATATGAACACTTATTAAAATGAAAAGAGAAAACCCTAATCAAACAGTGGGTGATAGTTGGATAATATTGAGAAAAGTATCCTCATCTTATGCAATGAGATACCATGACCTATAATTAGGCCAGCATAATAATAAAAAGGATGATCCTAAGTTTATCTTAAGTGAATAAAGTAAAATGGGCCTAATAATTAATTAATGATTAGTTATTAGGCAATTGCCTAGTTAATCCAACATTTTCTTCCTCCATCTCCCACATCAAACAAATACCTTATCCAATCTAATCACAACCTTATTCCTTCATACATTATCCATATTTTTACTTATCCTATGATGTACTCATCAAAAACATACCTTTGAGTGAAAGGTACATATCCCTTTTCCATTCATTGTCAACTTGGTCATAAACTTAGTCACTTTGAGTCACATCTTAAATTTTTTAAAAAGTTAGGATATATCATTGATGACTACATCATACAATAATTTATCCACACTATCCTTATAGTCTAAATCCTATCATCATCAAAGTAAATTCATGGATATAGTTGATAGTTATCACCTTTGAATATCTAAATAAAATCATTATCTTAGTCTATTGTTTCAGAATTAATAAAATGAGCTAAGTGGTGCCTAATTTAGTTTTGTAATATTTATTACATGTTCACATTAATTTTTGGTCCCTTTTAATTAAAATTTGGTTTATTTATTCCTTAATCGGTCCTATTTTGCATCCACAAGTCTAATTAAATGCATT
The DNA here is from genome assembly GCA_007258455.2 of Sequoia sempervirens. Classification (NCBI taxonomy): domain Eukaryota; kingdom Viridiplantae; phylum Streptophyta; class Pinopsida; order Cupressales; family Cupressaceae; genus Sequoia; species Sequoia sempervirens. The sequence continues at coordinate 395,784,272 of VDFB02000003.1, read as the reverse complement.
TTTCTAAGGATAATCCTAACATTTAACAAATTAAAAAACATAATTTAAATTTTTTGGCGATGTGTTCCATATCTAGGGATCTGGGACTCATAAGCCACCTTGAGCATATGGATCCCACCTAGGTATTGAGACCTTAATTAAAATGTTACATTGAACTTAACACTTCTTGGAATATGTGTCCTAGGTTTAAGCCATTGGGACTCATACGCCTAACCTCTTGTATGAGTCCCACTTTGACTTGGATCTATTTTAATTCAAATTCCTTGTGGGATTTTACTATCCTAGATCTGATGTTGACTTGAAATGTTGTAATTTTGGGAAATTAGGCATAAACAAGTATAAATACAAGGTTATTTCACATAATTTCTCCTAACAAGATCTAAAAAATTCAAGTGATTATAAGATCATTCAAGTGAGCATTTTACAAGAGCATCCAAGAGAAAATCATCAAGCATTTGGAGCTACATTCAAGATTCAAGCATCATGTGAAATTCTTCATGCATCATGTGTGTTTGTGAGCTAACATTTAAGATGTAGGTTTTCATGATTCAAGCAAGAATTTAAGATAAATCTTTAAGCATTCAATCAAGAGTCAATATCCACATTCATATTAGCCATTTCACACAAGTTTGCAATCTTCATTTCAAGGGTTTGGTAAGTGGCAACATCACATTTGTTCATTCATAATTCCCCCATGCTTTTCTATTTCATTTCAAGGTTTGACCAAGGAAAACCCCTATTCCCTATCAAAATAACATTTTTCTATCTTGATGTGTATTTTCAAATATAGTTGAATTGGATCTTGAAGATCATTTCAAGAAAAAATTTAAAAAAAATTCATCTTCATGGAAACTCATCTACAAACCAGAATTTAGACTTTCGAACTTGAAGATCGGATAAGAAGGAAGCTACAAAAGGTCATTAGAGGCTAAAAAAATATCAATCAAACTCTAGTAATGGGACTAAATCACCCTACTAGGTGTATGATTCCTAGTATAGCCCTCTTTTCCATCTTTCTCTAGATCCTAATTAGTCATCAAAAGGTTCCATATTTTTCCCAAAACCCTATAGCAAGACTAGGTCTCCATACCTAGTGTATCAGCCCTACTAGGTTTGAAAAGGTAGAATTTCAGAGTTGCAAACCTTGCTTGGATCCCATCATTCTTCGAGGTACCTTTTTTGTTTTATTGCAATTTGTTAATCTGATTTCATGTTCTCAAGTTTCTATGGTTTTGTGCATAATGTTTACATTTCTCCTTTGAAGCTTCATTTAATGGTGAAACCCCTTCTAATCACATAAAACCCCTAGTCCATCCCTCAATATAGTCACTTGGTTTAGGGATCTAGGTTTCCCAATGATTAAAGTGTGAAATAGGTTCCAAGTTCCATCTCCCAAAAGGTGGACAACCATTTCCCTTGTGTTCATTTTGGTGAACCTAACCTTTGGACCCTTGAAATTCTAATTTGGAGAACATTGCAAGTTGTAGATCTAGATTACATTAACTTTGCATTAGATTTGCATTAGTTGATTTGCATTTAGGGCTTCTAAATCTTGCATTAGTGAAAAGAGCATATAGGTTGCATTTTTGTGTCTTGCACCATTCAATTTCACTAGAAATCTATAATTACAAATAGTCAAATCAACTTACAACCTAGACACCCTAAAATCAACTCAGAATTTGTTGAATATGCTTTGAAAACCCTAATTTGGGACTCATTCACCCACCTGCATAATTTAGTCCTGAATTAGGTCTGAATCTACATTTTACAACATTTAAAACTTTATTTTTGTGATTATGTTTGCTATTTTCATATTTATGTTTCAAGTTTTTGAGTTCCTATTTCATTAATTTCATTAGACCTAGCTTAATTGGGTTCATTTAGTGCATTTATTAATTTCAAAATTGCATTTAGAACATTTCATTTTCAAATTGTTGCATAGTGTAGTCTATAAACTTCCTTGTTTAGAATCTGAAAATTGCATGTACACATTTCATTCTAGGTAATTTCATTACATTTCATCATGGATATATGCCTTGGTAAGTTTTTAATGTCTTTGAAATCATTAGTGGATGTGTCAAGCTATGTTTTTCAGAAATGGTCCTAATTAAATTAAACCCACTAATGCTCAATAAACTCTAATCGCATGTCCCCCTGATGAAGTTGACATCATTGGAGAAGGTGATGACAACATGAACAACTTCATAAACAATTTCCCTAACAACCTTGAGACTAATGCATCCTTTTATCCCTCCATGAAGCAACCAATGCAACTTGAGATGTCTGGTCTTTTACATCCTGAAATTAAGTTTCAAACTAAAACTAAAATTCCTACAATAAGTGACCCTAGGTCCTCCAATCAAGTGCACCAATCCTATGTTAACAAAGTGAGCAAGACCCCCATCAACCTGTACCATAGAAAAATGGATCATTGAAATTTTCATGGTCTTTTAGGTCTTTCTCTTGTGATGCTTGATCTATTTTGATTTGATTTAATGTTGCAATGTAACTTTTGCATTCACATTAGGTCCTAAATTTTCAAATTATGGTGTCTTGTGAAGGTGTAGTGAAGTGTTGTAACACATTTCTACACTTTTCCAGACTCTTCTCATCTAAAAACCACCTTTTTATCCCTTTCCAAGTCCTATTTTAAAGTGTTGTAAAGTCTTATAACAAGATTTCACACTTTTCTAGGTTTGTTATCACTATTTACACCTTTCTTATGCTTTATTTGACCCCTTTGTGCACTCATAAGACTTAATTAAGTATATTTTTGAATGCAAACCCGACAAACAACATTAAATGCTACTTAATTCCCGACACCCACTTACAAGCCTAGAGTGGGACCCATTCACCATGGGTGTCTAATGAGTCCCTCTTGGCTCCAAATTCAAAATAATTCAAATTTTCTTTCGAATTTTTACTCAAAAAGACCTTATGTTGGCCTGTGATGAGGTATTATTGGGTTATTAGGGCATAAGTGTGTATTAATAAATTTTCTTCTACCCATTTTACACCTAATTCATTCAAGCATTCATCCTTGCATTCAATATCATTTCATCCACTCAAGCATCATTACATCATTTGATCAAGCAATTATCAAGTATCTTGGAGCAACCATTGACATATCTTCAAATTTCTTCAACAAGGTTTCAGTGATTTTAGGACATTTTCATTTTTTTTATTCATCATTCCTTGCTCATTTCATTTTATTTCTTCATTAAGGGTTTGATTACCAAAGTGGTATTTGACCAAGGAAAATCCCTATACTCTAACCCTTAACCATTTTTCTCCTTTTGCATTTGTGTTTGTAGACTTTTGTATGTAGATTTATCAAGAAAATAGGTGTTGAAAGGTGTTCAATAGGTCAACAAAGTGCTTCAAGTAAACTAAACCCTAATTCAAGCTTGGAGACAACCTACAACCCATTTTCTGCAGATTTGACTCTGTCAACCCGACAAGAAGACAAGTGGAGATCTGGACCTATAGAATTGACCTTTGGATTTGCAATTTTTTGGAGGAGGACTGATTCTCCATCGGTGGTGAATGAGTCCCACCTGAGGGTTGAAAAAGTTGATTTTGTTAGAATCCAATTCTCGATAGTCAGAAAGTAGTTTCAAGTGTTTCTACCAGTAGGAGGATTGATTCACCATCAGTGGCGAATGAGTCCCACTAGTGATTTATAGTGATTTATTCCAGTTTCCAGAACCTTCCAAAATCAGTAATCAACTTCCAAGTGCACTCTGTTGAACTTCATTTAATTCTATTTGCATTAGTTCATTTTTTTAGTTCATTTTTGCATACCTCACTATGTTTTCAAACATCACATATTTCATTAGTTTTGCATTCATAATCAATCAATTTCATAGATTAGTTGCATTTAGTCATAATTCCATCTTACATTCATTTATCTGAGTGAACCACCTCAATTTTAGGGTTCTATCTCTCTCCTTTTAGGTGAAATATCATAAGAGTGTAAGAGAAGTCTGTAGAAACCACAAAATTGATGGTTTATTTTGGTGAACCCGCATATTCAACACATTATCTTTCTAATTTCAACTACATCTTGCATCCTCGATTAACTTTGCAACAACATTCACTTAAGTTTTGTATTGTTTTTGCATCCTAGGGTTTCTAAAATTGCATTAGTGAAAGAATCATATAGATTTCATTTTTGCATATCAAATCATTAAAAAAACTAAAAATTTGCGTTTGCATCCTCATTTTGCATCTAAAAAGCATTAAAATCACTTTAAATTTTCTAAAAAACACATAAAAATCTCATACTTGGACCCTTTCACCACCCTAGTCGAATCAATCCACTTGCATATTTTGAACAGCATTTTCAGGCATTTTCTGGGCATTTTTTGCATTACAGTTTGTTGTTACTACTTTCTATCATACTTTCTAGATTTTATGTTTTATACACTTTCTTGCATATTAGTTCACTTTTATTCATTGTCATTATGGCTTTTTTCTTTAATAAATTTTGGAATTCATTGAAATCCTTAGTGGAAATGTCCAATTGTGCCTTTGGCTATGATCCTAATGACCTTGAGCTTCCTCATGCTCCTTCAACTCCAAATGAATATCCTCCTCGTGCTATAGACATCATTGGAGAAGATGATGAGAGCATGACCAGGTTCTTAAATTCATGCCTTGACAACCTTGAAGCCAATGCAGCCTTTTACCCATCCATGAACTCGTAAGATCTTCCTACTATTTCGCCTCCTAACATGTTTGGTTATTTATATTCTGAAATGACATAAGGACCTAAGTTACCTCCCATAGGTGGACCTAGTTCCTCTACACAACCACATCCTCAACCATTTTATAATAAAAAAGTTACAAACACACCAATCAACCTTGAGGAAACATATGGAAAAGGCTTTACTATCTTAAGCAAACAAGGATGTGACACAACAACTGAACATAACATTCATCAACTTTTAGAACAAAGACCAATAGATGAAAACACAATAGGATTAAGGTATCAAGATCCTCCTCATGACAACAAGCCTCCTTTTGAATATTGGAGACTTTGAGATAATGGTACAATGATCTTTGATTCTCCTCCTAACTTGAATGTCCTCCTTCCATGAGAACATCCATTACCTAATTCTAATGACAAGGATGCTAGGATCCCCATGGGTACTCCCCCTTCAATCCATGAACAATGTGAATCTAGAAAACACAAGAGGCCTTACAAATTGAAGAAACTAAAGTATCCTCTCCATCCACCACCTGAATGTGAAAGGAGACTCTAGATGCTCTAAAATAGAGGCCTTATACTCTTACCACCTTCAAATAGGTTGGTCATTCATCCTAAAGATTCTAGCATCCCCTATTGCAAATATCATCATATTCTTGGACATCAAACTGATGAATGTCAAACATTGAAGGAAATACTGAACAAGTATCACTTCACTGATACCGACTACTATCCTATCATCCCTTAAACCAAATCCCTTCATCATGCCATAAGTTGTAGAATTTTCTATTATCACTACTACATGATCCTTTCCCATCACCCACCTTAGCTCATTCTTGTCTTACATTCAATGGGGGCAAGAAGTTGTTATCCTTGTCTTAGTAATGCATCTCTCCTTGTCTCTTAACTGCATTATTCCTCTTCCACTTATAATACTTGAGATTGAGAATCCAATAACTTGGTTAATGGCTGACTTAGCTTTGCATTACTAGCCCCTTTTACATTTTCCTTTATTTTTTTCTTTTCTTTGGTGTGCTTGTATGTGTGTATCATGTTCCCTCGTAATGTGTGTTTGATGTTCTCTCTCTTTGTGCACTTCCTCTATTTGTACCTTTATTCTTCTATATGTCATACATTTTGCATTCTCTTTTTCACTTTTGTTTTGTATTTTCCTTTGGGGATGATGCAAAGCATTGAGACATCCTATGTCTCTTCCATGTTGACCCAAAAGATTTTTCTTTTCTTTTTCCTTTTCATTTTATTTTCACTTGTGTTTTCCTTTTGGGGACGATGCAAAGCATTGAGACTGCAATGTCTCTTCCATGTTGACCCAAAACGGACTTTGTTTTGTTTTCGCTCTCTTTGTGTCATTCTTCTAGTTATATGTATTTTGGGGAATGATGACATTTATGAGCTCTTTAATAAAAACATTGTAGCAACGAACATACTAACCCCAAATCCATAGATCCCTTATGTATTTGGTGTGTTCCTTTCTGGGGGAAACCCTCCTTTTCTTTTGTTTTCTTTTTTGTTTACATGAACCAGCCCTACTTGGAAACATATGACTTGGCATAGGGGCTTTCCAAGTTGGCTCGCATGTGTTGTTTTATTCTTGCATTTTTTTTCCCTTTGCTACTTTAAAGTAATTGCTCACAGAACGGTGTCTAGCAATTCCTTTAAAGTTGGGGGCATACATTGGAATTATTTATTTTCATTCTTGGTTCCTTATGTAGCCTTGTTACTTTATATGATGTGTTTATCACTATGGATGGAAATGGGTGTGTTGTCCTTCATAAGTGTGACCTCCCTTATCATATTGCATTCCTCTTAATGGACTGATGCGATCCACTGCATCCCCTAAGTTGTGAATATACTATTCTTTGATTGGCTCTTGGAGATGTTGGAAAGTGTGCCTCAAACTTACTGACATGAAACTCCTGAAAGAACAAAATCGGTGAGACCCTCAGAATGTCTTGCCAACAAGCAGTTGTGGTCTAAACTCCTAAAGAGGTCAGATCGACATGACATAGGACCTGTCTCGGTGATGGAAGTCATCAGCAAGACATGAGCTATTGGAGTGAGATTTATAACTTGGTCTGATAGTAGAAGTCTTGTCAATGGGTTGGCTCTTGGTGATCGTCGGGGAGACTGTTGGCGACAGAAGACATCAGGGAGACATGAACCTTCGGAGTGACTTTCCATACTCATTCTGATAGTGCTAGTCTCACTAATGGATTTTATTCTGGTGAATGTCAGGGAGACTCTTGTTGATGGACACATCAGAGTGACTTAAATTGTCGATGTGACTTCCTGATTTCTTGCTGATGGTGTTGGTTGGTCTTGCTGATGGATCTACTCATGATGAACATTGGTGTGACTCTAACCAATGGTACTTGGTTGAGGTGACATGAAGGTTCTGAGAGATTCTTAACGACGGAGTGTGTCTGGCCCATGGGTTTGCATTTAGTGTGACTCTTTCCAATAAGGACAGTTGGTGTTCCTTGGGACATCGGGGAGACTTGAACTATCAGTGTGACTTCCCAGTTTGTTGCCAATAATGTTGGTCTTGTCGATGGCTATGTGATGTGGCATCGATGAGACATGGTCTGATGTCTCACTGACATGCGATGCAATTGAGCATTTTGACCAAATTACTATCCTATGTGGTTCATCCTAAACTAATGAGAGAAGCAGAAGGAGAACTGTTGGTAGTTGAACTGTTGTGACTGTTCTCATGTGGAAGATCAATAGACCATGAACAAAGTGAATTTTCTAGTAATGGTCAATCGATGATGAATAGTTTTGTGGTGAAAAGAGTTGTTCAATTGATCACAAATTGATCAATGTGCATGAATTTCATTGTATTCTTCTGAGAGCATTGTAATAGTGATGTTCTATACAAAGTTGATAAGAGAAATGTTGTTTCTATAAAATTGATATCAAGAAATAAAATCTACAACTTGTATGTAATCTCATTTCCTATAATACAAGTTATTTCTCTTTGGTGTGTGGATTTTTCTCCTAAAATGGTTTTCCCACGTAAATCTGGTGTCCAATTGTGTATGTATCCATTTCTCTATTCTTTTATTCTTTTCATGTGTATCTTATTGAATTGTAATTGTAAAATTTAAAGTCACATCTACATTCTTCTTTGAGTTTTGGCATTAGGAGAGTTTGTTCTGCACCTTAGCTTTCCTTATAGGAGAAATTAGATACAATGTTCCCTATGTGATAGACCTTGCATGAACTTAACAAAAATCCTTTGAACATCTTTTGCATTTTACAATTTTATACTTTTGCATTTTACATCATTCCACATTGCATAATGAAATTTTCATGCCTGTGGTTCCATCCTGCTTGTTCATGAGTTCTAAGCATCTGAAGCTTTTCTTGTCTCATGAAGCATGAACCAACATTTTCCTTTGTGATGCATTGTTAAAGTTATCAGGAGATATAACTTTAATATGGTTGAGTAGGAAGCCCATTCTAAGGCATGAATTTCCGCATACTCCACCTATGTGTTTGTGAGTGCATACCAACTAGTGTATGTTTCTCACCTTTTGGTCCTTCTCACTCGGTGGATTGCCATGAGTTATGTCACCCCAAAGTGAGTATGCATGTTCTTTTTTAGACAAACAACCTAGATCTGATTCACAACTAGCTGAACAAACAATCAAAGCTTGATCTAACCCTTTCCCTTTTCATCTCCCTTCCCCCATTCTATTTCACACTTGTGTTAATTTGTTCTTACATTTAGTTTGCCATGGGATCTTTTTCCTAGGGGCTTGATCATCCCTCTTGATCATTGTCATTCCATATCACTCACATAAGTGCATTTCGATCCCTCTCCATATGCATGGCTACTTGATTTTGAGTTTCAAACAAGTTCATCCTCTCACTAAAGTGGGGGCTAAATGTACCATAGAAAAATGAATCATTGAAATTTTCATGGTCTTTTAGGTCTTTCTCCTATCATGTTTGATTTATTTTACTTTGATTTAATGTTGCAATGTAACTTCTACATTCACATTGGGTCCTAAATATTCAAATTATGACCTATCTTGTGAAGGTGTTGTGAAGTGTTGTAACACATTTCTACACTTTTCTAGACTCTTCTCATCTAAAAATAACCTTTTTATCCCTTACCAAGTCCTATTTTAAAGTGTTGTAAAGTCTTGTAATAAGATTTCACACTATTTACACCTTTCTTATGCTTCATTTGGCCCCTTTATGCACTCATAAGACTCAATTAAGTGTATTTTTGAATGTAAACCCAACAAACAACATTAAATGCAACTTAATTCTTGACACCCACTTACAAGCCTAGAGTGGAACCCATTCACCATGGCTGGTGAATGAGTCCCTCCTCGAGCCTCCAAATTCAAAATAATTCAAAATTTCTTTTAGTGTTTTATTCAAAAAGACCTTATGTCGGCCTATGATGAGGTATTATTGGTTTATTAGGGCATAAGTGTGTATAAATAAGTGTTTTTCTACCCATTTTACACCTAATTCATTCAAGCATTCATCCTTGCATTCAATCTCATTTCATCCACTCAAGCATCATTACATCATTTGATCAATCAATTATCAAGTATCTTGGAGCAATCATTGACATATCTTTAGATTTCTTCAACAAGGTTTCAATGAGTTTAGTACATTTGCATGTTTTTTATTCATGATTCCTTTGCTCATTTCATTTTATTTCTTCATTAAGGGTTTGATTACCAAAGTTGGATTTGAATGAGTCCCACTGGTGATTTATAGTGATTTATGCCAGTTTCCAGAACCTTCCAAGATAAGTAATCAACTTCCAGGTGCACTCTATTGAACTTCATTCAATTCAATTTGCATTAGTTCATATTTTTAGTTCATTTTTGCATACCTCACTATGTTTTCAAACATCTCATATTTCATTAGTTTTGCATTCATAATCAATCATTTTCATAGCTTAGCTACATTTAGATCATTTCATTTAGTCATAATTCCATCTTACATTCCTTTATTTGAGTGAACCACCTCAAATTTAGGGCTCTATCTCTCTCCTTTTAGGTGAAGGAACCTAAGAGTGTAAGAGAAGTCCATATAAACCACAAAATTGATGGTTCACAACCTCAAAGGGACTTATGGACAAGGTTTTAAGATATTAATTAAGCAAGGATGTGATACAACAAATGAACATGAGATTCATCAACTCTTAGAACAAATACCAACTAAAGATACCAAAGGAGTGGGATATCAAGATCCTCCTCCTAACATAAATGTCCTCCTTCCCAAAGAACAACCAATGCCTCACAAGAATGATAAAATCATCTCAGTTCTTCCTTGTCAATATCCACCTCAACAAGTTGGCCAATATAGCAAGTAACAAAAGCCTCACAAAATAAAGAATCTAAAATTCCCTTTTCCCATGTTTGAAACTAAAAGAACCTTACACATACTTCTAAGTCAAGGGCTTATAAAATTATACCCATGAAAGAAAATTCAAAACCAAATCCTAATAACACAAACATGTCTCATTTTCAATATCATAGAGTTCTTGGACATAGTATTGATTAGTGTCATTCTTTAAAAAATATATTTAAAAGGTTTGGTATCATAGAAATAGTCCCTTAAAAAGCATACCCTTTTGCTCCTTGCCATGTAATGGTCATAGGATCATAATATTCTCACTATTACATGCTTTACATTCATTGCAAATAATTTCCAAATGCAAGGAGCTCTTTCTTATCACCTACCCTGACTCACTCTTGTCTTGCAATAAGTGGGGGAAAGAATTTGATGGCCTTGTCTTAGTGTCACACTTCTTGTTGTCCCTTTGGCCAGTTGTCTGCATTCCACATACAATGAACAAGATTGGGATGCAAATGACCTGCTATAGGTTGACATTCATGTGCCTTAATATTATTTTCTTTGTTTCTTTCTCATGTTATGTGTATGATTTCATGTGTGTAATGTGATCTACCATATCATTATGTTTGATGTATCTCTCTCTTTGTGACATTCCTCTATATGTATCTACATTCTTCTATATGTTGTAAGCATTTATTTCTTATTTTTCTTGTGTTTGGGTCTCTTCCATCTTGACCCAAAATATTTTCCATTTTTTTACTCTCTATGTGTCATTCTTCCTTGATCAATGAGTATTTGGGGATTGATTACATTTTTGAGGTCTCTATAACAACATTGTAGCAAAAGCATGCTGACCCTAAATTTGTGGATCCCTTATGTGTGATTTTGGATTTTATTGTGGGGATAACCACTTTTCATGATGTAGCTTCATTTGAAAACATGTGTGACATAGTACTTTCCAAATAAGCTCTCATATCCTCTTTATTGTTAGCATTTATCATTTTCTACTTTAAATTAATTGCTCACAACATGATGTTTAGCAATTTCCTTAAAGTGGGGGCATACATTGGCATTATTCTTTTGCATTTCATTACAATTCATGTTTCATTGTGTGGTCTTATTATTTCATGTGATGCATTTTTCTCTTGGTGATGATATTGGGTGTGATGTCCTTCAAGAGTGTGATCTCTCTTAGAATATTATATTCCTCTAAGTGGTAATGTCGAGCAAAGTGCATTCCCTATGTTGCAAATATTCTATTCTTCAATTGGTCCTCTATTGGAGACATTAGGCACGATGCTACCTAAGTTGAGACCTTACATGAACTAAGCAAAACCCCTTTGAATGTACGTTACACTATTTTGCATTTACAATAAATGTTATATGGTCACCTTGCATAACACACTTTCCTTGCCTATAGATCCATACTATTTTTTCATGGGTGTTAGCATATGAAGTTTTTCTTGTCTAATGGATCCTATTGTTCATGTTGTGTGGTGCCTTATCAAAGTTATTAGGAGGTATAACTTTGGTATGGTTAGTATGTATGGGAGCCAACCATAGGAATGACTTTCCCATAGCCACTTGTTTGTGTGTGTGAGCACATGCTAGTCGCGTGTGTGTCTCTAGGGGCTCACCTAGTGGATACCGGATTCTACTAGCTCGTGTGAGCATGCTTTTTTGTTTGCATAGTGGACATCATGTTCCACTTGTAAACAATTTTCTTTGGAAAAACAACTAAGGATTGATCCACATCATGTTGGACAAATATTTGAGGCTTGATCAACCCTTTTTCTCCTTTCTTATTTTTTTCTTTGGCAGTGTATCCTTGTATCTTGTTGTTTCTTCATACATTGTTCACATTTGTGTACTTTTGTGTCTATGTTGGTTTGCCATTGGATCTTGATTTTGGGGGCCTAATCATCCCTCTTGATCATTTTCATCCTATCTCACTAGCATTGGCACACTTGGACCCCTCTTGATGCAAATTTTCTACTTTATAGTGAGTTTGATGCAAGGTCATCCTCTCACTTAAGTGGGGACTACATGTAGTGACATAAAAGTATCCCTTTTCCTCACTTGATTTGGGAATTAATAAAATGAGCTAAGCTATGCCTAATTTAGTGTTGTAATATATTTTATATGTTCCCATCAAGTTTTGGTCCCTTTTAATTAAAATTTGGTTTATTTATGCCTTAATTGGTCCTATTTTACATCCATAAGCCTAATTAAATGCATTTTTCTAAGGATAATCCTAAAATTTAACAAATAAAAAATTATAACTTAATTTTTTTGGTTATGTGTTCCAAATCTAGGGATCTAAGACTCATACACCATCTTGGGCGTATGGGTCCCACCTAGGTCTTAGGTCCTAATTTCAAATGTTACATTGAACTTAACGCTTCTTGGAATCTATGTCCTAGGTTTAAGCCACTAGACTCATAAGTCCAACCTAGAATACAAGTCCTGCTTTAACCTAGACCTATTTTAATTCAAATTCTTGGTGGTATTTTATTATCCTAGATCTGATGTTGGCTTGTAGTGTTGTAATTTTGATAAATTAGGCATAAACAAATATATTTATACAAGTTTATTTCACATATATTCTCCTAACAAGATCTAGGAAATCCAAATGATCTTATGAGCATTCAAGTGAGCATTTTATCAAAGCATCCAAGAGAAAATCATGAAGCATTTGGAGCTACATTAAAGATTCAAGCATCATGTCAAATTCATAATGCATTATATGTGTTTGTGAGATAACATTTGTGATGTAGGTTTTCATCATTTAAGCAAGAATTCAAGACAAATCTTTAAGCATTCAATAAGAGTTGAGATCCACATTCATGCTAGCCATTTCACACAATTTTTTAGCCTTCGTTTCAAGGGTTTGGTAAGTTGCAACTTCACATTTGTTCATTAAGCATTCCCTAATACTTTTCTATTTAATTTCAAGGTTTAATTACCCAAACAAGGTTTGGCCAAGGTAAAACCATATTCCCTAACAAAAACATGTTTATCTCTTTATGCGTGTTTGTAGATCTAGGTGAATTGGAGCTTGAAGTTCCTTTGAAGAAAAAGTTGCAAAAGTTTTCATCTTCACAAAAACTCGCTTACAAACCAGAATTCATACTTTCAAATCATGTGAATATTGGACAAGAAGGAAGCTACAAAATGTCACTAGAGGTTGTAGAAATATTAGTCAAGCCATAGTAATGGAACTAAATCTCCCTACTGGGCGTATGAGTCCCAGTATAGCCCTTTTTTCCATCTTTTTGTAGATCTTGATTAGTCATTAGAAAATTCTAGATTCTTCCTAGGACCCTATAGCAGGACTAAATCACTCTACCTAGTGTATTGATCCTAGTAGGCTTGAAAAGGCAGAATTTTAGAATTGCAAACCTTGCTTGGATCCCATCATTCTTCCAAGTACCTTTCTGTTTGATTCTATTTTGTTAATCTGATTTCATGCTCTCAAGTTTCTAAGGTTTTGTGTATAAGTGTTTGCATTTCTTCTTTGAAGCTTCATTTAATGGTGAATCCCTATCCAATCACACAAGGAAACCCCTAGTCCATCCATCAATTGATTCACTTGGTTGAGGGATCTAGGTTTCATGATGATTAAAGTGTGAAATAGGTCCAACTCCATCTCCCAAAAGGTGGAACCCTATTTTCATTTAATCAAAAACATCCTAAGATTTATGTGTGTAACTCACTCTTTAATATCCAAGTTTAGTCAATCAAATCCATATATCCCACTTAATCATTTTCCCTATATTTGGTATCATTATATTATATTTTAAAATTCTCCAACCAATTTCATTCCAAATCATCCATTACATCACCTAAGGTTATCCTCCATTATTAGGATTTGACTCTCTTTTGATTAGTCACCAAAAACCAAATAAGGTCACCAACTATTCCACATCCATCCATTCCCAAACCAAATATGAAACCAAGGAAAATGGGTCCTACCATAAGATGATATATTAGACATGAGAAAATGATGAAAATAATTTCATATTCAACCACACATACAGTTTTTTCCTTTCATGTAAAAAATCATCTCAACTTCCACATGCAGATAGTGAAACTGATGATGACATTCTAAATGAAATTGAGTACACTATCAATCCTAATAAAATCCTAGGTGGAAAAAATAGGATGTTATCATGGATAAATTTATTATTATAAAGATAAATTCCATACTAAGATAATTTACCGAATCAAGGAAAAAATATCTCCCATTTATGACTTATCCAACCTTGATCACATAGTTCATCCTACCCATAAAAAATTGAAACTACAACAAATGAATTCATTTATCCTACTCATGACCATAACAACATTCATTCATACCACAATACTTATTCTATAGGGAAACAACCCCTTAACATTAGTTATAATCCCCTATACTTTGAGTGTCTATCCCACATAAGGAATCCACATCCCTTCAACATGAGGTTGAAAATACCATGTCCACCAATCATGTGAAACCCACAATAAACATCCCATTTGGTATAAATACCATGACCATTGATATAGATACCATCTCCATCCACATTACTAGTCCAAAAATATCCCATATCTCTAATTCCACCATGACCATACCAAATTCACCTAAGGCCAATATCAAATCCAAGAGTGATTTCAACCAACATCGAAACCCTATTTCACCTAAGGCATACACAATACAACAAAATTAGTGAACATCTCCATCACCACCTATTTTTCCTTTGATCAAGAATGGAAAGCCATAAATGATGCCTTAAAATGAATCCCGGGAGGAATTTATAATAAATAATATACCTTTCCATAGTTGTGTCAATATCCCTTCAATTGATCTATATCACAAGTACCATTCCCTATGTCTTTTGAAGTTACAAAGTATGACAAATATAAGGAGAAAGGAGATCTTAGAAACATGCTAAATAATTATTCATGGCTAGTAAGGAAATGGTACATGAATATACCTAATAATTATTCTTATTATGTCATAACTTAGGTGGGATGTCACTTGAACGGTTCTTGCACCAAGCTACGGGGTCCATCACATCCTTCAGAGACCTATTTGAAAATAGTTTAAATTTTTTTTAATATAACATGGAACATGTGCTCAAAATGATGTACTTATGTAATATGACCAAAGATAAATTGAGGGATATCTCACATTCACATTCTGCACCCACAAGGATATCTTACATCATATCCTACAACAATTTTAAGTCCCTAATGAAATTAGACCCTCATGCTTCTAATTCTTTATTTTCCATATATTTCCATAGATCATCACCTCACATTCACTCCAAATGATTTCCATTTACTCAATCCATTATATAATCATCCACTTTAGATATAAGCTTTAATCTCAAAAAATAAGAAAAAAATATGTGCTCATAGAAATGGGTCAAACCTAAATATTTGTATACTTAGACTTTAGCAACATTTGGGCTATTCAACCAAAGTATTGGGATCAAATACTATCACAATTAAATCCTTTGATAATGAATATAGAGAGACAAAAGTCTAGTAAAATTTACCTTAGGAACCTCATTGCAACATACCCTATGCCATGTACTTGATCTACACCTCCCATATAACATCTTTCTTTTTTGACCATGGTTCCATACCGTGCAATCTATACCATATTCATTCCATCAATATCTAAAGTCCCCATACAATAATTATAGTTCCCAATGATATCCAATCCTATCAATATTGTAAAATTTTGGGAGGGAAATATGACAACCATTTTCCATCTTATGACATTGATTCCAAATCCTCCTCCAAAAAAATTGCATCATACTTTAACCCAAGTGATTTAATTTCCACATCTTTCACTCTATCCACTAAATAACTATCCTTTCAAAATACACATTTAAAATCCTTGATAAATGATCTAGATAATACCAAATTAAAGAATCCCTTCATATTTTCTAGTTACCCCTTTAACCTCAATCATATGGTCAATATCATTTAAAGGTTCAAGATCCTTTCCTCACATTGTGATGGGTTCCCACTACCTTCCTTTTTTTTGGTTATGTTGTTGATGAGGACATAGAAGTATTTTATCCTAGATGAATTTACAAAGATAGACAATATGCTACTTTGTTTAAGGAACACATGTATCACATTCCCTTGTTTACACGAGAAAGGCCACCTTGATCTAATTGATATACTAAAAAATGATAGAACTACTAGACTAGGATATTGTTATTACAATTGTAATTATGATTTTCTTATCAATTTTCCTAACAATTTTATGGAAAAATATTTGATGTTGATGTTAGAGAAAAAAAATTGCATTCCCAATCCTTTCAAAGAGATTACTATCATGAGCCTTTTCCATAATAGTTCCAACCTTGCTATCCACCTCAACCTACAATATCCCAAACTCATTTATTAGAAACAATATGATCCTCATACTTTAGATACATTTTAAAATGATGAGTCCATTTTATAACTTTTTCAATCCTCTACCCATATTACATCAAGATATCATAGAAGAGGATTTCAAACCCTATTGAGTTTGTCACCATAATTTGGAGAACAAGGACTTTTAGAGGAACCATCAAAACCTACACTTAATACAAATACACTCTTTTATAGTGAGCTTCACCTTGCACTAATTCCTAATCCACTTCAAGATGGGACAACACTCATTATTGAGGAGTCTAAGACATAAATTCCTAGGTAGAGAAGAGATGCCTAAGTTGACAAAAATAGTGGGCTCTTTATATATTGAGCTACATTTAAAGATCTTTGTGATACTTAGAGACTATATAGATATGTTTATTTGGTCCACTAACACATATAACTTAGATCCATCTTTGATTATCCTTAACTTTGTGGTTGGCCTTGATGCAAAACAAATTCATTAGGAGCTAAGAAAAATGCATCCTAAGGTTACCCTCTTAGTCAAGGAAGAACTTCAAAAGTAGCTAGATGTCTAATTCATTCGGTCCACTTACTATGTAGAGTTGGTTTCTAATGTTGTCCCGATAAGTAATCAAATTAAAAGAATTAGAGTATGTATTTATTTTAGAGATATCAATAAGTTTGATTATAAAGATGATTTTTTACCTAAAAATATTGATATGATTGTATATTTGATAGATGGTTATGAGAATTTATACTTTATGGATGCATTTTTAGAAAATAACCAAATTTAGATAACACCTAAAGACCAACATAAGACAATTTTTATCCCTCTATTAGGATTTTTTTATAAATTCATGTCATTTGGTCTTAAAAATGTTGGCTCCATGTATCAAATGGCTATGAATATCATATTCCATGATATGCTACATGATATTACTGGATATTATATGGTGAAATCCTAGGAAAGTCTAAACTCAAAACAAATCACCTAGTCATCTTGCATCATACATTTTAAAGGTGATGGAACCTTGAAATTTTCCTCATTTGTAGTGCAAAATCAAATTTTGTTGCTGAAAGAAACCTTGTATTTAGGCCCTATGGTGTAGGTTTGCCTAATACTTTTACAAATAAAATTTCACAATCTATGGCTCACCTTCATAAACTAGTTGGTAGAAAGGTTAGATAATTATTTAGGATCATTTAAATTTAGCTTTATGGTTTCCAAATAAGTTTTGATAAATATTTTAATATTCTAATGTTCCTAAGTGGTTCCATAAGGGATCAAAAACAATATTAATTTCTTCATTCTACTTATTGCAAGAGTGCTAGTGCACCATCTCAAGTCTCCAACTTTGTTTTCTGCAATTGCTAGACAAGTTTCATGGTTAGAAGAAAAAAAAAATTTAATGGTCTATCGGATGGCCTTGGTTACAAAGGAGCTCCCATAAATCAATTTGATGTTCAAATTTTGATTAAACAATGAGTATCTACATAAATTATAAACCCTCGAAAATTTTTGTGGCCCCCAAACATTTTATGTGCTTTTGACATTGATTACATCCTCGACTTCCAAATCTTTTAATTAATTGGTTTCACAATATGTTGCAAAAATGAAAAATATTTTAAAATGATTTATTGTTTTAATCATGAAGCATAAATAATGGTTTCAAATATTTAAAATATCCCCCCAAATAAAGGCATGCAAAGTGGCATTGTTTATCATAAAGCTTCGTAAACTTTCCCAAAAATAGAAATCTCAAACCAAAAGGAAATGCCAACATGTTAATGCAGCTTCAAGGGAGTACTTTTAATCAATCTTGAACTTTCCACGTGTAATAAATGTGAAATATTGCATGTTCTAATCCTGCAATCTTTTTAAAATAATGATGCATCGAGGGTATGTGAAAGGCATGTTGTTGGGTAATATTTTCTAGTAGGGATGTGTAGTTCACAACATAATGTTTTTCGTCACATGTTATGAAACATGTTGAGCCTTGTCTCTAATAGTTTTCCACGTGGAAAAAAATATATCCATCATGTTTTTGAATGGAGGACAAAGTGAAGTTGTGATAAGCCATTATTGTTTGATGGATTTGTATTTTGAAGACTATGAAACTAAGCTAGGCAACAAAAAGGAAAGGCCTATGCACATGCAAGTTTATGTTTAATAGTTTATATTCCTATTCAAAAACTCTAATTCCAATTTGATGTATTTATTGCATTTTTTTATAGTTTATATTCCTATTCAAAAACTCCAATTCCAATTTGATGTATTTATTGCAATTTTTTTAGCTTGCAACAAACTTTTAAGGTAGTGTTAAAATGGAGGTTATTCATGTGTGAAGGCTTGAAAAATATTTTTAGACCATTTGCAAGTTGTTATCTTTTGTTTTAATCTCCTAAAAGTTTCTTGTACTATTTGAATACCAGGAGCCACTTTGAGCAATGTTCTACATTGTTTTTTACTACAATTAGTGAGAAAAATACCTCTAAAAAATGTTGGCATATAGTTTTCATTGATTTCAAAAGGGGATCAAATGGAGAGGATGGATCTGATCCTAAGCAGTGTGTTGGCATTAATGAAAAGTGTCATTCATGTCAAGGAAAATGGAATTGATCATGCAAGGGAGATGTTGGCATGATAATAGATCAATGGTGTACCTAAATGCTATAAAGCTTAGAGGATGAATGTGAGAGCAATGAACCTGGTTTTGGAAGTATGTAGATTGGTTATTGGTGTAGAAGAGCAAGTTGCTCAATGTGTTGCTTAGTTGACAAAATGTTGTCATCTCTCTGCAACAATTAATTCCAGGTATTTGATGGAAAATATAATGAGAGATTCAATGTGGGTTTTTCGAGAGCATTCCAGTGATGTGCTCCATAGGAAGAGAAAGTGAAGGATGCACCCAAAAATGATTTATTTCTACTTTCAGGTGATTCCAGGGTTTATAGATAAACCCTGGAATAGGTTTATAGTCAAGGAATTGTGAATAGATAAACCCTAATAGGTTTACAGTCAAGGTTTAATTTTGTTTTGTTGTTGATTGTGTCTCTATGGTTGTAGGTCACATAAGTTACAACTTATCTCTTTGAAGTCATGTGGATGATCATCCCCCTCGCCTTATGTTTACCAGCCTGACAAATATTCAATAGCTATAATATTTCTTAAGTCATGGGATTCCAAGTTTTTCTAACCTGTGTCATGGGGTTCTAGAGTTTTGTAACTTCCCAACTTGGCAACTTAGCTAATGGAGTGATAAGGAGGAAGGAAGAAGGTTCTCTTTGTTATCATCAAGTTGCAAGTTTTCACAATTTCATAACCTCTAACATCAGGTTCCTAGGCTCATATTTTTCTAAGTGACTTAGTGATCGTGTGATAAGGAGTAAGGAAGCACTCTATGTGGGACCCAACCATAATGGTGGTGTAGACACGTGGCATGATTGGATTGAGTAAATGATATTCGACATCCTTGTGGATTATGGAGATGTGACATGGAAGAGAGACCTGGTAAGGTGAAGTCAACGAAGTTGGTGGATAGTGACATTTAGTGACATCAGAAGGTGTATACGTGGCATTAGCTTGCATACCCCACTGAGATTTTAGTGGAGCCCGATCAAGACCCACGGGGTAAGTAGGGAACAATGGTGATCATATGTTGAAGATCTGCCAGTGTTCATTAGTTCTGCTGAGTTTTTTGATGTACCTTGGCTAAGTCTCGTGGGGTCAGTGGAGAACTATGGAGATTAATCCATGATGGATGCATTTTGACCATTGATAAAGATGGTGGGACCAGATAGTGGAAGGTGACATATGACATGAACTGTTGGTAGCAGTGAATGGTAGAGAATGATCCTTGGAGATCGGATGGTGCATGTTGCAGAGTCTGGTGGGACCAGACTAAGTGAAAGGTGATGATGATGAAGGATGACATGCATTGACCATCATAAGGTGAATGATAGGATGACACATGGCAGAAAGCAATATTTGATGGTGATGTCATCAAGGGTTTACATCAAGATGACATATGGATGGTGGGGACCACCCACTTGATAGGAGCTAGTAGTGTATGTGTCAGCATGTCCAGGTGGTGAAAAGCAATTGCTTGATATATCAACTCACATCATTGTTGTGAGTTGCATGGTGATTATGTGGATGATAAATGGTAACAACCCACAGGCCCCACAAGGTTTGTATGGGCGCATTATTAGAGCTCGTGGGATAGTGGGTTTTGGACATGTGTCTTGGTGGACCCCACGTATGGCAAACGGTGCATGAAGGATAAGATCAAAGGAGGATATTTAAATGATTGCTTATCAGATGGTCATGATTTAAATTTGTGACAATAAATGGATAGCACAAGTTTAGGACGCGAAAGAAAAGGATCAATGACTAGAATTAAAAGATAGAAATCTGAAATGGCTACAATAGTGTGAATAAGGGTTTCAACTAGTAACCAACATGGCAATGAGAATTAAATACTTTATCTATTTCAACAAAAATTGTAATGAGATTTGATGCATAGGGCGACAGTTTAGATGATCGCAGAGACAAGAATCAAGATCACATCAAATGAACACAAGGGTGCATTGAATGCATAATTAAATTTTAGGGTTTGAAAGAGAGAATGAGGAAAATTCTTTGTAACTTAATTAAATGTTGGACAACTCGATACAAGATATGTTGATATTTGGTAAACCCTATCAGATGTCTTAATTATGAGCTAGACAGATGTGTATGGCTTGAGGTAGAGGAAGCTTGTTGGTGAAATTAGCAAGCGAAGGAAACCCTAGTAGAATTTTTGAGAAGATTTGAATGATAGTGAGAATCTCAAGGAAGAGATTGTAGATTGGTGGAGTTAAGAAAAAATAAGACAATATTAGAAGTGTGGAAGTGGTTGTATATGTTGTGTTTGTGAGAAATTTGGAAGTGCACAGGGTGCTAAATAGAGTTATGTATTGTTGAGTGTGTAACAAATGGAGAGAAAGAAGAGAGTGTATAGTGCAGATGTATGAGACACTACAAAAGGGGAAAGAAGAGAAAAGAAAAAAGATAGAATAGTGATTGTTCTATGTGTAGAGGAGAGTGCAGAGTAGGGGAGTGTTGTTGAGAGTGCAGCTTTAGCAACAAAGTGTGAGTTGCAGAAATTGAAACAATGTAATGATGCATTATAGGTTTTGCAGAACCAGGTCTATTCATATTTGAAATTATTATAATTATACTAAGTTGTGGCTTAGATTAGGGGATTGTAGTCTCCTTGAAGTTGTGGCTTCTAAATTAGGGTGTTGTCGCATCCTTGGGGTTATAGCTCCTGAAACAAGGTGTTGTTGCATCCTTGAAGTGGTTCTTCTAAATTGGGTAGTTTATGCTTCCCTTGGTTGTAGCCCTAAAACATTGTAATAGAGATTGTATTTGTGATGGTGGATTTGAGCAGTAGACTCAAGTAGCCTTGGTCACCATGGTTTTTCCCATATCGTGTTTTCCATGTATATCTAGTGTTGTGTGCATTTGTGTTGATTGTCTATTTGAATGTTTATGTTTGCATCTTTAGCTTTCAATCTACACATTAAGAATTTGAAGAAAAAGTATGCCCAAAGTACTTGGAGCTAAGAAAGTAATCTGCATAAATTTTTAAGGGATAGATTTTGGTATCTACTAATTCACCCCCCCGCCCCTTAGTAGATCATTGTGTACCAACAAAAAAAGACCTAGCAATTATTCCTTACACTCAAGCATCAATTTTGTGGTTTTTTCAACATTTTTCTATTGCCAACCAAAGTGAAGAATGTAGGGAAACTAATGATCATAGAGGAAGACATAAATAAAAGAGGCATCAAAGAAAAAAAAGTGATGCCACTAGTGGAGTAAAAATAAGAGAGGAATCATGTCAAAGAATTAGGAAAATGATTACATGCAAACTGTTTAACAAAGTTTCAAATCAATTACAAAGAAACAAAGTTAAAATGAAAGTTCTAAGGGTTAAAATGTCTGATAAAGTGCATATTTTTACTACCACTATAAATAGGTTAGTATTTGTGGTTCATTGTTTTCACTTAAAAATGAACTGAGGTTAGTAAAATTATTTTTACACTCAATAAAAACAATGCACGAGAATGTAAATGGCGAAATGTGGAAACTAGTTTTAGTTTAAGGAAAATGGAAAAATAAAATGCAAAACACATGATATCTTATGCCATTTTGTTATAGATCAAGAGGTAAATATTTTGTCAAGTGTCACATTCAGGGAATGGGTTTTCTCATTTGTAAAGGGTTCTAGAGGATTTGGGAAAAGTATTTGTAAAGAGGAGATCATTTTTTAGGTTTGTTTTAGGTGAATTTTTATTTCTATAAATCATTACACGATAGTGCTACTATATCTTGACTTGTAGCATATATGAAAACATACTCCTATGTAACTATCTCCAACTTTGAAATGTAGTTCTCTTTGAATAAAATAATCATGGATTATGGAAATTCTTAAAAAAAAAATAGCCACTTTGAATTATTCTTATTGTTATTGTTTATTTAAGGGATGGTGTAAATGCTTTCTTAAGGGTAATGAGAGTATTATAGTTTCAAATGGATTATTAAGAATGGTTGACTTATAGGATTTTATAGGTCTTATTATCAAAAGATGATAATATTTTAGTCTACCATCAATATATATTTAAGAACAATGATATAAAATGTATGATATGTGAATTTGTAGCCTAATGATAGGAAACAATCAAGATTTTATAGTTCCCACTTCTAGAATAGTTTTTTTTTTTAAAACTCTATAGCCAAGTCATAAATTATTGAAACATAGAAAAATAGGATTTTCCCAAAATGGAAAGGTAACTCAAGAGGGTGAGAATAGACCATATCTTTCTATTTTCATTAGAAAATGAGATCCCAACAATGAATTGACTAACCAACCTTAGGTGAATCAACCCAATGTGAGAATCTTCATATTTCCTTATGCTTTGAGGATGGGGGTTAATATCAAACAACACTTTTGGGAGAAAAACTAAAAAATAGAAAATAAACCTAATTATGCCAATTCAAACTTGAAATGAAACCTTGATAATGGAGATATTGGAAGGTCTACAACTAGCATGAAATGGATTCAGTGGATGTGGATCTTGATGCTTGAATTGATGCTTTGAATTCTTGAATTTTTTCTTGAAACCTACATCACAATGTTGGCTCCAAAAACATGCATGATGCAAGAAGACTTTGACATAATAAATAGATCTTGATTGTTGCAAAAAATATTGGATATATCTTCTCTTGAATGATCTTGATCATCAAATTTTCTCTTGGAATTCCCCAATAAAAATGATCATAAAATGCCCATTAAAAATTCTAGGTGAAACTTAGAAACATAACCTTGTATTTATTGGTATGTATCCTTAATTTTTGAAATTCAAATATTACAAGCCAACATTGAAATATGGATTTGGGAACCTTAAAATACTATGAAAAAAATATTTTATATTTAGGTTCAAAGGCCTAGGAAGGACCCATTCACCCATGGGCGAATGGGTCCTAGGTCCCTATTCCTAGAAAATAGATTTCTCAATGTAAAGTGTTATGTATTGGCATTAGTTATTGTCAGGTTTCTCCTTTAGAAAATGTAAATTATTAGGATTGTAAATGAATAAAAGGGCTTATTAAAGCCTAATTAAGCTCAATTTAATTAAGAGGGCCCATACAAGTGTGATAATGTAAAAAGATACATTTTTCAACACTAAATTAAGGAATTATTAAGTCCATTTTAATTAGGAGGGCCCAAAAAAGTGTGAAAATGTAAAGGGATACATTTTTATTCACTACAATTAGCCCCCACTTTAGTGAGAGGATGAACTTGTGTCAAACTAACACTAAAGTAGACAATCAAGAGAGGTCTAATTGTACAATTATTTGAAGGATAGTATGAAAAAGGCCAAGGAGGATGATCAAGCCCCCAAGATCTAAGATCTCATGGTAAAACCAACAAAGGCACAAGGAGACACATGCCTATGTTAAACTTATATATGAAACATTGACAAGATACTCAATCATATAAATTTAAAGACTCGTAGAAAGAAAGAAACAGAAAAATAAAAGGGGTGGATCAAGCCTTGACTATTTTTCCAACTTGATGTAGATCAACCCTTAACCAAAAATGTTTACAATGGAACTTGATGCTCACTATGCAAAATACAATGCATGCTCACACGGGCTAGTGAAATTTGTTGTCCACTAGGTGAGCCCTAAAGAGTTTCAAATGAGAGAATATTATTAGGCTTCCATAACCATACCAAAGTTATACCTTCGATAAATTTGATAAGGCACCACACAATATGAACTTTGAGCTTCATAAGGCTTAGCAAGTTGTGTTATGCTAAACACTTATGAAAAAAAATGGCCCCACTAGCAAGCAAGGTGTGTTATGTTTGGTGGCCATAGAAAGGGGTTGTAACTTCAAACTTCACAAGGTTAGCAAGTTATTTTATGCAAAACACTTATGATCAAAATAAAATAAGAGGGTTTTACTTAGTTCATGTAAGGTCCCCTCTTAGGGAACATTGTGCCTAATGTCTCCAAGAGATGATAGGTTTAGGATAAAAGATTCACAACTTAGGAAATACAATGCATAACATCACCACTAAGAGGAATTTTGTATGCCAAGAAAGGTTGCACTCTTGGAGGACATCAAACCCAATGACACCACCAAGAAGAAGACACATTTCAAGAAGTAAGAAGATTGCACTATGCAACATAAAGATATAGTCAAAATTTTCAAAATGATAATGCCAATGTATGTCCCCACTTTAAAGAAATTGCTAAACACCATGCTGTGAGGAAGTAATTTAAAGTAGCAAATGATAAATTCTAAACAATGAAGAAGACATGAGAGCTTACTTGGAAAGCCCTATGTCAAGCATATGTTTCCAAATGAAGCTATGCCATGAAAAATGGGTTGCCCCCAAAATGAAATCCCAAAATCACACATAAGAGATCCACAAATTCGGGTCAACATATGCCTTTGCTATAATGATATTATAGAGCTTAGAAACATCATCATTCCCCCAAATGACTTGTGGAATGGGAAGAATGGCACATAGAGAGAAAAAAGAAAAGAAAAAGCTTTTGGGTCAACATGGAAGAGACCTAAATGTCTCAATGCCTTGCAATCATGTCCCCAAAAGGAAATCACAAGAAAAATGAAAAGATAAATTTTTATGATACATAGAAGAATGTAGATAAAAATAGAGGAATGGACATGAAGACACATCAAACAAAAAAATATGAGAGATCACATTATACACATGCAATCACATAAAGAACATCAAAATAAAAAAAATACGAGACTAGTAGGGCACATGTGAGTCAACATCCTAATAGGTCATCTACATCCTAATATTGTTCATCATATGTGGAAGGTGGAAAACTAGCCAAAGGGACAACATCAAGTGCCAAACCAGGAAAAACACCAAGTTCAACACGTGGTGAATCACTATTTTTAGGATGATCATCATGATAGCTATCATTTAAGCTCATGGAAGAGGAAAAAAAAAATTTAACTCTTTATGCACTTCCTCATCAATTTTTGCAATTTCATTATCATCATATAACTTAATCACAACAGAAGGTCTAATGATAATCTACATAAAAGATGCTTGTTCTTCTTGTGGTCAAGATATAATATTTTCTTGTTTCAGTGAAGGTGGAGAATCATCATGCATTTCTTTAGGTGAGTTTGGATTTTTATTTTTTATGTTTTTCCTTTCTTCTTTTGCTTGTAACAATGAGCAATAGCACGATGTCTACACCTACACTCTCTAGCATTTTTATTTATTTTCATTTAGTTTTCAAGTTTCAATTGTGTAGGAGTAGGTTTATTGACCATAGGTTTCTTTTCTTCCCTTAAGGGAGGAATGGAAGGAACCATCGGAGGTTGTTCAACTACTTTCTCTTTAGCTTTATAAACTTGTTTTGTTTTAGGAGGCACAACAAGACATATTTGGTTAGCTTGTGGTCTCTTATATGAAATGGGTGGAGGATTTGCTATGGTTTGGTCTTGGTTACTTAGAAGGGATTTTGGTTCAATCATAGTTTCATCAAGGATGGGAGGCTCAGTCATGGGTTGAGGCATATTGCTAAGGGATAATTTTGTTATGTGCTTTTCCTTAAACATTTGCTAAGATTTGAAAAAGAAGTCCTCACGAGGCCTAATAGGTCCTATATGTTTGGGCCAAAATAAATCCAATGAGAAATTCCCATGGGAAGACACAGGATTAATGACACTATGGTCCATAGTAAAGATATCATTTCCAAATGGAAACTTTAAGCATTTATGCACTATCGACAGGATGAATTTAATGGAGTAAAGCCATGGGTAGCCTAACTTCACATAAAATTGGTCCAATGACAGGATGATGGAAAATGAGACCCTTGATGTTTTCAGCCCAACTTTTAGAGGAAGAGTTATCGAACCTATTGTAGGGATAGCAAAACCAATATGCTTTTTGATCCATGCTTTCAAATTTTCATAATTATCTCGATAAAGATCATGCACAAACAATAATTCTTTAGTGGTCACATTCTCTACACAAAAGGGATCAATTAATATCCCATTAGTAGGGTTGTCATTTATTCTTCCAGCTATGTAAAGAGGACCATTGGGTGCATGTTTAATTATGTCATCTTGTGAGAAAGCAATGTCAAGGGTCATTTTGGTTAGGCCCTTACAAGGTTGAACTTCAATGAGTCTAATCATATTGTCCATTTTTTTTTAGTTATCATCAAGCTCATGTCAACATTCATCACATCATTCTTTGTTTCAATAGATTTGACAAAGGAGATGTTATGATTTAGCATAGGATTAGTAAAGATTTGCAAATTTTTGTTTGGAGGAGCTATAAATTTATTACCTTGATCATTAACACCACCAATTTGAATATAATTTGAATCAATGAGGTCTTGAAAAATATGTTTAAGACACTTGTAGTGTTCTATATCATGTCCACTTTATCGGTGAAAATGGAAATATGAATTTTGTATGTAGTTAGGAGGTAAAGGTCTAGGAGGATTAGGAGCTCTAATAGGAGATAAGGAAACTGAGTTCTTGTTCAAGAGTTGCAACATGGTGCTATGAAGGGTGTCAAATAGAGGAGTAAATTTTCTATTTCTATCTCCAAAATGTGCATGGATTTATCGTCTTTATAGCAACCACTTGAGTGTTAGCATGTTGAGTTGGTTGAGGGGGATTAAGTTGCAAAAATACCTTATGTTTTTTCTTGAATGGTTGATAGTTGTTTTTGAGGTGTGGGTTTGGATTTTTTAGGATGGCTAGAGGGAGTTTTTACTTCACGACTACTAACCGAATTTTGGTAATCACAAAGGGTGGTACACAACTTTGTAAAGGAAGTAAATTTCAACATCTCAAGTTTAGCTTGGATTTTTTTCTACAAATTGGAAATAAAAATTCTTTGAAGGTCAACATCAAGAATCTTAATGTTTATTTATGAGTAAAGCAATTGGTATCATGCTATGAAATCAATGACCTTTTTATCATCCTTTTGTTTGCATGTCACTAAATCATATAAGCTCATCCTAGGACCCATATGTATTTGGAAGTGATTGAAAAAGGAATTAATAAGTTCATTGAATTAACATATTGAATTATTCAGTAAGGAGAAAAACCATTTGAAAGTAGTATCCTTCAAGGATCCAAGGAAGAGTTTAGACAAGAGTTTATACTAAAAAATGAAGTCACTACATAAGGTTGTGTATGCAGAACCATGGCTAACATGATCTCCTTTCCCACCATATTTCTCAAATATAGGAATCTTTATACCTTGTGGTATTTGTGTTCTCAATATATCCAAGGATAAGGGATTTCTTTTGGCATATTATGAAGGTTGGCCATTTTGATTTTGACTCAATATAGAAATTTTTTGTTGGAGGGATAAATACGGTGAATAAGGTGGAGGTGTATATGTATTCGGAGGGAAAGTGACTTGTAATTTTGTGATGGGATATGGATTGGGAGATATGTGATTGGAATGCACAAAGATAAATGGATTCCTAGTGGAAATACCTAAATAAGTATGGACATTGTTGGTAGGTTGTATGGTTGTTGTAACAATTGGATTAGTATATATCAAAATAGAGGTCATGGTTCTGGAAGGAGAAATTGGATTTCCACCTTGAATTTAAGTATATACCAAAGCTTGAACACAACTATTCATTGTAGGGAAATTTTTGGCAATGATGTGATTTAAACTACGTACAACTTCTATTCCTTGTTCATTATCAATTATTCTCCTCATGTTATCTATGATAGGAACCACATTATCGACAATGTATGCATAACTCACAATTTTTTGCAACCTCTCTAACTCTTCATCCATTCTTCATAGGTTCTCTTGAGGGAAATTAACAACCCTTGATTCAACATTAGTCACATTAGTTGTGGGTAGGGAAGTCATGGGAAATGAAGTGCTAACGGTATGATTCATAGTGGGTTGGCTAGCTTCAACACTATGAGTGAAAGAGTTAGAAAACACAAGATCCACAATGAGTGATGCATCACAGGATGACATGAGTCTCGAACTATGTCTCACAATAGTATTGGAAATATGACACCAAGTTCTGAAGCTCATACAATTTTCATGAACCAAAGGTGCACCCAAAATCGATAATAGGGAAAATGAAATCTAATACCCAAGAATGTAAAGTGCAATGAAAGTATGTAAAAGCAATTTCCAAATTTAAAATAAGATAACCTTCTTATTATTCTATGTAAAAACTTGAAAATGATGTATTATAGATAAACTTTTGAATTCAAACAGTGCATTGAATTTTACAAATTAAGGTTAATATGAAATGCTACCTGATTTAGCTCCCAACCCAATCAGGTAGAGCTGAGATAGTGTCTGCAAAACAAAGATAAAAGCTACACAATGTTTTCTGCTAATAGTTACATTCATATGCACATAAGTATTATCAAGTGAATTATAGTTCATTATGAAAATCAATAGATATTGCTTTAAAAGCTATCTTTTATTGATAATTACAATGTATAGTGTCCCACACAAGTTGTTGGATTAACTCTTTCAATGCAATATAAGGAAAAAGCTATACATTTGAAGAAGGGAATAGGGATCCATCATTTCTTGAATGACGAATCCCAAAGTTGATATGCTACATTCATGTTTTAGCTCATGAGTCCTCTAGAAGGTTGCTCCATTGCTCTAGAATGCATGCAAGAGAGTAGAAAGGTTTTGTTAGAGCTCAAGATTGATATTCACTTCATATACATCAACAAATATATAATTTACACTCATAAGGAATTGAAATGAGTTTTGTAGTATCACAAAGATCGGAGAAAGAGTGATAAATTATCATTATTGTCCATCATATTCTAAGTTTCACTATTTTTATCTAACATGTGTGTTCATTGTATAGGTATAGGTGAAATTTTCATTGTTGGATCATTTTCATTTGATATCATAGCATGTGGAGTAAAATGGGCTCCCACAAGGGTTGAGCCCAACACGTTTCCCTCTATTTTGAAGAGGGATGCGAGTGCAAAAGAATCACATTTATCAACTTGAAGCACACATCTCATCACCTATGAAAATGAGTTTTCCTCACTATCATAAATTACCAAATATTTGTTCATTTGGAACATAGTAAGAAAATTAAAATCGCCATGAGTAAGGAGGACAATGAAACATAGATCAATGGTTTTGATGAAAAAGGCCAAGGGTTAAGTGGTGTTCACTATTCACAATGTGTTTAAAGTAGGAAAAAAGTCATCAAAAGCATTTCACAATTTCATGAGATATGATAGTGCTCCAGCGCAAGACAATGAAAGGGGACAGTCATAGTGAAGGAGATCTCAAGGAGCTTTTCCATTGATAGTGATTTTTGAGGGCAGTTAGTGGGGTAAGTCCTAACTGTAGGATTTGAGAAATACAAATCCACAGAACCCAATGAACACCTGCATGCAAGAAGCTTGTCACAGAGAAAGAGAGAGAACAAAAACAAGGGTTTGGCTCTGACAATGTGCAAAATGTATTATCAGAAAAATGAAACAAGAGAGGTGAATACAAGAGATCACTCCTTATAAAAGGAGATCTAAACCTAAAGGAAACCCTAACCCTAAAGGTGAGTGCATTTAATAATTAATATTAATTATTAAATGACTAATATATGTGCATAAAGTGAATTCTTAAGAGGAGAGTAAAGTTAATTAATTATTTTACTCTAACACTAACAACTTGAATGCCACTGCCATGAAAAGGGGATAATCTATAGAGAAGGCAGTGACTTCAAAAAAATGCACAGTTTTGAGACTTGGTATGAGCATTAGAAAATTAAGAAGCCAACAACTATGTTTGTGTAGGGTTGTCAATAGATGAGAATGATGTTGAATTGATGGAATCTGAAATTCTTTTGCATGATGTCGGCATGCATATCAATCATAAAGGCTACCACAAGCATTCATATTGTATTCTCCATAATAACACACACCATGATGGCTACAATACTGTGGAATGCTAAGGTACAATTTTATGTTTGATGAGACAACATCAATGGATTTAACAGAATAATCAAGCCTGAAGGACTATCACACTATCATCTTGACAGTCCAAGAGGATGAAAAACCACGACCTACAGAGAGGTCAAACCCTCAGCCCAGAAAAGGGAAAGCTACAATATTTTCAAGGAGAACTCAGAGTGAAGATGATAACCTATACAAAGGACAAACATAAACAAATTCTACAGTAAATGAGAACCCTTGAGGGTTATCTTTTCCTATGGAGAACACCAAAAATAAACTCATGTATTTGCAACAAACAAGAAAAACCATCATATGTGCAAAAGGTCGAGTACACAGGACCAGGGGAAATGGGTTTTCCTCTATGTTCAACCAAGTAGTGAGCAAGAATTTTTAAACATTTTCTTTAAATCAAGTAATGAAACATCTCCTTCATTTTTTCTGAAGCAAGGAGCAGAGAATGTTTTCTTCCACAACAAAGGGAAAAAACATAGCATCTTAATGTAGAAAAGGAGTTTACCTGTCCTCTTCCAGCTCAAATCCTTCATAAAATCTTCAAAAAACATAGAGAAGCTTGAACAAACACTCCATGGTAGTGCCCTCAAAGAGTGGAATGAAGTTTCTAGAAAATCCAAATTGCAAAAATGAATGAATGCGTGTTTGGTTGAGTTTTTTTCCTTTAGGGTTTCAACCCTAAATTTTGATTGACCATGCATAGGAATTTTTTTCCTTGTTTTTAAACTTATCTTACTTTTAACTAATACATTTGTAATGTGTTTAGTATTCTAGGGTGCCTTATATTCCTCTTTCTATAGTCTTCAAACCTTAGTCAAATGTTTCCTTCATTCTTGCAAATTGAAAAAACTAATTTGAAATTTAAAACATTGCTAAAGTGATCATTTATAAATCACTTTATTAAATGCTATATTTTGCAAGATAAGAGGCATTGCTTTCAAGTGTCAGCCAAAGAGAGATAGTTGGAGATTTATGGTTTATGCCAAGCATATAGGGGGAGCTTGAGTAAGTTGACCAAAATTTGGAGGGAATATAGAGCTATTTTGACTTGGTTTGGAGAAGTTTTGGTAGCTTTTATGATGGGTAAGGTCATGTTTTGACTTTTTCTTCATTTTGGACTCATTTTGGAGGGAGTTTGGGGGCTATTTTTTAGGATTTTTAGTTATACACGACCAAGAAGTTTCTAGTTCCTATTTTGGTGGAATCTCTTGGAGAGTAACATATAGTAACTTCATTATTCATTTGTGAAGTTAGTTCTGATTATTATCATTTTCCTACTTTGTGACTTTTGGAATCCTCTACAGAGAAAATACTATATTTTGTAACTCTTAGAATATGTATAGCAGTTCATACCTTGAAGATCAATAGAGATAAGCAATTTGACCTTCTTAATTTTATGTTTTACTGTACGCATTTGGATGATTTGATGTGATGACTTGTGAAATTTTCTTATTCCTAGTTTTTTGTGTCCCATTAGTGGCATCTTTGAAAATAAAGTATATGTAGTTGCAAGTTGTAAGTTGTGTTGTGTTGCAGGTGATTCGAGTTGTGAGAGTTTCTTTCCTTCTAGGATTGTGCATTATAGCCTCCTTACAAAGTATTGATGCAAAGACATATCAATATTGAGTTGTGTATATCAAGCTTGTAGTAGATTAACTATGTATGCAAGTTGTTTGCAGGTTTTAGTTAATGTTTAGGTGCATCACCTTAATTTTTTTAGTCTTTTAGGTTATGTTTCCCTCTTACCCTTTCCCCTAAAAATCATTGGAATAGTTTTAGGTGAGTACCTTAAGAGCCAACTTTCTCTAGAGGTTATTTTCTACTTAGGGTGACCCAGAACCTTATAAAATTTCCCATGTTTCTCCAATATAATAAGTTTTGTAGCTTAGAAAGGGTGTAATATTAGGATAAAATAGTTTTTGGCATGCCTGGTGGGACTACTGTGATGAACTTTACATCACAGTATTGAGAATTTTGGAGTTTTCTCAGTATTATTAGCCTTTGGAGGCAATACAAACAACACCATGGTTACTCCAATCATATATTAGCTAGTTTCAGTAGTCTGAATATTTTCAACTAAATGAGGTTGGTGCTACTCTTTAATTTTTATCATTTGAAGTACTTTCTCAGCACCTGATGACTTTAATTGGTGTTTTGACCCACTTTCTAGTGTTTTAAGACCTTTTTGTCTATTATCATTCCATGTCTGTTGTCTAGACTTTCCTATACTTTATGTTTTATCCTTGCAATTTCTAATCATCACCATCACTATGGTTACCCTCCTCCATACCATGAAATTTTAGGATTTTGGCCTCCAAACACCCTTTTTCCTCATTACAGTCATAACACTCTTGCTCAACCTTCCTTGCAACATGCATATACCCATACCAGACCTTGTGAAAATGATCCTACTTTGAACCATCCTTGTAGCCTCCCTATTCAATCTCAAATTTCTAAGAACATGGATACTAATTTGGGTAGCATCAAGGATATGTTGCTACAATTTCAAAGGGAAATGTTAGAAATAGATAGAGAAAATGAGTATAACATTTAGCAAGAGGAGAAATCCTATCAAGCTCATATTCATCAGAAGGAGGTACAGGCACAAATGTATGAAGAGGAGTTTCTTGCTAGACAAGTTGCAGCCAAAGAAGAACAAATAAAATACTTGCTTGCATAAGTACAAAGGTATGAAACCCAGTCAACCCCTTGCATTCCTAGTTTTAGTTCAACTCTTCCTGTAATAATGAATCATCCTTTAAAAGAAGAGGTTTCCAAGTTTGAAATTCTTAGTTTTAAGTAAGAGAAACCTTTTGAGTCCTCATGTAAGCCTCCTTGTGTAAAAATTCAAAGTTTTAGGAGTGCTTTTCAATACAATAGCCAATTCATAACCAAGAGCAGTCCATAATGCCACATAGTGAGCCTACCAATGAGCCTTTTCCAATGTTTGAAATTCCAAGTTTCAAGCAGCTTTCTACCCTAAAGATTCCAACTTAGAAAGGACCATCTTATCCACCCTATGAGGTTCTTCTACCAACCATACAAATGGAACCATTCTCTAGCATCCAGAAGGAAAAAGAAGAGGAGATAAAACATCCTATACCATTTTGTCCAAATACTATTTGTCTCTATAAAGGAGGGACTATTGTTTGGTCTTCTTCATGGGAATTCATTGAAAAAAAGGAAGAGGAAAAGGTGGTAGAATCTGGACCAATTAAAATTCCAAGTTTGACATTAAAATTCCAAGTTTCACAAGTCTTCATCCTTTGCAAGTTGAGGAAAATAATCAAGTACAACCTAGTGTAGTTACATAGCAACCCATTGATCAAGATATACCACTCATCCTAGAGAGGATTAGAAATATAAATCCATTGCATTTAGCTCTAGAGCATTGCAAATTAGAGCGGCAAAAGATTGAACAAGAGAAGACCTTTCAAAAGGAATCTTTCAATGTTTTAGCTAACAATCTTCCCGATTTTGTTGAAAATGATCAAGTTATTTCAATAGGTCAGCCAGGGAAGCATGGTGAAGAAGTAAAAGAGGATGATCAAGAAGATCACCCTACAACTTGGTATGATGAGTTACCTTATTTTGTTGAAAATTATGAAGAAGGTGTGATTTTGTTTTCAGTAACAACAATTTCAAAACAATAAGAAGATGCTCAATGATATGAGGAGTTGTTGATTGAAGCTAAGCAATTTGATAATGGGGACTTGGATCAAGTTGAAGAGTGTGAAAGTAAGCCTTTCACGCAGCCTACATAGTAGGCGAAGAGCTATTATGAGGTAAAAAGCAGTCCTCCTCCATTAGAATCTCATGAAGAATGTGAAGATTCATTTTGGGATGACCTTGAACTTTTTGTCTCCAAATTGGATAACAAAGAGTAAGACCTGTTGGAAGAAATTTTCAATCATGATAAATTAGAAAAAAAATCTTAGAAGCTTGAACAAGTGTTGGAGTAGTAGGAAGAAGTAAACAAACATGAGGAGTACATTCATATTTTATTTCCTCAAGAGGGCTGCCACAAAGAGGACCAGTTTGAAGATAATAGTGAGCTATCTCTTTCACAATCAAAAGGTGAAACAACATCTATAGAAGATGAAAATCATGAGCAGAAGGAACAAGAGGTAGAATTTCTTCATTTTTTCCAAAACAACCACAAGAGGTGGTTGTCAAAAATCAATTTAATGTTTCTAGAGGATTCCCAAATAGGCATCTAGCCAGAATGGAGTCCAAAAAGTAGATTCCTATCATGCTTGCACCCAAGCATGAAGGTGCAGTTGAAGAAGAGCATATTTAAGTCACCTTGCCACCTTAGGGAAGTAGTGTTTATATTCCATATGAAAAGGTTAGTGAACTTGTGTATGTTCTTCAAGAGGTATTGTAGCTCTTTGTTGAATTTCTATCCATGTTTCATCTCTTTCTAGTTGTCCTCGAGCATGGAAAACATTGTAAATTCTATAGAAAAGGCAGCTACTTCACCCAACCAGTGAATGGTTTCATTTGAGTTAGTGTATTTCTTGGTTAGTGTATAGTAGGGTTAGTTTTCATTTCCTTTAAGTCTTGATTTGCACAGTTAGTTAGTCAGTTTGTTCTAATATTTTTTGGTAGATGGAATATGTTTTCAAGGTGTTTTACACTATTTCATAAGATACAACAAGATTATTTCTTAAGTCTTGTTAGGTTTCTATTGACTATGTTCCCAATGGATAGCTTCAAGCAACTGGTCATGATGTTTAGCAGGCAAGCATTTAGTAGATGTCACCAAAAATGTTACCTGATTTAACTTCTAGCTCAATTAGGTAGAGCTAAGATAGTGTTTGCAAAACAAAGATAAAAGGTACACATTGTTTTCTACTAAAAGTTACATTCACATGCACAAAATTATAATCAAGTGAATTATAGTTCATTATGAAAATGCTTACAAGAAGAAATGAAAATCAATAGATCTTGCTTTAAAAACTGTCTTTTATTGATAATTACAAATGTATGGTCTCCCGCACAAGTCATGGGATTAACTCTTTCAATGCAATATAAGGAAAAAACTATACATTTGAAGAATGAAAGTAAAAGCATATGAAGGGAATAGGAATCCATCATTTCCTAAATGATGAATCCCAAAGTTGAACTATTGCATTCCATTGCTCCAAAATTCCTACAAGAGAGTAGAAAAGTTGTGTTAGAGCTTGGGATTGATATTCACTTCATATACATCAACAAATATATAATTTACACTCATAAGGCATTGAAATTAGTTTTGTAGTTTCACAAAGATCAAAGAAAGAGCAGAGGAATATCATCAATATCCATCATATTTTGAGTTTCACTACTTTTATCTAACATGTTTGTTCACTATGCAGGTATAGGTGAAATTTTCATTGTTGGATTATTTTCATTTGATATCACAACATGTGTAGTAAAATGTGCTCCCACAAGGGTTGAACCCAACATGTTTCCCTCTATTTTGAAGAGGGATGCGAGTGCAAAAGAATCACAGTTATCAACTTGAAGCACATATCTCATCACATATGAAAGTGAGTTTTCCTCATTGTCATAATTGACAAAAAATATTTGTTCATTTGGAACACAATAAGAAAAGTAAAACCATCATGAGTAAGGAGGAAAATGAAATATGGAGCAATGGTTTTGATGAAAAAGGTGAAGGGTTAAGTGGTGTTCATTGTTCACAATGTGTTTAAAGCAAGAAAACAATCATCAAAATCAGCTCAAAATTTCATGAGATATGACAGTGCTCCACAACAAGACAGTGAAAGGGGACAATCATTTTGAAGGAGACTTCAAGGAGCTTTTCCATTGATAGTGATGTTTGAGGGTAGTTAGTGGAGTAAGTCCTAACAATGAATGCCACTGTCATCAAAAGAGGATAATCTACAAAGAAGGAAGTGACTTCAAACAAATGCATAGTTTTGAGTCTTGGTATGAGCATTAGACAATTGAGAAGCCTACAACTATGTTGTTGCAGGGTTGTCAATAGATGAGAATGATGAATTCATGGAATCTGAAATTCATTTGCATGACATTGGCATGTATGTCAATCATAAAGGCTATCATGAGCATTCTTATTGTCTTCTCCATAACAACACACACCCTTATGGCTATAGTACTATGGAATGTTAAGGTATAGTTCTATGTTCAATGAGACAACATCAATGGATTTAATAGAATAATCAAGCCTGAGGGACTGTCACACTATCATCTTGATAGTCTAAGAGGATGAAAAGCCACGACCTACAGAGAGGCCAGACCCTCGACCTAGAAAAGGGAAAGCTAGAATATTTGCAAGGAGAACTTAGAGTGAAGATGAAAACTTGTACAAAGGCCAAACATAAAAAAATGCTACAATAAATGAGAACCCCTGAGGGTTATCTTTTCCTGTGAAGAACACCAAAAATAATCTCAAGTATTTGCAACAAACAAGCAAAACCCTCATATGTGCAAAAGGTCGAGTACAGAAGACTAGAGGAAATGGGTTTCCTATATGTTCAACCAAGTTATGAGGAGGAAATTTTCAATCATTTTATTTAAATCAAGTAATGAAACATACGGAAAAAGAAGCATCTTCTTTATTTTTCCGAAGCAAGGAGGAGAGAACATTTTCTTCCATAACAAATGGAAAAAAAATAGCATTTTAATGTAGAAAAGGATTTTACAGGTCTATGTTTTTCCATCACAAGTCCTTCATGAAATCTTCAAAAAACACAGAGAAGCTCAAATAAACCCTCCATGGCAGTGCCCTCAAATAGTGGAATGAAGTTTCCAGAAAATCTAAATTGCAAAAATGAATGAATGCATGTTTGGCTGAGTTTTTTCCTTTAGGGTTTCAACCCTAAATTTTGGTCAACCACTCAGGAATTTTTTGCCTTGTTTTTAAATTTATCTTACTTTTAACTAATAAATCTATAATATATTTAGTTGTCTAAGGTTCCTTATATTCCTCTTTGTATATTTTTCAAACCTTAGTCAAATGTCTCCTTCATTCTTGCAAATTGAAAAAACTG
The DNA here is from genome assembly GCA_007258455.2 of Sequoia sempervirens. Lineage (NCBI taxonomy): Eukaryota > Viridiplantae > Streptophyta > Pinopsida > Cupressales > Cupressaceae > Sequoia > Sequoia sempervirens. The sequence goes on along the minus strand of VDFB02000003.1, from coordinate 395,746,257 downwards.
ATTTGAAATTTAAAACATTGCTAAAGTTATAATTTATAAATCACTTTATTAAATGTTATATTTTGCAAGATAAGGGGTGTTGCTTTCAATTTTAATTCAAAGGGGGATAGTTGGATATTTATAGTTTATTCCAAGCATATAGGGGGAGGTTGAGGAAGTTGGCCAACACTTGGAGGGAATATAGGGCTATTTTGACTTGGTTTGGAGCAGTTTTGGGAGCTTTTATGATGGGTAAAGTCATGTTTTGACTTTTTCTTCATTTTGGACTCATTTTGGAGGGAGTTTGGGGGCTATTTTTTAGGATTTTTTGGTTATACACGACAAAGAAGTTTCTAGTTCCTATTTTGGTGGAATCTCTTGGAGTAACATATAGTAACTTCATTATTCATTTGTGAAGTTAGTTATGATTATTATCTTTTTTATACTTTGTGACTTTTCGAATCCTCTATAGAGAAAAGAATGTATTTTGTAACTCTTTGAGCATGTATAGCAGTTCATACCTTGAAGATCAATAGATATAAGCAATTTGACCTTCTCAATTTTCTATTTTATTGTATGCACTTGGATGATTTAATGAAATGACTTGTGAAATTATCTCATTCCTAGTTCCATTTTTAGATTGTAGTCATAAGTTGCATTTGAAGACTTTGTTTCTTGCAAGAGGAAGATATTCGCTCCACAAGTATCAATTTGGTGCTTGATGTGAGTGCATTTGTTAGGAGCATTAATGCCCCTAAAATTCCAATAAAAGACCTTAATTGCATACGAGGAGATCAATAGGCTCTCCTTGGTCTTTTATTTGGCATATAGTCTAAAATGGTTTTTTACACCCTTGCCTCAATCTGCTCTTTTAACTTAGTTAGATTTGACTTCCTTCCTCTCTTCCCTGGTGATTTCTTCACATTTGGTTGATAAGGAGATTGTGCTAAAGAGAGAGATTTTGGAAAATCTGACTCCACATCCCTTTGTTCATCCCCTTGATTCCAAATTTCTTCATTATATATTGACAAGACTGGTTGGGTCTCCCCTAAAATGAATCCTTGTTAACTTCCCTTCCCTTCAACTTAACCTAATCCCCGTGCCCTTCCAAATCCCCAGCAATACAAAAAACATCTTCAAAGCTAACCATCCCCTTTGATGTTATTTGAGAGTTAGACTCCCAAAAGCTCTCTTCCTCTACAATTTCATCACATATTTATGATCCCGCCGACAATAAAACTTCCTCTTCCAGGATTTCCAACTCATCATCCCTTAGAACTTTCCATTGAATTTGATTACCCCCTTTATACTCAATAATCAAATGATTAGCAAGATGTGTAGGCTCTTATGCAGTATTAAATGACAAAGAAGCTAGATGACCCATTGAATCTTGAAACATTATCCTCCTTACTATCTCCCCAAGTTGTTATGAACTTAGCTTTATCAATGGAGAGTATAGATTTAGTGAGGAATCAAGAAAAAATTTCATCACCCACTTTATAGTCTTGGGCATCTTTATCACCAAAAAATAATAACTATTTAGGCTAGTTACTACTTCCTGTAAATTTCCATTTTCACCTCTTTTTTGTTTACCCATGGTCCTCTTAAAACTAGAAATTGATTTAAATTTGTAGTATAAAGCAATTGAATGCTTTGCACATTCTACAATTGATAGTATTGCACATTTTGTTCACAGAGAGAAGAGTTATGTGAAAGTAGACTATTCTGACGGCTCAAACCTTGTTGATATTTCTTAGTTTGTTGTTAAAATTTAATCATATTAAAGGTGTGATCCTTTGGTTGTTGGCTCTACAAGCAAGAAGTCCCACCATTTCACCAAAGGGTCTCCCATTAACACCAAGGACAAACAGTCTCCATTTGTGGATGTGGTAGAGAACAACCCCGCGAGGTTTGAACCTTGGTTGTTGGCCCTACAAGCAAGAAGCCCCACCACTTCACCAAAGAGTTGCCCCCTTAAATTTAATGATATTAAAGGTATAAGACTTTGGTTGTTGGCTCTACAAGAAAGAAGCCCCACCATTTCACCAAAGGGTCTCCCCTTAACACCAAGGACAAATAGTCTCCATTTGTTGATGTGGTAGAGAATGACCCCATGGGGTTTGAACCTTGGTTGTTGGCCCTACAAGCAAGAATCCCCACCACTTCACCAAAGGGTCGCCCCCATCCATTAGTGGATCTAATGTTGTCAATGTAACCTACTTAATATAAATCCACATATTCATCAATATAAATTAAATGTTGAGGTCTAGTAGGATAACTATGGAAACACAAGGAATAGTTAAAAGTACATTGTAAATATCTAAATAATCACTTAAACACATCATAATGCACCAATTAAAAATTAGTCATTAATTGATTTGTGACTCCCATTTGTTTGATAATTTCTAGCCTTGTACAAACCATGGCATACATAAAACTACCACTATCACTCACATATAGTAATCTAGTCATGGAATCCATCTTTGTAGCATATTTTGAATAATCCTCCACAGATAACTTCATTCCTTGTATAACAAGAGAAACCAATGATCTATAATAAACTATGTTGAATCTTTCAATCGTTGAATTTTATATCAAATTCATTATAGGCGAAGATGTATTGCACACAGAATTGCAAAGGATCATCTTTCCAGCTAATTTACTATTCATTTTCTCATCAAACATTCTGGATCTGGTTCAAAATTTCAATGTTTTAAAGAATATAGGTAATAAGTTTGTTATTAGTCTATATTTGGAATATGAAGCTTTACTCCATAGTATTCAACAATATGATTTCACCAAGGGTGATGGCTTGGTGGGAGGACTATTCCCAAGGCATCTTATCTATTACAAAAAGAGGTATGTAGAGATTTTTCAAGGCATGTTGTTATCAACAATGCATGATACTTCTGCTCATTTGTATCAAGCTCTTAATAAGTATAGATCTACAATCTCCATGGAAGAGATAGATAACTTTAAGAGAAAGTATCATGCAATATCCTTCTTGAGGAACCATACTTGTATTCATGATTTGCAATTATCAACTGTGAAAGGAAAATTTTGTTATCGTTATGTCCCTGATATAAACAAAATAGTTCCATCATATGATTATGATCTTAAAAAAAAGCAAGTGGTGAATAAAGAAATTTCAGTAAATGGCCCTCGAAGAGCAGGAAACAAGTCTGCTTCATTTTAATCCTGTCTTCATTTCTCCAGCTGTTTAGCAGTTATAATTTTGTAATTCTTTGTAATGGATTGAAATTTTCAAGCTTGCAAATGGGTCATTTTTTCCAAAATTTTAAAGGTTTTTTGTCCATGTAATGGGGTATGTAATAGGGGTTTTCCAAAATTATAAAGGGTTTTGTCTATGTAATGGGGTATGTAAAGGGGGTCTCATTGTAAAGGGTTTTTGATAGTCAAAGGTTGTTGTTTCAGTATTTTGGCCTCATTTGAGTGAAAGTTTTTAGCAATATAATAGCCATATTTTGGTTGTCATGTAAAAATAGTCGAGTTGTAACATGTCAGTCAATGGTATTACTCAAGCTATAACTGGGGGTTTTCTTTCTAGTTCTTTCCTGCCAGTATGCTCGCCTGAACTAGGGATTTTGTATAACTTATATTTTATACTAATATATTTATAGTGGCTTGCCACTTTTGCTTAAAAAAAACATTGAATTTATATGCTTTCTCCTTCCTAACCAAATATGTTTGATAGATTTGTCTCTTTTGATCTCCATTCCTAAGATTTTTCTAGCCACACCTAAATATTTCATCTCAAATCAAGCTAAAAATTGAGACTTCAAGTCATAAATAAAACCCTTTCCATTCCAGAAAAAGAAAAACTCAACCATGTACAATGCAATTATGAGAATGTGGCCATTGTGAGTTTTATTGTAAACACAATGATAGGATTTGAACCTTTGAAACACCAAACTCAACACATAGTTATCCAGCCTTTGGTACATCTTAGGAGACTATTTTAGACCATATTAATGCTTCATCTATTTTCAAACCAAATTTTATTTACCTTTCACAATGAAGCGATTTGGCTATAACATATAATTTCTTCCTCCAAGTCATCATAAATGAAATTTGTCTTCATATATGTGTGCACAACTTCTAAATCATAAGTTGCATACCAAGTGATAAGAGGAACTAAATCGATGGTATCTTTTCTATATGAGATAATATTTTACCATAATCAATTACCTCCACCTTCGGATACCCCTTTATGGTGAACCATGCCTTTCTCAATTTTCTATTAGGACCAAACATATATTTTGAACACTCATTTACATCCAACAAGTTTACATCCTATAAGAAAAGGTACTAGATCCCAAGTGTTGTTTTTATTCAATGTAGTCATCTTTTCATCCATAGATTTCACTAAAATAAATGTTATCACTCATACCCATAGCCTCTTTTACATTCCTAAGCTCATTCATATTAGCAATCAATAAAAATATACAACTAAAATCCAACAATGAATAATTTATAGCCTATCTTGAGTTATCTCCTAACTCATGTAGAACTCCCCAATGGTTGAGTTTGATATTCTTATTGTTTAAAACTTATAGAGCTTCTTGAGGTCTCCTCATCATTAGGTTCAATAGGTATATGTACTTAATTTTTCATCAAAGTAGGTGGAACATGATCTACATCCTTTTTCTGATTTTCATTATTTATCTATAAAATAGTAGAAGAAGGTTTAAAATCTCTAAATCCCACACTTCTATTATAGTGAATATTATTTTCCATTGGATCTAAAATCTTGTATCATTTCTCACCAACATGGTATTTGATGAAGATAAACTTAATTTACTTTTTCTCCACATTAGACCTCTTCTCATTTGATACATGTGCATATACCTCACAACCAAATATTCTAAGATATCACATTGAAGAATTATTACATGACCACACCTACACTAGTGTCTTATCAATAAGAATTGATGTAGGAGATTGTTTTACCAGATAGTAAATAGTGGCAAAAACTTCAACCCATAATTTTTATTCAAGTCTACATCTACTTAGGATAATCCTAGCCCTCTCCATCAATATCCCATCCATCCTCTCCAAAAATCAACCCTATTAAGGGGTGTATAGAGCTTTCTCAAGCCTCTCAATATCATTCTCTTTAAACAACTTACATCAAATTTTGTCAAAAAAAACTTTCCACCTTTATTATTCCTCAAACACTTATTCTTTCTACTAGTCTAGTCTTTTTTTTAAAAGGGCTTTAAACTCCTCATTCCAACTAAATACTTCATATAATTTACTATTGAGGAAATATACAAATGTCCTATTGTGTTCATTAATAAATACAAAATAATATATAGATAAATTTTGATAATTGAAGGAAAATTGACAAGACCAAACACATATTAATGAACCCTTCTCACCAATATGGCCAAGTCTTTAATTCCATAACATTTTCTTCTATCTTGGAGGCTTCATTTTCAAGGAATGGGCACCCTTAGGTGCCTACAATGCATGACCATAAGAATTAGATGTGATATATTTCTTTACAACTTGATTTGAGAGTGAGGATGAAATGTATATAAGGATCTTTTCTTCAACTTGTCAAAAGAAATATTGCATTGGATAGTACATGCATCTAACTCAAGAATTCCATCTTAATATAAAAACCCTTTTCCAACACAATAGCTCCTTTGGTGATCATACATCCTATACTCAATAAAACAACATACACACCCACATTATTCAAATTAATCAATGAAAGTAAGTTTTGTGTTGAACCTATGATATGAAAAACACCATCAATCCCCTTCACTTTACCATCAAGGAATCAAATCTTGACTCATCCATGGCCAACAATGATTATATGAGAGTCATTACCATTATAACTTGGTTGCTACAAAAAATATTTACTAGTAATTTTCCTTGCAAAATTTAAGATATGTCTAGGAGGTTTTGGTTGGTGTTGTGGTGTTCCTATGATAATAAGTGGCTCATGATATGAATTAGGAGGCCCACTAATTAAAGGAATTGTAGTGCGTCTAATTATTAGAGGACTCTCAAGGGGTCTAATAATCAAGGGAGATCTAATTTTTGTAACCTCAATAGGTTTATCCTCATTTTGATGATCTTCTAGCGAGGGGAAGTATAATGTCACCTTATCATCTTCATCTAAGAAATCTACATTACTATTATTTGAAAGACATGTATCAATGCTATCATCCTCTTGCAATATGATATATTCCCTAGTAGGAGAGTTTTGAAGAGAATAAAAAAAAAAATCATGGAATTGAATGGTTGGATCTTCTAAGATAACTTCATCATAAGTAGGGAAGGCATATGGATAAGAACAACTATGGATTTATTTCTCATCAATGATTTCATCCTCTTTTCCAACAACATCTTCCCAAGTGAGAGAAGCATTGGAAGAGGGAGAAACAAGATTATCATGACTCTTAGTGATTGGATCTTCTAACACCAAAATACCTTCTTCAAAAATAGGAGAGATATTAGGAGAAGGGTAAATATGATTGTCATGATTATCTATGATTACATCCCCTTTCACTAAAATATTCTCACAAGTAGGAGATGAATGGAGACTAGGTAAAGTGATGTTAATAAATGTTTCAATGATCACATTCTCTTGTGCCATAATATCTTCCCAAGTGGGATAAGTAGAAGGAGGGACAATTAAGATTCTCAAACATTCGATAATTGGATCTTCTAACACAAAGAAACCTTCATCACAAGTAGGAGAGGTACTGGGAGAAGAAAAATGATGGTTATCATGATTATCCATGTTTTCCTCCACTTGTATCAAATCATCCTCATACATGGGAGAGATATTAGGGGTTGAGTGAAGGATAGGCAATGTGGTATTAAGGAATGTGTCAAAAATTTCATTTTCTTGCACTAAGAGACTCCCATAACTAGGAAAGATATTGGAAGAATGACTAACATTCTTGTTAATGAGATTTTTCTTGGCATACTTGTAAAGGAAAGATGCTAAAATTTAGAGCTTTTAGTGTGTGCCAAAAATGAAAAGTAATCTATCCAATTTATACAATGCTTTAGAATGTAAAAAATTGTCCTACAGATTTGATATTTTTCAATACTAAAATAAATTTGAAATGATTTAAAATGACTAAACTAAATAGATGATTATACCTAATGCATGAAACAAAAATTCCTAAAAATTGACAGATTCAAGCAATGGTTTACTACTGGATCTAGGAAGTGGAGAGGACTACAAAAATGCTTTAAAAAGTTGGTTTTGATGTGCCCTCAAGGACTCATTTTCCCAAAGGTGAATGGGTCCTTGTACATGGTTTTTAAAAATGAAAAATGCAAATTCTAAGTTATTGTTTTTCTTCTTTGTTCTAGGTTGTAAATTGTGTTTCTGTGACAAGGTATGTGCAGGATCATGATGGGCCAAAAAGTGGCAATATGCTGGGTATGTGGCTGACAACTTTTTTTAACCAAAAATTGATGAAACAAAAAGGGTTTTTAAAGGAGATTCTTAGCTTTCCACCAATATAAATTATTCTTTACTTTGAATTTAATAAGTAATTATTATTCATTTTCTATTCAAATTACGAATAAAGTCTTGATTGATAGGCTGATTGAAAAACATATATAGCTTTAAAATGGTATCACATTTTTGAATCCAAAACATGTGTCACATTCTATGCTTCACATAATATAGGATTAAAAAAATGAATTTCATGAAGTTTTGACCAAGTTAAGGTGGTGGACATATGATTTTTATATTTTTAAAAGTTGTAATAAAAATTCATAATTAATTATTTACTTGGAAAAAAATTACAAAAAATATGCATCACATTGGGACATGAGTCCTCTACTTATATATAAAATCTTATAAAAAAATATTATCATTTTATTGTGGTTAGAGTGGTCGGATAGACACCTAGTTCTTATTTTTCCCTGAAATTTAAGTACTGCATTGAAATTTCAAATTTTCACCAAATAGATTTTTTTTTTTAAACAAACCTAGTAGTTTATAAACTACATTCAATTTGCTATAGATTCTATTCTTACATATTTTTGAAATAATATAGATAACTTATTCAAATTTTTACGTCAAGTTGCCTAACTCTGATTTTTATTAATTTTTTGCCACTTAAGGGCCTTTTTTTTCATGATGATCTTGCACATACTCGACAAATTTTTCTAGATTTAGGTGTCTTAATGCAAGTGCAATTAATGAAAAATAGTGAACAAAGTGACAAATTTTGGAATGTAATTTTGACTAAATTCTCTAATGTAAATGAATGAAAGTACACTAATATGCAAGTACTATGAAAAATCCTAGATCTAGGGTTTGAGTGAACTCCAATTTCAGAAAGTTTATAGTGCAAGAATGTGAGGTTCACCAAAATGAAACATAGGAAAAGGTAGATGATAGGAAGACCTAAAAATGAGGGACCTATGCCAAAAAAGCACAAAAGGGGGTGTCCACCTTATCACAAATCTATCTTTTCAAATTTCATTAGGAAGAAGGATAGTGCCACAAGTAATTAGAATTGACCTATAACCCTTAAGGTGATTCAACTCCAAGTTTTGGCACACTATGCGGTCTCTTCTTCCTTATGATAGAAAACTATAAAATTTGACTGAAAAGTAGTTTTGGGAGAAGAATAAAAGTGCATTAACAATCTAATATATGAGATCTATCACATGAAATGTGAAGTATTATGATAATTAGGTATTAGAAATAACAATTAACTGGAAGATCAAAGAAGGTTAACACAGTTTGTACCCGACTTCAAAATTTCCATAAAGCATCCTATTTAGGAGAATATGTCCTTGTTTCCTTTTGTTAAATTATTTTTGTAGTCCTCTGATGTTGGATCTAAGGCTTTGATTTCTCTAGGTTTTGATTATCAAAAGGTCAAAAATAAATTCTATAGGTGAGTTTTTGTGTCTTGACAACTTTTATGATAACTTTGAAACCTTTGTAAAATTACACTTTTTGATCAGCTTTTAATCCTTCTTCACCTGCAAATCTCCATATACACAAAGAGAGGATAAATATGTTTAGTTCTTGTGTATAAGGGTTTTCCTTGGTTAAGCCCTAGTTTGTTAATTAAACCTTGAAATGAAATAATGATAAAAATAAGGAATGATGAATGAAAATTAGCCTGTTGCAACTCACCAAACCCTTTAATGGCTTTCCTTAGAGGACTAAAGTCTAACATATCTCTCTAAGGAAATTATTTTTCATGAAATGGCTTGATTGGATGCTTGAAAAATTGAAACCTACATCAAAATATTAGCTCCAAAAACATGCATGAACACACATAAATCTTGACATCATGATGGGATCTTGAATGCTACAATAATTGACTAATAAATCTACTCTAGAAAATTCTCTTGACAATAATCTTTTATCTTGTGAAAGTTTCCTGTTACTTGTTAGATTTCTTAGGATTTGAATTTGATGAAATAACCTTGTATTTATAGGTAATTCCTTAATTTACCTACAATTAAACATCAAAATATGACAATTGAAATTTGAATTTGAATCATAAAAATGCCACCAAAAACATATTAAGAAATGGGATCCTAAACTTAAGGAGGACCCATTCACCCTTGGGCGAATGGGTCCTAGGCCCTAAACCTAGGACACACATTTTCCAAGATGTATAATTTTATGTTTGTAATTGTTTAAAATGTAGGTCCCCCTTTCAGAAAATGAAATTAATTAAGTTTTTGAATGCATAATTGGGCCAATTAGAGGCTTAATTAAGTCCAATTACTTAAGGGGATGCAAACATAGTGTGAAAATGTAAAGGTGTACATTTTCCAACACTACAGTATATTATAATTGGATGATATACATTTATGTACATGAATTAAAATTGAATTTACATTATCTAATTTCATTCTTGAATCCACGAACCATAGGTACCTAATAGTGGTTAACACTCCACTTGACCTCGTCAAATCAAAATGATCCACTCCCACCATGCTAGGAGATAGTCACATGGGCCACAAGCACAACACACATGCCAAAAAAATGGGAAAAAGGCTTACACACACACACAACATTCACAATAAATTCACTCCATAAACACATTACATGAACACTCATCCAAGGACAAGAATCAAATATAGATGGTATCAAACAAGATCTCATTGGGCCAAACTCACCAATGCCACATCACAAATTGCATTGGTCCAAGTCACAAATACCATACAATAATTCATCCTTGGGAAAACTCGCCAAGAGAACAACACATGGTATAACTTATTAGAAGGGTATCACAAGGATCATCATTGGGCAAACCCACTAATGGTGGTTCACACACACACAAGACACTAGGGGAAGATGCTAGAGAGCTAGTTAGGGAGTGTTATCACAGTGCTCGAAGGTATGGCACCCATGGAATCTAGTACTCCTCTCATAGAGATGATGATACTTGATCTTAAAATACCCAATCTCCTCTAGCTAGCATGTATTTGCAAACATCCTTATTCTATACTATCACTTAAGGCATGAGAGGGGCATCCATTATATTAGTTAATTTATTACCCATGTTTCATTAATTATGACTTGATTAAATGACTCCCCACCCATGATCAACCTACTTTCCACTTTGGTCCAAGGACATGTTGGGAGACACTCCCAAAAGCATCTCTAGTACCTTAATCCTAGGCTCTTCAAACTTAGCAATGAGTGTGAAATGAAAACTAATGCAAGAATACAATCTTTCAAAATTTCAATAATACTTCTCCATAGTGCATAATATAATATTTCACAAAGTACAAATTTGTTAGAATATTCCAAAACAATCATCACACCCTCCAACAAGTGCGGCACAAAAATTAGTGCAACACTCACATGACATAAACTTATTCTCTCAAAAACTTGAAAATACAATCTTAAAACATTCCTTACAAGATCCATTAAGGAGACTCAATTTCACCCAAAATAAATAATACAATTTTACTTTCTGAATTCAAATTTTCAATATAATTATAAGTGCAAACAACTAGAAATTAGATGTACTAGAAACTTCATTAATGGAGCTTTAAATTTTCCCCTTTTCAAAAATTCAAAAGTTAAAAAAATGAAAAGTACCCTTTTGCTCAAAACATGTACAACAACCATTTTATGACATCAAATTCAAAGTTTAGATATTTTAGAAAATTTTGGCATGGTGAGGGCACAAAATTAACACTTTTCAAAAATTTACAAATTAAACTCAAGTATTCCCATCAATGCATTCCTAGCTTCATTCCCAAAATATGGGAAGAGTGGGTTTTTTTAGAGAAAAAAACCTCCAAATTCAACAATTGCTTAAAATGCTAAGTCCTTTTTCCTTTTATTCCATTTTCCTTTTCATATTTTCTATTTTATTTATTTCTTTAAAATTTTAAAATATAAATAAAACACTCACATTCAATCTTTTGAATTCATTTAAATCCATACGATTAAATCGAGCACAAATACACATTCCTGCTCAAGGGTTTTTCTTAAATTAATTAACTTTACTACATATTCATTTTCTTGCATTTTCCCTAAAATACATAAGATATTTAAGTGATCACTATAGAATCATTTAAATTCCTAGCATATCATTTATGATCACAAAGGTAATTTAAACTATCATTTAAATATTCACCTTAATCCAATGCTAGAATTAAAATATGATTAAATCATGCAATTTGTAACTTATTAAATATTTTGCAAAAGAGTATGAAATTCAAAAATTATTTAAATCAAGCATATATTGACATTTCACAACACATAGGGATTCCAGAATAACTTCTTAATTAGATTTGGGTTCACATAAGGTCAAATATGACACATAGCCTACTTGATGTGAGTACAACCATGAAATAGATATGAAGGGGCCTAATGTGACATCTTAGAATTAACCACCATTGGTGAATAACTCATACATGTGTAGCTAGCTGGAGAAATAACCCTATAGCTATAACCATTGAATGCACATCAAGGATACCTGCTCAATGTATCTATAGCTGAAGCACATCATAATAATTCCAATGTGTCCAATAGAATAAGCATAAAATGACATTTGAATACCCATTATATAAATACTTAAATAAATCATTCCTTCTAAACATCCATAATCAGGCTCACATTGAATCAGAGCATAAATAATTCATTTCACTAAATTGAAGCAAACTAAAATATCCAAGCATATAGATGTACTAAATGCCAACAATTGACATGTTAGCGAATCTCATCTCGAACATGTAATGGTTCATACACATACACAAAAAAAACCATAAAATAATCATGACATCAATCACGAGGAAACAATGAATCTAAATCACCATTCTCACCTTAACAAGATAGAAATGGGAGGGGCATTATAACCCTCCATTCTCTCTTCAATCATAAGGAATTCCTCCCATTCCTCCTCCACCACTAATTTGTCCATCACATCTCCATAATCCATTTCCTCTTCCAACAATCCATAAATTTATACATGTAGTCTCATCCATTTCATCCATTCCTCTTTTGTCACATCTCAATTTCCTTACTTGAATTTAATAATGTTAAGTTAATTGAAATAATTGAAAAATCAAATTCATCTGATATTGTTTATGAATTTTTTTAATGCAATAATATTAGAAAAATGATTATCTTGCAACTTTATGATTTAAGAGAATTATTTTACAATGATTATCAATTAAAGGTTACTAGTGAAAAAATTGCAAGTGAAAGAGTGTATGTATGCAGGAACAGGTTTAAGAACGAGAACATGGTTGAGGTAGGAATGCTTAGCTAGATGACAAATGGTAAGCAAGACAGGAATCTAGAATCTCACACACCACAATATACCATGGCATTTGCATTTGTCTTGCAATTGATAGATATCATTCTTTCTTGAATGAAAATACCAAATGATTAAATAGGAAATCTTATGATAGAAACAAATTTATTGCATTGCTTTTGTTACCTTGTCTATTCCAAAGATAATTTCATAATGGTATTGAAAATAAATTTGATTATACATAATTATCATAAGAAGAACAATTATATTATTTTTTCTTTTGAAAGAACTTGAAAGTAAGCTCTTGATAAAGGAAATAAAAAAATGTATGTTTGTGAACTTGCATATATGTTTGTTTGTGTGTGTGTGTGTGTGTGTGTGTGTGTGTGTGTGTGTATAAATATATATATATATATATATACAAATATGTTGTAAAGGATTTTAATGTTGAGTTTTTTTTATTTGAAAATTCCTTATGAAACTATATGAAAGGAAATGATGAAAAATAATATTCATATAACCCATTTCATAATTGAATAAGGTTGATTCCTCCCATATTAGAGTGAAGGGGATAAAGCATAGAAAACATGGGAGTGGGCAGCTAAATGATGAAGGTATGGAGAATCAAGACCACTCCAAATATAGTTACAAAATCAATGGACAGTGAGTGGGGAAAATTTTGAAAAAAGAGGAGATAATCTAGAAAAAATATAGAGAATATTTGTGGGGGAAGAAAGCAGAAGGAGAAAGAATGAAAGGAGGGGGTAGCTATTTCCAATTTGTTGAAGGAAAAAAGCATCGAACTTGCAAAAAAAAAGAGGTAAAAATCGATGCCTTTCTTAGAAGTTTCCTTCAAATGTTTGAATATGTTTTGAGTAATTAATCTACATATATGTGCACACACATAAAATCATCATTTATGAACACGCATACATGTGGTATACCTTCTTATTTTGTATTATTTACTCATTTGATTTATGTTAGATTAATTTCATTTGTAGAGGATAGATAAATGTAGAAATGAAACATGGTTGAGTAAATGTGAAACTTAAGGAAAGATAATTATTTGATGAATAGTTGTATGGTTATCCTTGAATTATGTTGACTACTTATATGATGAAATGGAATGTGATGAAATGATACAAAAGTACTAGATAGACTATAGCACATGGATGTATGATGGTAGTAGATGGTCTAGAAGCAAGGGATACCCCTTTTATTTATGGGAATGTTTCCTTCTAGGAAAGGATGCTAGAGATTGTAGATTTTTCTTTTCTAAAATCTTACTTAAGTAGAATTCGCAGCATGAGCTTGGCCAAGATTTGGAATAATTATTTGGAACATAATGATTTATTTATTTATCATCTCTATGTCTTTACCTAACATGGAACTTGCATGTTCTAACAATAGATCGAAATTCATGTGGTTAGGCATGCACCAAATTCCACTTGCAAATTTTAACTCTTGCTAAGTGTTTCATGCAGTGTCGCATATTCTTTGATGGATAGAAAAATTCCAGGGAAGCATAGCTTCATGATTGGGTGGAAATGCACTTGAACCATGTTCTCATCCACCAGTGGAGGTGAGGTTTTGATGAGGAATTGCAGTGGAATTCTATTTTATATGATGTGCTTGTATCATTGATGTAATTATTGTATTGACTATGTGATGATTGAATGCCAAGCCAAACCCTGTATATTGGACATCAATATTTGGAAATGAATATACAAATATATTTTCTTTTATATTATTGGAAAAAAAAAATTCTATGATGGAAAATAGCTATGGAATTTATGTTTTTAATTGATATTCATAATGTCAAATATTAATTTATTTGTGAAATATTAGTTGGCCATGTTACATTTGGTATTAGAGAGCTTAGGTTTTAGCTCTAGGCCTATGAGCCCATAGTGGACAAATTAGGTAATTAGTTGACCCTTAACCAAAATTAAGTTACCTTATGAATAACCAAATCTGAATTGGTTGTAGGAATGGGGAAGTCAAAGTTGGGAAGGAAAAAGGGAAAGACTATTAGGGCTTTGAAAAAACAAGTTGTTATCAAAGAGAATCCCAAACCCAAAGACCAACCTCAGATTCCTAATGATGGAACTCTAGCACACACCCTCACTCGACTCAATTTGGAGAGAGTTAAAAATATTGAGTCTCTATGATTAGAGATTGACCATTAGGGTGTGGACCTAATGCACCTTTATTGAAAAAATAGGAGGAGTGTCTGCATGCACGTCCTACCTCTCCCAAGAAGGATGATGTAAATTTGAATAAGGACCTAGAAAAGTGTCCTCTTTCTAATAATGAGGAAACTACTTAATTTTTGTAAATAAGGATCAATATAAATCCATATTTAATATAAATAAATAATGTCTTTTGTTTGGTTGTTCAAAGACATGAACTTGAAGACTTGTCTTGTTGTGATTGAACATGTATATCTCTTTTAGATTACATGTTATGTTCATAACATTATGTAGATGCAAATGTTTAAAATGTAAAACCTTGTATTAAGCTTCACTAAACGTGGGTTGTGATGCAAGTTGAGTGTGATTCATTATGGTGACCACCAGACAAGAAGCAAGCAATAACAAGAAGGAGAATGGGTCAAAATAGAGGCTAGAACAAATCCTAGAACTTTTGAATTGGTAAGAATCATGAATAGACCATTTGGAGCAAGAGGTCTGAAGGGTACGATAAAATCAGATTCATAAGGATGAGGAACCTGACCATGGTGGAAGCGATCAAGGAGATCCCAATCAGGGTCGAATTGAGAAAGAACCAAGGGAAGATCTTAAAATTGTAGCACCACAAAAATTTGATGGAAAGGACATTGAGGATGGAGTCGAGGCATAGATTATAGAGATGTAAAAATACTTTGGGCTCTGTACCCTATAAAAAAAAACCAAGACTATTTGGCTTGTGTATCAATTGTCTAAAGAGGTGGCTACTTGGTGGGACAACGAGAAGGTAGAGAGGAGATTCTAGCGAGAAGAGATCACTTGGAAGATTTTTCTCTAATCTTTTAGGAAGAGGTGGCTACCAAAAATTTTCTCTGATAAGAAGATGAGCAAATTTCAAAATTTAACCTAGGGCGGTTTGACCATAGTTTAGTATTGGGAGAAGTTTACCAATTTTCTCAAGTATGTACCACAGTACCAATTTGATGAGATCTTTTAGATTCGAAAGTTTATATTAGGATTGAGATCCCACATTGGAGTTGAGGTGGACCTCCACAATCACCTTACTATGGCAAATTTTTTTGAGAAAGCCACTAAAAAAGAATAGAAGTTGCAATAGTTGTCCAATCTCCACAAAGGTTCAAAATTCAAGCCTCAGTTCAAAAATAAAATGTTTCAGAAGGGTGATGAGAAGAAGGAAAATAAGTCCCATCAAATCAAAAATTTGAAAAGGGAAAATGACACTCAAAGGAGCGAAGAAGGCACCCAAGGTGGAAGGAAAAAAGGGCTAATAGTGGTGATGACAACTTTAATAGTAATCAGAGGTACTCTAAAGAGGATAGGTCTAGAGGTCAAAGAGGACCACATGATGGGTGTTTCACTTGTGGGGATGACCACTATGCATCTAGTATCCCTCAGAAGCTGAAGTCATAGAAGGAAGGAAACGAATAGCAAACCCTATAACACAAGATCCATTCCATAGTGGATAATAAGCAAGCAGAGTACCAGGCTTCTCTAATACAGATGATAGGTAAGATCTATGGTTGAACCATTTCTATTTTGATGGATACTAGAGTTGCTGAGCATTTTATAGATCCTAGAATGATTTCAAAGTTTCCCATTAGACCTAGATATATGGTCAAATCATGGTTAGTTCAGTATTAGAATCAAGTAGAGTGAGAAGTAGATTCATGTTTCTTTTGTAGTGAGTTAGAACTTCTCAACTTCCTAACCCGAGTTGACCTTTACATGGCACCTCTAGGATCATAAGATGTAATCTTGGGAATCAACTAGTTAACTAAGCGCAAAACTATTGTAAACTATGAGGATAAGATGGTTAGTTGTCTGGATGACTATGGAAACCTGGTTGAGATTCATTAGATACAAAGACCCCTAGAGCTTAGGAAAATCTCAGTTATGCAGCTCAAAAGGGCCCAAAGGAAGGGTTGTGTCATATATGTTGTGCATGTCAATGAACCCAACCATGAGAAACCATACCTAGATGATTACCCCATCCTTAGGGAATTCTAAGATGCGATTCATGAAGATCTCAGGGTGATCCCACAATAGTGGTTTACAATTTTTGGCCAAATTGGACACTTAAATTATTATTTTTAACTAAATCTTCACTTTCGGGCAACTATAGCGGCTAAACCGTGAGGAATTTGAAGATGATGCAAACTAGAGTTTCTTGAATTTTTTTCTGTAGATTCTAAATATATGTTTTTCAATTTTTTTTGAATTAGATTGCACTTCTTTTTGCATTTCCCTCCAAATCTATTTTTTTCATAAAACAACATTTTTAAAAAGTTACACTCACCGTATAATGCATAAATTTTTTTCCATGAAGGATAAAATTCTAATTCTTTCAAATTTAGATTTGTAACTCTAATATCTAGTGCTTCCACTTGGTTAGATAATTTTTTATTGATTTTTTTTTCTTAACTCAAGTTTCAAAGTCAAACCAATTATAATTCAAACACAACGTGACCAAATAATGCCTAACTTGTTTTGTATGTATCGAAATTTATTTTTTCTTTTTTTATTGGATCAAGGACTTCAATATCTAGCTCACTTATATATATATATATATATATTGATAATATGCTATTTTTCCAATTGTGTAGAACAAAGAGCTTGATTTTTGGTGAAAAACCTACATTCACAAGAACTACAAAATAAATATAATAATCAAATTAAATTTAATTAAAATTATACTTTTTTGGAAGTTTATAATAATTACTAAATCCTTACAAAAAAAATAAATTAAATGAATTCATTTGATCCCCCAAAAGGTAAATCAAAAGTGGTTTCTTATCAACATTTTGATAGGTGTAAAGGAGACTCTGTTAAAGGTATGGTTTAAATCTAGCGGGGTTCTATCCAAGGGGGTTTGGTCTAAGGTGGTTTGATCAAACCCTCTTCAATTGGAATCCTTTAAATGGAAATTTTAAAGGCTTAAATCATTATATTTTCTAAAAATATTTGATTTCAACAAAAAATAGGATCTCTTAGAAAGTGTAAACCACTATTGTCGCAACACCCCTCACCATGATTCCTCTAAAGCAAGAATTCAATTTCTCCATTGGCCTAATGCCTAGAGTCGAGCCTCAGTCTAAGGCCTCGTACAGGATGGCCACCATAGAGCTTTGTGAATTGAAAGCCCAATTACAGGAGAATTTGTTATATTTGTGAAAATTAAGGATGGAACCTTGCATCTATGTATTGATTATCAGATGTTAAACAAGGTAACAATCAAGAATCGATATCCAGTTCTAAGGGTGGATGAGTTATTTGATCAAATGAAGGGAGCATCAGTGTTCTAAAAAATAGATCTCAAATCTAATTATCACTAGTTGAGAATAAAAGAGGACATCCTGAAGACTAATTTCCAAACTTAGAATGGGAACTATGAGTTCACCATTGTACTATCTAAATTGACCAATGCACCCACAACCTTCATGAATCTGATGAATAATGTGTTCCAATATTTTTTGGATGACTTTGTCTTAATATTTATTGATGAAATTATAGTTTATTCCAAGTCTATTGAGGAGCACAAACGACACTTGAGGATAGTCTTATTGCATCTAAGGGGCAATAAGCTTTTTGGAAAGCTATCTAAGTGTTTGTTTTATCAAGCTAGGGTGCACTACCTAGGTTACATTATTTTAGTTGAAGGAGTCTCTATGGATCTCAAAAAGATAAGAGCAATTGTGGAATAGACGACACCCTATAATATGATGGGGGTACGAATATTTATGATCCTTACATGGTATTAAAAGAAATACATGCAAGGGTTCTCTCAAATTACATCTTGTATTGGAGTGAATTTTCACCCATTATGCAAATTCCCCTTTCACACATCCTCACCTTAGAAAATAAAAACTGAAGGTGAAATTCCACATCACCCAACTGCCTTCCTTCTACTTGGAATTTTTATATTATTTCAATGAGAAAATTTTTTCAGGGACACAAGTGAAACATGTCGTCTTCTGTGCGGCGTGTTGTCATCCCTGACCAATTCTTGCATTTGAAGTTGGTAGAGGCATTACACATTTGATTGGGGTTGAATTGTAACATCCCTCTTCGACCAACTAACCTAAAAATGGTAGATTCTCCCATCCCACCTTCAAAAACTCTCTTCTTTCATTCATTCCATCTCTCTTCACAATCTCTTTTGCAATTTATATACACATTCTCAAGCCATCTCTTAGCATTTCCAAAATTCTCTTCACTCTCAAGTAGCATTTCAACACTCCATTGTAGCAATAGCACTCCATCAACTCTACATAGCAAGTGCAAATCAAGCCATAGCAGTGTCAGCTTGGAGTCTTGTGAGGCCTCCCTTCATCACAGTTAAGGCTATGGTGACCTTACCAAGTCCTCATTCTCCTCCATTGGCTAGTGATATTTCTAGTGGAGGTGGTAACATTTCGCTCCTCTCTTTTTTGATTTGGGTGAGTAGTGTTATATATTTTTGTAGTGTGTATTGCTCTCTATTTCTTTCCTTTGTCACATATTCTATCTCGTTGCTATCTAGCTATCCGTTGAGGTGGAAACACCAAAACGGTGGTCTAACTAAGGCAGACCCCTATACATCCCCAAAAAATTTCCCCTTCTTTCTTGTGTATAGGTGAAAGTACATGTGGAGCTAGCTAATGAACAAGTGCTTTTGTGAGATCATATTTTTCACCCTAGTTTTCATTTACTTGTTTTATCACTTTAGTCTATATTTCCTATACTTTCTCATTCTATTTTTACCATCTAGATTAGTCAACTAGGTTGTTAGTTATTTTTTAGGAAGTTTGTATTGTGTTCACTATTTTCTAACCATATGGATGCCAACATTCTTGAGAGACACTAGCACACCACACTGTCATCCCAAAACTACGTTGTCATCCTCAGACAAAGAGCTATCTGAGGCATAGTACCAACTCCAAAAACTAAATCGCCTATCCCAAACCTAAGTTCAGGATCTATAGGGTTATTGAAGTACAATATAGTCCTCATCATTCTCGATCCTTATCTCAAAACATCCCTTTAGAGTGAGGTAAGTTAGGGTAGCCCTCCACTCTCGAATCTCCATGACCTGGAGCCTTGACGTTGTTGGCCTCCCTCTCTTACATTCTTGGTGAACCCAATGTGAACCAGTTTGGTTCCATTTAACAATATTGAAAGCTCCTTTCCTTTTGTTCTGGGAGCTTTGTAGGTGTGAGCATTGTGGGGCATTTCACCTTGCAACCCAACCTATGACTCCTATTAGGCATAGTTGGAAGATTCCTTAATTATTGCATAATGAAACCTCAATTGGGTCACTATCCTATCTTACAACCTTTGGGGGGATTTGTGACAGTATCATTTAGCATGTGTGATGGCCTCTTTTTTGCATCTACATATCCCCTCTACATAGCCTATGAGCAGTAGTACAAGTATAACCTTCACCTCACAAGCTCTACCAATGGGCTTTAATAGAGGACCATCTCTTTATATCCCTGCACAAATCAATGGGAACACTATTGTAGGTGTTCTTTTTGACCCCATGTCTCAAGTGAATATTGTAACTGAGGAGATCATGTTAATTAACATCCTACATAAATATGGGTATGATGCACCTATGAGCACCATCCATACACATAATGGAATTTTTGTACCTCCCCTTGGTAGTATCATTTTTTCAATCCTTGTCAGACCTAAATCCATAAGCTTGTTGGGTAAAAGCACAAAACTGTGTCACACTTTCAGCCAAATAAATAGTTCCGAGTGAAATATTTTTGGCCGGAAAGGTTTCGACCAAAACCACATGGCCTATTACGTGGCACATAGGTTTCGGCCGAATAAGTTTCGGGCGAATCCCAAAAAATCAAAATTTTCCTTTTCCTGCTTTGAAATTGGCTTTGAAATTGCATTTTTTAATGTGCGAGGTTTCTATAGAAAGGGTTTCGATAGAAACTATTTCTATAGAAAGGGTTTTGGCCGAAACCCTTTCTATAGAAACAGTTTCTACCGAAACTGTCTATGTGGCATCCTAGTTGGCAACCAACTCAGTTTTTTTCAGAATTTTCTGAAACTTTCAACTTTAGCTAAGAATTTCTTTAGTCAAAATGATTTTTCTGCAAAAACAAAAAGTACCCTTTTGTAGAGCTCAGAGTGTAGAATCCAAATATATAATTTTTTTAATAATTTGATTAGTTTTAATATATTTTATTTTTAAAATAATGCAAGTAGGTTTTTAAAATGAAAAAAGAGGTTGATTACAAATTTAAAAAAAAGATAGTAAAGCTTATTAAAAAAAATTAAATTTTATATGGTGCAAAAGCGGAGGGAGTCTTCTTCAAAAGGGTATAATTTTTTTTTTGAAAATGATTTAAAAAATTGAAAATAGTTGACGGCCTGTGAAAACTATCAAATTCTGACATGCTTGACTTTAAAACGTTATTACGAGAAAAATATACATCAAAATTTGAATTTTTTTTTTCCATGCACAAGATATTGAAGTTACCTATTTGGAGAAAAAAAAATAGGGAGAAATGAATTTTTTTTCAATTTTTTTCTTAACGGCCCATGAAGTCACTCTTTTCTAAAATTTTCAGCATTCCAAAATCTTACCTTAAATTGATAAAAACATAATGAAAACAATTTTTTTTAAATTTAAAAAATTACAACAATAAATTTCATCTAAAGTTCTATATTTCATTAGTTTACACCATTTTGAAATTCAAAACATAAAGACCACTTTTATGTGCTCGAAGTTCAGAATTTTTTTTGCTGTTGGCTGATTCCTTTATAAAGTGTGACACAGGTTTGTGCTTTTGCCTTGTTGTTTGACATAATCCCTGGGTATAAACTCTTTAGAGTGAAGCTGGTTATCCCCTCGCTAGTAACTATGAATGTAGTTCCCTTAGTTGTGCACAAATGTTTGAAATTTATTCCTGAGGGTTGCGTGCATGTGATCCATGATACTGATTATAGATCACCGGTTGAATGTGGTAGTTATTCTTTAGATCACTTTTGGCCTACACTCATTGGTCCTCTCCTACCTAGAAAGAACCTCTTGTACTATATGTATCAAAAAATTCCTAGAGTGAGGTATCCTCCATCACCTTATGTTGTTTTGCATAGGGCATGCCTAAAAGCTAATAGTGATGTCACCAAGGCCCGTTGAAGAGAAGAAGAAAAGCCCTCTTAGGGTCCCTCTTCTTCCTCTTCCACTATTCAACCTGATGCTCCTTCTTTCCCTGTTGTGGTGCCATCAAATTATGTTTCATGCTTGTGAGAGAATCCTATGGTTCCTGCTTGGTGAAAGCCTAAGCATCCCACATTTGAGCTTCCAGTTGTGCCCACAGAGCCTAGGCCCATTTGATATGGCAGAAGAAAAGGTCCCCATGGGGAATCCTCTATGTCTCAGCCTCTGCGATCTCCTACCAGTTCTACTCCCAAAGTAGTAAATGAGAAGAGGTCCACTACTGAGGCACTAGAGTTGACTCCCCCTGTTGTTTTTCAACATACTCCTCTTGCTCCTATTTAGGGTCCTATCCCTCCACCAAAAATGGTTGTGATAGACACTCCTATGGCTAAGCAGGAGCCTTTCATCCCTTCACAACTCCTAGTCTCTAGCTTGAAGAGTCATAGAAATTGCCTTGCGTGTGAGTGTAAGAGTTAGTGAAAGGATCTTGTAGCTGAGCA
This sequence comes from Sequoia sempervirens, assembly GCA_007258455.2. Lineage (NCBI taxonomy): Eukaryota > Viridiplantae > Streptophyta > Pinopsida > Cupressales > Cupressaceae > Sequoia > Sequoia sempervirens. The sequence continues at coordinate 395,723,657 of VDFB02000003.1, read as the reverse complement.
TGATAATTTGAAGAAGATGGAAGAGGAGTTGAATTCCCTTTCTTTAGGGCCTCCTATTGCATCCTCCTTTCTCCTCCCCTCTGCTTCCATTCTACCTAGTTTAATCTCACTTCTGGCTCTTGGTATGGGTGTATGTGTGCCTGAACCCAAAAAGGTGCAAGTGTTCATCACTCCTTTGGTTGAGTTTCCCTTGTTGATGTCCCTTCCAGATATCCTACCATTCCCTAAACCTATGGATATGTTGAATACTTTTGTGGTATCTGTTGCAGTTTTCTCCTCCTCCTCCTCCTCCTCCTCTATGCCTCTTGCTTTTTCTATGGGGAGTTCACATCCCCCCATGAAGCAAAGGGTAGGGAATGGACCTTCCAACAATGGGCATAGGAGGATCCCACCTTTTTCGAAGGTTGTTCCTACATTAGCTTTTTCTGTCCTAGTGACAGAACCAGTCTCAGCTTCCCTTGAGTTTATCATCGCTCCTTAGTCATTTGATGAGCCAAGTGGTGAATCTTGGGTGCACCCTTCTTCTTCGATTGAGGTACAACATGGCACTCCTATAAAGTGTATTTTTAAATCTTTGGATTAAGTTCCATCCATGTCGGTGATCTTTGCAAAATCGTTGACCATAGCTCCACAAGAGCCTAGTGGAGAAGACCTTGTGGGGCCTTCTTCCCTAGCCCTTATTGTGGGAGGGTCGAAATCTCCTCCCCTTAATATTATACCATTTTAGGTTTGTCCTCCTTCCCCTTATAATGATCTAGATTTGGAAGCATACGACCTCTTGGTCAATGAGTGTAATGGGGAGGATTCTTCTTTATCTTTAGATTGGATGTGTGTGTGTTGTGATGTGTTCCCCCGTAACTGTGTTATATGTTCCTAAATGACCCTTGTCACCCTTGTTGGTGGTTGGATATAGGAGTGATTTTTGTGTTGTAAACCTTCTTCTATTTGTATCATCATTCTTCCATGTTTGTGTTTGATTTTTGACAAATTGGGGATGATGCAAAGTGTTGGGGGCATTTAGGCCTCCCATCCATGTTGACCCAACTTTTTATTTTTACCTTGTTTTCTCGTACATTCTTCACATGGTATAATATAGTAGGGGGTTGATAAAAGTTCATTTATATACTATTATTATAATTATATATATTTATGAGTAGTTCTGACCTCGAAATATCAGATCACCCCTGTGTCCTATGTTTGTGATTATTTCTCTTTTTCTCTTTTCTGATTTTTCTCTCTTCTTTGCTTGAGTTTTCCCTTTCATGTGTGACAAGGAAATTCCTATGATACTTTTATTTTTAGAAAATATATTCATTAGCAATGAATCTTTTCTCAAAAATCTTTGCAAGTTTTTTTTCAAGAATCACATTCTCAACTAGAACCCCTAATGGAATGTGTTTCCTTCATCATGGGTTCGTAAAGAAAGAACTTGGAAATTTCCCTTTGAGGCAGAAGTAGTCTTGACCTTCCCATCACAAGGGGGCATCTTCTTCCTTTCGAATTCCTTGATGAAGTGAAAATATTTTGAAAGGATTCCTTGATGTTGAATCGATTTGTGAAAAAAATTCTCTTACTTTCAAACAACACGTCCCTTGAGTGGACCCCTTTCTTCCTACCAGGTTCCCAAGGGACCCCTTTGAAAGCCTTTTTACTTATTAATAGTCATCATGACTATCTGCTTATTTTCTTATGTGGCCACCTTGTTTTTAGACATGCTTTATCTGCAGGTAAACATGTTGCTTTGCATGTGTGCCTATGAAGCTAATTTTCAACTCTATGGAGTCTCCTTCTCTAGGTTTCCTTCATGTGAGAGATCTTGGAGGACACCTCCTTGTAAGTTTGCAAGCTTGTGAAGCACTTGCTTCTTTGGGTTTCCTCCATGCAAGAGATCTTGGGGGATACCTCCTTGTAGTTTTGCATGCCTATGAGGTGCTTACTTCTCAGGGCTTCCTTCATGTGAGAGATCTTGGGGGTTGCTTCTTTGCAAGTCTGTGGGCCTGTGATATGCTTTCATCTTGTGGGATTTGTCCATCTTTAGTCCGAGGGCCTTCGGTGTACCTTGTGCAACTTCATAGTTCTACATGGCTATGAAGTCTTTTTTTTGAATCTCCTCGGGGAGAGTACCTTTGGATCCCTTTGCGTACCCTGCACTTTCAAGTTTCCTTCATCGCAATCTACTTCCTCTATAGTTCAAGTATAAATTTCTAACCCTACTAACTCTTTGATCTACTTTACCAAAGCACTCATTAGTATTTGTGCTCGCTAAAGTGGGGGAAAAATGTATTGGAGTGAATTTTCACCCCTTATGTAAATTCCCCTTTTACACATCCTTACCTTAGAAAATAAAATTCAAAGGCGAAATTCCACATCACCCAACTACCTTCCTTCCACTTGGCATCTATCTGTTGTGTCAGTGAGAGAATTTTTGTCAGGGACACACACACGACACACAAATTTCTATGTGGAATGCTACCATGCCTAACAAATTCCCATGTCTGAAGTTGGTAGAGACATTACACATTCAATTGGGGCTGAATTATAACGTCCCTCTTTGACCAACCAACCCTAAAAATGGTAGATTCTCCCATCCCACCTTCAAAAACACTCTTTTTCATTTGTTACATCTCTCTCACAATCTCTCTTGCAATTTCTATACACATTCTCAAGTCATCTCTTAGCATTTCCAGCATTCTCTTCATTCTCAAGCAACATTTCAACACTCCATCCACTCTGCATAGCAAGTGCGAAGCAAGCCATAGCAGTGTGGGCTTAGAGTCTTGTGAGACCTCCCTTCATCATAGTTGAGGTTGTTGTGACCTTGCCAAGTTCACATTCTCCTCCATTGGCTAGTGAGCTTTTGGGTGAAGGTGGCAACATTTCACTCGTCTCCTTTGTGATTTGGTTGAGTAGCATTGTATTGTTTTGTAGTGTGTATTTCTCTCTATTTATTTCCTTTATCACATATTCTATCGCGTTGCTATCTGGCTATCCATGGAGGTGGAAACACCAAAATGAGGGTCTAGCTAGGCAGACCCCTATATAGCCTCAACAATTTCCCCTTCTTGCTTATGTGTAGCTAAAAGTACATGTGGAGCTAGCTGGAAAACATGCACTTTTGCGAGATCATCTTTGTCACCCTAGTTCTCATTTACTTATTTTATCACTTTAGTCTCTATTTCCTATACTTTTTTTTTTTTTTACCATCTAGATTATTCAGCTAGGCTATTAATTTTTAGGAAGTTTGTATTGTATTCACTATTTTCTGACTGTGTGGATGCTAGCACACCTGAGAGATTCCAGCGTGCCGCACTGTTGTCCCAAAACTACACTACAGTCCTTGGATAGAGAGTTGTTTGAGGCATAGTACCGAATCCAAAAACTAACTCACCTATCCCAAACCTAAGTATAGGATCTCTAGGGTGATTGAAATACAATATAGTCCTCATCATTCTTGATCCTTGTCTCAAAACATGCCTTTAAAGTGAGGTAAGTTAGGGTAGCCCTCTGCTCTCGGCTCTCTGTGACCTAGAGCCTTGATGTGGTTGGTCCTCCTCTCTTACACAACCTCAATAACTTCACTCCAAAAGAAAGGAAAAATATTTGAGTGGACCAAAAAGTGTGAACAAGCTTTCCAAGTCTTGAAGGAGAAACTCACAACAACCCCAATGCTGAAAATACCTATGTTGGAAGTCTAAACATGAGCATGAAGTGTACCTACATAGGTTGATTTAGTTGTTCTAGTGTTTTCATTGGTGTCAACATTGTGGGAATCATATTTAGTGTACAATACCATCTATATCGGAATTTGATCTATTAGAGGTTTTTTTAAGTGTTCTTTGCTAATAATGTTATGGTCTAGTGTGTTGGTTTTTAGGTTCGGACTTCATCATAATAAGAGATGTGATTCTACTCTCTCAATAATATTATTATGACTCATTCATATAGCTATATTGAATATCTTAAGAAGTTTTTTGTTGTGTACAATATGTTATCAATGATAGAGTTCAACTCTGTATACTATAGTCATTGCTCTATTTGGTATACCAATGTGGGAGACTACACATTTTCTTGAGAAGATTTTTCTGATGTTGTGGTTCTAAAGTTAGTCTCTCTGATGTTGATGGAAAGAAAAATTGAATTAATATCAGATCTGGAAGGTATTTACTTTGAGAAACATGTTGGTTTGGATTTTTTGTGATTAGGTCCTATTCCTGGCCAACCCAATGCATGATATGTATTAAGAAGTTTAATTATACCTTGTGGATGTTAGTGTTAAAAGGCACAGGACAACTAAGAGGGGGGTGAATCAATTGTCACCAAATTCAAACACAAAAATTCAAACACTTATTAACTTCACAACCATAGTGTTTTGTTATTAAGTATGAACATGAGATGTAGATAAAAAAAAGAAAAATCAACACAATGAACACCGGATTTTACGTGGAAAACCCAATGAGGGAGAAACCATAGTGAGAATTAACTCACAATATAAATTAGTTACAAAACTAAATGTATAGAAGGCTCACTACCAAGGGCTCACTACCCAAAATAGGACTCACTATCTAGATACAAAAGCTCACTGCTTACACAAGGAGGCTCACTTCCTACAAAAATATTACAAAACAAAGTTGGCTTCACAGCCAAAATGAACTGAAGAGAGTGCACCTAGCAAATGTTGATATAGTTCCAATGATGCTCAATAAATAGACTTATTGCACTTCATCATTTTCACACTTTTCACATTCACAACTTCACAAATTACTACTTCTTCACACCTCAGTCTTCAAATCTGTCTAACATATATACTCAATCCATCCATAAGCATCAATTAGGTCACCCTAATTAGATGCAATCCATGTTTATCAAAAATTCCAACTGTCGGCCTCAAGAATTCACAAAATCTTCCAAAAATAATTCAAAAATGCTCAACACACCACATCATGTCAGCATAGACCTAAGATAGGTCGCACATATATCTACATAACAAAAATTGATTCACCATATCACTATTATTCATGAAGTCAGCTAAAAGTAGACTTGATTGCAAAAAGTAATCAATAGAATAATGTCGATACACCATACGAGCACTAGAGCATGAGAGATTCTGAACATACATGCTTTCAACACTCATAAATTGTTTCCCAAAACTACAAGCAACAACTATCAACCATGGAGGATTTTGGACCAAAATACCGGATCAAGTACTAATTTAAGTCTTGTACTTGCAACTCATATAACATGGTGACATCAATGACAACACAAAACTGTATAGTAGGCCATTCTTCTTCATTCTTCCAACAATCTCCCCCTTTGTTATTAATGGAAACATGTGCCAAAATTTACAACATTATCTTTTCTTATCACTATAGTTCTTCTTCACATGAATCTCTCCCCCTTTGACAACAATGGAAAATGGTGACCAAAAGGTAGGATGTAAACATATGTATATGATAACTTTGTATATAAATTCTAGCTTCCTATTTCAAACATTAAAATGAGAATGAAACTTTTTACGTGAAATATTTTCTTCTACCTTTCTCTTATGATTGGAAGAATCCTTTTCCAAGCAAGCATAACCAAGTTCATTCTTGCACTCATATCATCCAATAAAGATAATTGTGTAAAGGAGGGTGTTTGATTAGAAGAAAAACACAGTCGTTCATAATTTTCTGCATCGAAGAGAATTCTAGAGAGATGATCCAACCTGATCTTAGCAACTTCCTTAACCAACTAGAAGGTTTTAACCATATCTTTTCTTTGCTTCTGAGTAGTCAATAACTCCACCTGTAATTCACCAACTCTTATTCTCTATTTTCCATCCTTGTCCTTGAAGAAATCAAAGTTCTTTCCAATATTATTCATCTCAAATTCAATGGCTTCAATTCTGCTTCTAAAATTGTCAACAACTACAAGCCACCAGGGACAATACTTTTAGATGTCAAATATTTCTTTGAAGCATTCTTTTATCTCATTCATGCATTTAGATAGCACTTGTTTGGCTTTATTACATCTTTCAACCATAGCTTTGAACTTATGACCTTTGGGTCCTTCCAATAATGTTCTTTCTTCAATAATCTCTACTAGACCATCTGACAAAGAGTCTAATACATCTGAAACTAAAATACCCCTATCGAGCCAATAATCAACAGTACATTGTCAATTTTTATTTTCTCAGTCAAAGAGCATGCATTCCACATTTCACCAATCTTGTTCATATCCCTTTTGACTAACGTCATCCATATATCCTCTGGATCAAAGGAGTCATATCTAGATAGGATTTCTTCTTCATTCTTCTTTTCTTCAAAGACATTTGTTACAATAGTTTTCCTCCTTTTAGGTTCCAGAGGAGACTCACCAATGATAACTTCCAATTCTTCTTACTGGAGGATGAACCCACTTCAAACTAACTAGGTGTTGACATATCCAAGCACATATTTGTCTTTAGAAATGTGAAATATGCTCTACAAACACTTGCATTATCTTCCAATGATACCAAGTATCTGTAAACTTTTTTTCCAATAGGAGTACTAGATTTCCACTCAAAATTTTCTCTTCTTGGAAGTGAGCTCAAAAAGTAAAAGGTCAATCACACAAACAAAGATCCAAATCAAAAAGGATAACCCTCAACCAATGAAATTTGAGCATTCTTAGTTAGGTTTTCAAATAATAGGCTACACAAATCAAACTGCTTATTTTCCTTAACCATCATGTGTGCAAGATATGCAACAATAGCAGAAGTCGACACTTCACAATTTCTAAAGTAGATTTTATAAGAAATGTTATACACAACATACCTTATAGTGGAATCTACAAAAGTGTTTATCAATAGAGACCAAGGGTCTTTATCAATGCTAGTAAGTTACTCTACATCTTTGTATTTCACAGCTATCCTCCCAAGGAGATCCCCAACACTACATAAACCAGTAATCACTTTGATCGCATCCTTCATGATCAAGTATGGTTTGTCCAACATAATACTATTGTTCTTGAATCAACTTAACAAAAAAAAGATAAATTCTTTATCTAAAAACTAGGGAAATTCTCCCCATAAATCCATACCTAGGGTTTTTATGCTCTATAACTCATTTTCCTTCATCCCTAGTTCCATTTCCTTTATCTTTCTATGATCAAATTGTTCCAATTCAAATCCTTTCAAATTTAGTGGAATGACGCCACTCTATCCTCTATCCATTGTCGTGCTTATCTTTCTTGAATTTGTTATTGCTCAATTGAAACTCCTTCATTTTACCTTCTTCCCCTTTGAAAACTAAGAAATAATCCCTAAGTATCTGCAATAATTCCTTCAAATTACTTTAGAATTGCTTTAGGTCACTTCAAGATCACTCCAAGATTCCTTTCAAACTCTTCAAGTGCTCAAGTGATCAAAAATACTTACAAATTTTACCTTATACACAATCAGTTTTCCCTAATTCACATTAAATACATCAGAATTTAAAAAGGTTGTTAAAACCATTCTTCACAGCACAAAGAACCCTAATTCGATCCACAAATTAGCATGCTGACATATTTTCTTCTAGTTTCTTTTCCAAAACCTTTGTTTATTCATTCTTCACAATAAATCCTTGTGTCAACCTTTGACACAACATTCATTCAAGGGGTTTTTATAGTTTTTTGACTATTCTCCCCCTAAGACCATGCTTAGTCTAATTCCCAGAGGAATTGTTCGTACCAGGTGAGGGCATAGACACATTAGCAGCTTTAGGTTCTTCTTTCTTCCTAAATATCTTATTCATCTCTTGCTTCATCTCTTCTTTGTAGATTTTCTTTACTGGTTCATTCTTCTCTACCATAGCAGACCACTTTCCCTTCTTACTTCTACAAACCTTTGAGATATGTCTATGTTTCTTACAATTATAGCAGACAACACTTTTCTGATTAGTCTGACCTCCATTGCTTCTTGATCTACAATGATTTTCTTTGTGTCCAATTTTGTTACAGGTATAGTAGTATCCATTAAAGGATTGATTCATTCTACCTCCATTAAACCTATTCATCACCACTAGGATGAAAAACCACAGTGAGGATTAACTCACAATATAAAGTAGTTCCAAAACTAAATGTATAGAAGGCTCACTACCAAGGGCTCACTGCCCATAATAGGACTCACTATCTAGATACAAAAGCTCACTACTTACACAAGGAGACTCACTTCCTACAAAAAGATTACAAAACAAAGTTGGCTTCATAGAAAAAATGAACTTTACAGCGAGCAAGTGTTGATATAGTTCCAATGATGCTCAATAAATAGACTTAATACACTTCATCATTTTCGCACTTTTCACATTCACAACTTCACAAATTACTACTTCTTCACACCTCAATCTTCAAATATGTCCAACATATATACTCAATCTATCCATAAGCATCAATTAGGTTGGCCTAATTAGATGCAATCCATGTTGATCAAAAATACCAACTGTCAGCCTCAAGAATTCACAAAATCTTCCAACAACAATTCAAAAATGCTCAACACACTACATCATGTTAGCATAGACCTAAGATAGGTCGCACATATATCCACATAATGAAAATTGGTTCACCATATCACAATTATTCATGAAGTTGGTCAGGAAATAGACATAATTGCAAAAATTAATCAATAGAATAATGTTGATACACCATAGGAGCACTAGAGCATGAGATATTCTGAACATACATGCTTTCAACACTCATAAACTATTTCCCAAAACTACAAGAAGAAACTATCAACTATGGAGGATTGCGTACCAAAATACTGGATCAAGTACTAACTTAGTCTTACAATTGTAACTCATATACCATGCTGACATCAATGACAACATAAAACTATATAGTAGGGCATTCTTCTTCTTTCTTCCAATAGTTAGTTGAATCCTTTTTAGGTCCATGACAACTTGAAATTGAGTATTACACATTTTTCTTGGGAAAAAAGATGTTTTAAGTCTTGTATGGTGCCGAAAAGAGCTATTTTGGATTGTTTTGTTTACATCTAATTAGGATGACCTAATTAATTTATGAAATTTAATTGTATATATATGATATGTTTTGGAATTGAAAGAGTGTGTGTGAAGAAGCTAACTATATGTGCGAGCTTAAATGATCTATCATATGCAAGTAGTGTATAGTGGTAGAAGTTAAGGATCAAAGCATAATGTTTATGCTACTGCTAAGCATGGTAGTACTTCATATTCAAAGCTTCATTGGAACTGAGCTCTGCACATTGATGGTGTATTCCATCATTTCACATTTTTGGATGTGAACTATACCATTTTTTATCTTGGAAGTGATCCAAATCATTTTGTACTATGGTTGTGAGCCTTTTAAGGATAGTGAGCCTTGTAATATACTATATCTGGATATAATATATTGTGAGCTAATCCTCACCATGGTTTTTCCCATTTTGGTTTTCCACATAAAAATTTGGTGTTGATGTGTTTTATGGTGTCATGTTCCTCTCAATGTTTTTATTCTTGTTTGCAATCATATGCGCTTTCATAATTGGATGGTTTACAACTGAATGGTTTAATAAAATATTGATTCATCTCCCCCTCTTAGTATTTTGGACAATCAACAATTGGTATCAAATATTGGTTTGTCTAAAGAAGTCTAATAGCTTGGGGAAGGTCCTAAAATTTGAATACATGGAAGATAAAAGATTTCTTATTCCTTCAGAAGAGATCTCTACTAAGCGTACAAAATAAAATGTAGATTTGAAGGATAAAGTAAAGGAAGCAAATGAGTGCATTAAGAAGCTAAAAGAAAATTATAGTGAATCTAGTAATCAATTAAAGAGAGTGGATGAGGACATCACCAAACTAAAAGAACAATTGGAAGAAAAGAGAAAAATTGAAGAGTGTCAAAAAATTGAAATATAAAGGAAGATGGATGAATGTGAAAAGCTTGAACAAGAAGTGGAAATTTTGAAATCAGAATTGGAAAAGGCTAGAAGATATGAAGATAAATTTGTGACAAGCTCTACAATATTGAATGAAGTGATTGCAGGACAGAGACCCTCTAAGGACAAAAGTGGTTTGGGATTTGAAGAAGGAAAAATTTCAAAGGTGAATCAACCCCCTGACATGAAGACTCAAAGCAATGGTGGACATACCAAAAGGATTCCTATCAGAAAAACTAATGCTTAAAGGTACATATCCTTTAATGGTGTTTGTTATTCTTGTAGTAAGTTTGGACATAGGGAAAAAGATTGTGAAAATAAAATGAAACATAATGATCTATCATTCTCTAGTGAATGTTTTCAATGGAAGAGGATTGAACACAAAACTAAAGAATGCAAAAATTAGAAGTTGAATAAGATGATTTATCCATTTACTGGCTATTGTTATTACTATAATTCATTTGTACATAAGGCTAACCAGTGTGAATATAGATTGAGTAAAAGACAATTTAGATGGAAGTATGTTGTTTTTTATGATTGTAGCAATCTAGGGAACTTTGCCACAGACTGTAGAACTAGAAATATGTGAAGTAACAATCTGGTAAAGAGATATGAACCAATCAATCACTTGATTGTTTTGAAAAAATTGAAGAAGGAAATGGAAAAAATTTGGAGAAAGGAAGGAGAATTTGAATTATCAATTTTATCTATGCTAACCTCCAGTGCTAACAATTCTATTAGAAACTAAGTCCATACAATGGATGAGGGGGAGAAACAATAGAAAAATTATAAGACTCCCTCAAATACCAGATGTCAAGTAGTCATGACATGAAGATATGTCTTGGAAAAAGGATTTCGAAAGCTATTTAAGAGAGTTTCCAAAGGAAGTATTGCGATGTGAAAGTTGTCTCAAAGTTTGACAACCTTTTCTGCAATATTTATTGCTGACACATTTATTGACATGGGACAAATCAGTGAGATTAAAACATGTTTGAGAAGAAAAATTCATTTGATGTGAAGGAAATTCAAATTGAAGAAGAGGAAGTGGACTTGAGGTGTGCTCCAAAATCTGAACATCAAAACCTTGTTCTTCACTAGAGAAAATTATAGAGGTATTCTACTTAAACAATTCTTTTCTAGAATTTTCAATTTTAATGCAATGGATGGTTCAAAGGTTGTGAATGTCTTCAAAAAATTTCAAATCAAATTAAAAGGGTAAATTCTCTAAAAAATTTGTCAAAATATTCGATGAGTACATTTTCTAGAATTCCCCTTAGAGTGATGCCTATTGAAGATATTTATGCATACATTTATGAAAAAATTGAGGATAGGTCACCTGTTCAATTAAGTATTTTGTGGAAGAATGAATTAGAAGAAAATTATGATGCATATAAAACCCTAGTTGAAAAGAAATTATATGCATGGTAAGAATTCCCTCTGTTTGAATTCAACAAGAAGTGCATACGAATGTCATTAAGCAAGATTCATGGTGAATCTACTTGGATTGATGGTGCACACTTGATAACTAGAGAAGATATAAGAGATTTGATTGGTTTGTGGTCCTCCTGACCAGTTTTGAAGTGTAAGACTATCAATAATAAAGATATAATGTAGATGACTACAGTGACTCTTGAAGGAAAAGAACTTGTCTTGAGTACAATTGAAGATTCATTCATCTGGTATGTTGCAGTGCTTATTGGACATAAAATTTGCATACCTAATAATGACCATATAGTTTCTATTTCTACTGCATACATTGCATTTGATATGGTTAAGAATGGTATGGACTATGATCTATGCAAGCTACTTAAACAACACCTTGATGGAGATAAAATTTCCACCTTGCTTTTCACATTTCATTTTCATTCCATCTTCGTCATAATACTCATTACCCTTGATATTTAACTATATTTGAATATTAAACATAAATTTACCTCAGGTACATAGCCAATAAAATAAATCCTTTCATTATCACATTGAAATAAATCCCTTCCTTAGATTACGTCCTTGGTAGCACAGGGTATGTCGCTAGGACAGTGCCACATCGAAGAGAACTGCATCAATGTCTGCTTGACAAAGTCAATAGAAGGCTAATGAAGCTATCGAGGAGACCCTCGTGCTTTGAGGAGACATCCTCAAATGTCTCTCTGACAACCCAAAGAGAAAGATATCAAGGAGACTTGGATGTATCAAAGAGAAAAATTAACATGTCTCTCCATCAAGACACATGGTAGTGATAATCTTAAGGATATAGGATTAATTTACATTCAAGAAATAGAAAAATATCTCTCAGAAATCGATAGATTATTATAGAATTGTGAATGGTGATCCTATACCTACAAAAACATAAAGAACAAGCACAAATTAGTCCCATATGCAAGTTAGAAACAAAATTCCCAATGAAACTCATTTGAGATATCAAGAACAAGAAATAAATGAAGAACATGAATAAAAACTATCTAATCTTGCTCAAAATAGAAAAACTCTCAATCCCATGGGGGAATTGGTGCCATTTTGATGTTGAAAATGGCCCTTTCCCAATTCCTTGCAAGCTTGATGATCAATCGTGGAGATTTGATACTCCTTGATGAAATGTCTCCATAACTTAACTATGAAATGATGAAAATGGATCAAAGTGGATAAAGATGGATGAAAATTGCTCAAAAACTTGAAGATAATAATGTTATGTGAAGTTGTGGATCCCAAATCCAAATGAGAGCCTCTTATTTATAGAAGACAATGATGGAAGATGAGGAAAAATAGATGAATGTAGGATAAATCACCAACCAATAGCATAATGCCACTTGTCAACATGTGAGTAGACAAAGGTGGAGCACATTTTGATGAATGTGCACATTAATTCAATTAGGTGGAAATTCAAAATTGGAGAAATGACATGTTGGAGGGAGATGAAGGATGAATTAAATGCCACTTGGCTCAAGAAAAGGACATGTTAGAGGCCTTGAATTCCTTGTTGGATGGACAAGTACTTTTGGGGGGAGAATTCAAACTTGGAGAATATTCCATCTTTTGATGCATTTTTTAATGAAAATAGGAGATTTATAAATTAATTAAATTGATTTTCATAAGCAAGTTTCAAAAGCTAGAGGATTTGAGGGATTAGGATTAGGATTAATCAAGATTTGATTAATTAAGATAGAATTTAGCTGATTTGACAATTTGACTTGGACTTTTTGGATTAATTTGAATCAAAATGAGAGGAAAATGATTATTAGACTTAATTAAATAAATATTTGATTTATTTAATTAAAGAAGATGGTGTTAGATTCAAATCAAATAAAGATTGATTTATTTAATTTAAATGAGATGACCTTAGAGATTAATTAAATAAAATAAATTATTTAATTAAAAGAGGGACTATAGAAGCTAATTAAATAAAAATGATTTATTTAATTAAAGGGAGATGATGACTTAATTAGATAAGATTGATTTATTTAATTAAGAGATGAAATGTGATGAATTTAATCCAATACAGATTATTCAATTAAATGATTAGAAAAGGAGATGATTCAGGATGAACTGGTGTTAGTAAATCAGGATTAGGTGTATAGGATCAATCAATATATATTTTTGTCTACAAAAATAAATGGTAAATTACTAACAAGGATGAGGTCGAACGAGTACAATGACAATATCGAAGAGACATCAAAGTGTCAGAGGGAGAAATGGAGAAGTCTCTTCAACACTGTAAGAGAAAATGAGAAAAAAATGTCAGAGAGACATGAAGGCATCAAAAAGACATTAGTAAAAGTCTCTTCAACTTTCTAACAATAACATATCAAAGAGACAAGGGAGCATCAGGCATAAATTATTGAAATTCTCTTTGACATTCTGACGTAGCTATGAACATACATTATTGATGAGACTAAGGGACATCAAAGGAAGAGAACCATGGGTCTTTTTGACATTTGAAAGATGTAAAGGGGGTTACTTGAAGAAAAACTATTGGAAAGAGGAACATAGGTAAGTCAAGGAGACATAAGCATGTTGGAGAGAAATGTTCACCAGTCTTATCGACATTCAATTGTCAAAAGTTCAGAAAGGGAAGAATGTGAAATGTAGCCATCAAGGAGACCATACAGGATCAAGGAGAGAAACTCAAATTTCTCTTCGACATTATGAAATAATGTCTCACCCGGTTGAAATGACTAATAAGGTCATCAAAGAGACAACTACCATTAATATTGTAGTTGATTAGAAAGGTGGCACGAGCACCATTTATGAACCAAAGCTAGTTCACACATGGTAAATCTTGATATATCTAACTCTTAAGAAATCAGAATCACTATGAATTATGGTTGAATATTGAGGAGGTAGAGTTGGATGATGACAAGTAGCTCAGAAATCATAGTTTTCATTCAAGCAAGTGCTCTTGGCTCAATTGAACGTGTTCTCTAATTTTTTTCTTAAAGTATAGTACAAGTAGGGTTTTAAAATGGACAAAACACCAAAAGAACCATAATTCAAAAGGAAGCAAATGGAGGCTAGGCAATTAAAACAAAAATTAATAGATCAGTGTCTCAGGTCTAGGCCAAAGTCAAGAAGAACAACTTAATTAAATCCTTCATGTGAAACATTAGAAGATAAATGCAAAAATCTAGGAGATGTGTGGACTTCGAATAGGGATTATGACCTATTTATATATAATTATAAATAAAAACATAGGCATGTCTTGAATCCATAGAACTTGAATCTAGTGAAGCTTGTGATGTCGAATGGCTTTGTTAACATGGAATTGATTAAAGCACTAGCTAGAAACTACAACCCCAAAATGAGGGAAATCTATCCTCATGATGGATTGCAATTTATTATTATAACACGTTATTATATTTGCATGTTCTTTCAATTAAACACATCCCTAAAGAAAAAATTGTGGATAAGAGATTTGTTGGAGGAATATCAGACCATGGATGTGAGTTATAAGAGATGCAAGTTACCTCTACATAGACCCGAGTTTCCTATTGATTCATTTGAAGAATATTACCAATACACCTACTATTCAGCTGGCCAAGTACTAGGAATTGAGGCCCCTAGTGACATGACTACAGCTCCCATGGTTCTAGCTACAATTATCCAAAGCCAAGATGTTAGGCCCTATAATTATGTAGAATACTTGTCTGGGGCCATTAATACTTCTCTTGTTGCCATTAAGAATAATAGTGATGCCATCAACTTCACATATTATTCACTACTTATGCATATGATATTATATGAGGGAAGGCAATGGGAATATGGGGAGAGGAGTTGTGAATCAAGGATTTGCATAATGATGAGAATTATAGACTAGTGCAGATGTGGATGTCCATATGGGACAGTAGATGTGGGAGATCCCACTATTCATATTTTGAAGAATATTTTGTCAAACCCTTCTATAAGTTGCTTGGCAACAAGTGTGATTATAACTTGTCCTTGGAAATATAGAAATTTCTAAGACCAAAAGAAAAGTGTTATGCAAGAAAGATAATCCAAAATTGGGGAGATTGGTATGCATTTGAGGATTGTACTATGATTAGAGTATATGGATTTGAGGTAGCTCCATTTTTACTACCAAAAACTATGCTAAACAGACTTGCATACCTTGAGATTGTGAGGAAATTGGATTACTCAACCTTCATGCACCTAAAAAGCTATGGAAGACAAACTTTCATTCCTTCTACTCTATGCTTTAGAGACCACCATCATTTTTGATATAAGATATGAATTAGTTGAAAACAAAATAGATTATTATGGCTTGCCATTAGGGAATAAGAGGGAAAATTTTGACCCTGAACAATTTATTTATGATGCCAAGATTTCACAAAGAATGAAGGGATATGAACATGAATTATATGTGGATGATGTCATTAATAATTATGATGAGAATTAAGTAATGATGAGGAAGGTTTCCTACAATAGAATTGTTATAGCCGAGGGTGGGAGGAGAAACAATAATCCATCATATGTAGAAGCTTTTCATAAAATTCAAGATCCTATGGAAAGGATTGAACAATTAATTCTACATGAAGAAGAACTGACAAAAGATGTATCCCTCATAGCTTTTGAAAGGAGAAGAGACACTAGTTCTAGGAGGAAAACTAATAACATAGCACCCTTAATTCATTTGTCACCACAACCTACTCTAGAGGTGAGCTTCTTAGTTGATATTCCTATTATAATCGAAGATGACATCAAGGAGGAGAAGGAAGTCAAACAAATCACCATTCCTACTATATTTCCCCAATATGAAATGCCACCAGAGAGGAATGTGATCGCATTTGAAGCTTCTAATAAATTTTCTTATGATGTGAAACATTGTGCTAGTCAAGAATTCATTGTAGATGACACATTTGTTCAAACCTTTAAGTTTAAGGCTTTTATTTATGAGTATAAAGGAAGAATAGTAAGAGAAAGGATAAAAAAAATTGAACTTGTGAAAGAAGCAGATGCCTTGAAGGAGCTCCAACATGAGGTTGATGAAGAGATGAATGATATGACTCCTGAAAGAGGAAGAGCACTATTACAAGAAGTCAGGGTCATGCTTCTTCTAGGGTGGGACATCAGCTCAGCCATTGTGTTTGAAAACTTTCTAAAAAGAGAGAATAAGGCCTTGCAATTGAGAAATGAGGCCAATGATAAGATATATATTAGATTAGGGTATAAATATGATAATACTACTTTACAAATTTGGGAAATTTCCCCACCAAGAAAAAGGCCTTCCCTTATCAGTGATCATGATCAAATTTTGGACACTTTCTGGTACAAAGAGTTGGGGATACATACCCTATGGAAACCATTGATCTAAATGTAAACATGGACAAGTTCACCAAGGCTCAAATTCAAAAATTGGTTAGATAATAAGGGGTTGATGGAGGAGAATGAGAGGTTGAAGCATGATGTGATCAATTTCAGAGATAGATTGCATTCATCCTCAAGGCTTTACTCACCATTGATTGAACATGAAAGAAAGGTGCTCAAAGAAATGTCTAAGACTACCTATTGGAAGCAAAAATATGAAAAGGTAAAAAAAGGGTAAGAGGAATTAAAGAAGAAACTAAAAACCACCACATTTGAAATGGCATCATAACTAGTATGTAAGAGATTTTATGATATGTCTAGGCTCGGTGACAAAGTCTAGGTCATCCACGAAAAAACATATGTAACTTTGTTGGAACATAATAGGTTGTGTGATAGAATGAAGGAAATGGAATTACACATAAAGGAGAAGAAAGGTAACAATAAAAGTGTGCTTCAAGAATATCAAGAGTTGATGAATGTACATGTTAGCTTCCATAACATCTTGACACAAGAATTGAGTGACTTCAATCAGTCACTAAATATGGCTCTACCAAATTTCTTTGAGGAAACAGATTTAAAGGATCATGATGTATGGAAGGATGAGATAGCCTAGTATCTACCAATTACTCTTGATGACATTAATGATGAAGATAAGGTACTTGAGAAGACACATATTCAACTAGTAAGAATCTTTAAACTCGAATATAAGATGAAGGATATCATAAATAATGAAATTACTTATGCAAAGATAGGGTATATCAAACATGTATCGAGGGTGAACATATTCATCGCACGTGCCAAGTAAAAAGCAGTAGGGTATGGAATTTTGGAAGCTATGGATGCATTATCATGGAGCATGAGACTTGAACAAGACTTTGGTGGTCACAGGCACTTGGTTTAAGACTCACGGATCGTGGTGCATCCACCTGTGAACTATTAAGTTTTATGTTTATGTTAAAACAAGTTTCTAGTTATCAAATGTCCCACCTTTTTGTAATGGGTCTATAGCTTGTTGCTTCTCGTACAAAAAGGGAAACCAAGGCCCAATTTTAGATATCATCATAATCATTATCATCATCACTAGTAGTAGTAGATAAGATGCATATTCCATCCATCTATTTCCATACTTCAATTTTGTTTTTATTAATGTACATCTTTTAAAGAAAATATAATGGAGAAGACTATTTACAATTGGTGATTTACTTCTAGTTTTCAACTATTTTGTTGGTATTCATTCATATGTTTTGATGTGATCTCTCCAAAGTGGTTCTCTTAAGTTATTCAAATTCATATAATTTGTCAAGACACATTTGATGTTGTTGTGTGATCATTTTGATTGGGTTCTGGTTAAGGGTGAATTAAAATACTTTCAAGTAATACATTTTAATTGGTTCCTACTAGGGATTTAAATCCTTTTGAAGTGGTTATTTTGATTGCTTTCTCTCAGGATAAGAATTAAAATTTATTTCATACTCTCATAGTAATTTAGGAGGATAACACTGGATTTATAAAGAAGAGTACAGTTACTAGCTAACTTGCATGTTTTTACAAGGTGTAAACATCTAAAAGTTCCCAACAGTTAGAGCTAAGTTGAGGAGTGATCGACTTGTTCACTAAATACTATAAGTAAGCCACATTTCATGCTCAAACCTAGTGTAGGATTTGGCCAATTGACAAGAAATGAGATTGAAACACATTTCCCTTGCACTTCAAGCTCTATAGGACCTAAGGGGGTGACCCTTTTAGCAACACCTAAATATTCAAACACACACTTAATAGGGTATTACTTAACAGATAAATCTCTCACAAGATTATCCCAAGAAACATGAAATAATACTCAACATTGGATAAGATATTGGGAAAATTTCATTGACTAGCATGGAGAACATGGTAAATACAAATAACTCATAAAACATAAATGAATTGGTTTTTGATTTTAATATTTGGAACCAAAATAAAAATAAAAATATGCACAAGGATTGACTAGTGCCAAAAGAAGGGATATGGAGTAATATAACCAACATTTCATCTTGTAATGTTGAACATGTTTTGAAGATCTTTGAAAATGTTATCGCATTATGATAACAAGACCACTGCAACTTTATCAAATGATCATTCTTATAAATCCATCTAGAAACAAAACACTCCTCTTACATTCGTTAAATCGATTACACTATCCTTTGAACAATAGGCAATAAAAAATGCAGCTGACATTCATTAAAGCAATTACATTATTCTCTGAATAGAAGGAAATAACAAATGTAACTCAAATGCAACAAATATGCATGAAAAACCCAAGTAATCTTTGATTATTGAATTCAAAAGAGTATACATCTTAGCCATGGAGACAATCATAGAATAAAATATATTCATGAAGCTTAATTCAGAACACAAAAACACTTCAGATTAATGACTAATAACTATAATTCACCCTAGCTTTACAATTTTTGTAGAGCTTTTGTATGCCTTACAGAATTTTAAGAAAATGGAACCCCTTACAAATGAGAAAAGAAGAGAATAAGAAGAAGAATATTGAGCTCCAAAATTGATCTGATGATGATACTTTGAAGCTTCTTTCTTCAATCTAGAATCTAGAATTTTCATTTGTTTTCTCTCCTTCCATCTACCCTTTTGTTCTGAAAAACAATTCTTACAATAGAGAAACCACTTCTCCTTTTGCACATGAAAGCATTTTCTCGTGAGAAAACTTCATTTCCTATCCAATCTTACCAAACAACAAAAAAGCTTTACTGCAACTAAGAAATTCACTATGAGAGCTTTTACTCTTCACCTCTCCATTTGCCCTGCAGTGAAAAAATTTGTTCTTCCCATGAAAATTATTCATTTTTCCTTTGTTTTGTTGTAGCTACACTTTACATTTTATTAGAAAATAATAGCCTACTTCACTTTATCTCCAAAGTCTTTATTTTAAAATGAAGGATTTAAAATATTTTTATATCTACTACATAAAATACTTTTACCTGTGCCTTTATTCACATTTTAAAATTTTACTCTTAAACGGTGAATTAATTTATCTCACTAGGAAAAATATCTTCTCTTTGTGCATTTTACCTTTACCATACATTAAAATATTTTACCCTTCATGCTTTTTATATTTGCACATCATTTAAAGTATTTCCCCTTTAAATTTTCCTCAGGTGAAAAAATTGTTAAAAAGGTGCCTTTAAATTTTTTTCAGGCCCACCATAACCCTCTCTCCTCAGCACCCCACACAAGAATTTATTGGTTTTTATTTGGTGAAGGTTTTCATTAAAATTTTATGGGGAAACATTTAATTTTATAAATGTTTTTCCTCCAAAATTCATTGGGCCCACCAGCCACATGGCCAAATCTCACAAAGCTCGTGAGTTTTTTTCCAACGTCACCAAAAATCCTGTGAGATAGAAGGGAATGGTGGGGATGTCTCCTTGATCCTCCTTCAATAATGACCATTGATTCATTTTCTACCCTAACTTCTCATTTTGTAGGTTCTTCTCACTCATGGCAGCATTACAAAGATTAGTAGTGGTTGTATGTAGCATTGCATTGATTCCCTCCAAGTACAATGACACCCTTTATAAGTTCAATGGCTTCCAATAAAATTTCTTCAAACAATTTTGATGCATATTCACTGCATATGTATCACTCCCATGCACAATGGCTTCCCCAACATTCTTCAAACAATTTTGATGCATATTCATTGCAAGCATGGGTTGTTCCTCTTAGCTATCCTGGCATCTTCTCCTTGAATAGTGGTGCTTTCTCTGTTTGTAAACCTTTTGTGAGTTTTTTCATTGGAGTATTTCACCTCTATAGAAATCCCTTTGCAGCATCAAGTTGGCCTCCTTTAGCGAGCATGATGACGGCTTCAAGCAATGTCAACACTTACTTTCAGTGCCTAATACTTTATAATGTTGTATTCGAGCTTTCTTTGGATATGATGACATGTTCTCTTCATTTCCATAAACTCTAGCTAGTGCAACATACCTTTACAAGGAAACCATCAAACCTCCTCCATAATTAATTTCCTCCTCCTTCAGTTCTCAGAGCATTTTAACAAAGTTCCTCTATCATTTGTGCTATGGCATCAAATCTTGCTCAAAATCCATGTTCAGTAATTTGTCTACTTCATCCAACATCAAATACTTTAACATCTGTAAACTAAAGACCTTTGTATTTTTTAAATGATTTAGAAGATGTCTCAGAGTTGACACAACAACATAAGGTCTTTTAGCCAATTCCCTCTCTTGTGCCATTATGCCAATAATATCATCAACCACTGCACATTTGACACCAACACTAGACCCCAAAGCTTCAAACTACTCAACAATTTAGAATGCCAACTCCCTGGATGGAGAAATAACACAAGAAAACAATGGATGTGATTCTCAAGAGAAGACAAAAAACATCTGATGAGTTTTTATTTACCCAATCAAGAAACTCGAGCAATGTTAGCCTGTAAAATGATCCCCCTTTTCCTTCCTCTTGCAACCTTGATTGATTCAACCTGACACTATCTTCCTCTATTCTTTGGGACTAATGTTTCACTTTTCCAATCTTAATTTTCAACAAAATCCACCATGAGGAAAAATAAACTAATAAAATGTTTACCATACTGTCCTTAGATTACTGTCATTCATTGTCACTCCATGATCCTCTAACAACACATGATTAATGTGCTTGATATTTGGCAAAAGGTGTTAACAATTTTGACAGTAAATAAAAAATATATTTAATTTTGTGATAAAGAGTTTACATGCAATACTTTTACTAAATTTTTAAACACCTTATCATTTTGTGTGCTCTCTCTATTATTCTCTGTCTATTAAACCCTCAAACTATGACATAGACTCCTTGATGTTTGATGAATGTCATATGGATACATTCATGTCAATATTGATTTATAATCATTTGATCTATTTATGCTTGGACCTATATCATCAATTTAATGCTAAGCCATAGCTACAATATATATATGCATCCACATAATGGGGAATCCCAACAATATTCTCTTGTATACAAGATTTGCACTTTTAGTATCATGTAGCTATTCAAATAACTTAGCAAGACTAAATACTATTGTGATTTTATCCCTGGTAACCCAAGTGAAATGCCATCTTCAATTCTACCCCATTAAGTGAAATAAAGTAATCCCTCCACATGCTGAGTTATACAAAGCCATTTTCTTGGAGTGATTGCTACAATGCAACTTTTACAATTTTCCAACTATGTAGAGCATGCCAAGTCCCCATGTGGGCCCAATTAAAAAAATAATCATTTTCAAAAAACATTCATGTTGAGCTGATTAGAGGCTACCTATGAATGCATCTAAGGTGAAAACATGAATTGGGTTATCATTAAAATATGCTTTCTAGAATATTTGCAGTGGTCAAAACTGGTCAAGTGGGCTCTGGAATTGCCTTGGAAAACTAGTCAAACGACCTCATGGAGTTATGAAAATTTATAAGAATGTATACATTTGACCTAAGAATGTAGTCCAACAAATGGCTTCAAAAAAAATGTCATGAGGTGCAAGATATTCAATGTCAAAGTTGCTCAGTCAGACATTTGAGCAACTGCACCTGTCCAAAACCAATTAAGGCTCACCAAGTCACCACTTCAAAAAAATATCAAATCATCTTCTGGAAAGGTTCCAAAGGAAAAACAAGCTCATTTAGATGCATTGAGCATGTGTTTAAGAGGTATTTCCTTCAATCATTTTTCTTCATGAGATATTAGGGGTCAAACTTGACCACCTTGAAACATGTCAGAAATGCATATGTAAAATTAGAACAAACTGCATTTGCTTTTTGTCTCAAAAAAATAGCAAATGAGATCATGAGGATCTGAAACTAGACCAGGGAGCATATGAATGTGTGGAGATTGGAGAGAAAAAATCCATTGTTCTTGAAAATCATCCAATTGTGAAATATCAACTTGAATAGGAGGCTACTTCGCGAGACAGAGAGTTTGCAAATAACAAAATAGTGCCAGAACCCTCCAGCTTTTCTTTTCAAAACCCTATAAAAACTCATCATGGGAAGCTAAAATATGACATGTAAATTCACATATTTCAACTAAATATGTCTACCAATGGGTTCGGTTTGAAAATTAACCAGCTCTAAATTATGACCCTCCAAGGTAGGTCACTTAGGGAGATTTTTCAGGTGCACTTCTAAGAGTGCAAAGGAAAATTTTCAACATGGGGACTTAAAATTTGAAAAAATTGAAGGTGCTACCAAAGTAGATCTACCCATCCTACATATATGTCTCCATCACCTTCATCCACCCCTCAACTCCATTCACCTAATAGATTTAGGCACTAATCAAGTTTAGACAATTTTATACGAACTCTACCTATACACTCTATTCTCAAAGCATAAAGTAGGAATTAGTTAGCAAGCCTTGCATCTACTTCACACCTATGTGCGATAGTGAGTAGATTTCCCAATTTAGAAACCACATTTAAACCTTAAATATGCCTTATCATTTATGTACACCCGCCTAGGTCTAGCAGAGCCTAAAGAGTAGGGGGTGATAAACCATATTTTCCCTATTTGTTAGCCAAAAATGTATTAAGAGACTAGCACCATCTTAAGGTTCAAAACCTACATTTTTGATACCTATCAAATTAGTAACTCTACTGGGGAAAACTCGAGAAGATCTCAAGTCCAACCTATCCACTTATAGAGTCAATAAAGTCCCAAAATTTAACTGTTAAATTGAACATTAAAAGACTCCACTAGGAACAAATATAAAATATTAAAAAAAATTCTCACTTTTCACAAAAGTGAGTGGTGACTCTATTAGAATTTTGTAGGAGTGAATGCATGACTGAGAAGTTAAGGTACACATAAAGAATAACAAACCCTAGAGTTCAAAGCATCCAAGCATCCTATGAAATGAATGACAGGAGGTCTCTGCACAAACAAAGTCCAAAAAAGAATGATAGTAAATGGATAGATAAAGGTGATTTTTCTCTCAAAAACCAATAGTGTGAAAAATAGGACAACATCTAAACAACTAGACACTACATTCACCAATCAGGAGAATATTTTGAAACAACCTCCTACATTACACAATAGCTTTGATCCATTGCATGAATCAAAACACCATAATGATGATTTGTACATAGATCCTCATACCCCATTGGAACAAGAAAATACTAGTCATCTTATTTTCTGCTTTAAGGAAGACCCTTAGAAAATGAAGGAGTTTTACACCCAGTTTGAGGAAGAAAAAATTTATAAAAAAAAAAATATGACCACATGATGACATTACAACAAGGAGAAGAAGACCAACACAGATTCAAGGATCATTTTGTCCCTGATGAGAATTGTGATGAAATGACCACTCAAGAATTGGAAGAACATGTGGAAAGATAGAGGAAGGAAGTTAGGAGATGACAAAAGTTGATAAAAGAAAGTAAATACCTGAACTAACAACTGTCCAAAATGAATATCCATCCATCAAAACATCCAAAATATGTCCCTCCCCATGAGAAAGAAGGTAACATCAATCCACATGGGTCATCCCAAAATATAGGTGTTCCAAATGCTCCAAAAGCACTTCACAACATAGCTAGAAAACGAAAATAGAATGTGCAACATAATGTGCCATCAGAAAATGCACAATCACAAAACACTAGCAATATTCTACAGTCTTACCCACCACCGGGACAACAACATATTCCACACCATCAACATCATGTGCCACAATAGAATGTATATTCTCACCAAAACATCCAACAAAATGTGCATCAACCTAAACATGGATTCCAATATTACCCCAATCCGCCCCGTCAAAATCCTTATTGATAGAGTCTTGTAAGTATGAGTAGACAATTTAACTTGGGTGGATATCCACTATACCCATACCCCATTGATACCAACCTAAGAAATACCGTCCCAAAATTCACAGGGAACAATGCAACTACAATAGAGGAACATGTTAAAAACTTTGATGCTTTCATTCAAGACATAGGCATGGAGCAACAAGATGTCCTCATGAGGCTATTTATGATGTCCCTGACTAAAGAAGTTAGGGACTAGTTCAATAGCCTATCGAATGCCTCAATTACCTCTGCAATAGACTTCAAAGATCAATTTCTAGAGTAATATGGGAATCAATGTGCTCCTGAGTTTTCCTTACATGAGTTAATAGGTATTCAGAAACAACATAATGAATTATTTTATGAATTTAATTAGAGATTCTCCAAGATCAACAACAAGATACCACATGGATCTAAGTTAGATGACTCTGCAGCTTCAAGCATCTATTTGAAATCCTTCGATCCTAAAATAGGGTATGAGCTTAGAAATAGATGTCCTAGAAGCATGAATGAAGAACAAAATTCTACCATAACCATTGAAAATAATAGGAAAGTTGTCAAAATGATTGGGAAAATAGATAATATTAGGATCCCACAAAATCCTAACAATCCCAAAATAGACAAGAAAATCAGTATAAAATGAAAGGCTAAGATTGCATGACATGCCCTATAATACCACTTAGAAGGATGGGCGACCAATGGGTAAATTTTTTTGGAAAGATACACCAAATCCTTTAAAGAAACATGGGGCACATGTAGTCGATACTACACCATGGTGTCCACCATGTCACAAAACCCATGACCCAGAACACTGTGTGGTGGCCCAAACTTTCTAGGAAGATGAGTGGTCACAAGAACAAGATAGAGATGGTCACACTGTGAATATGCTAAGATGGAGGTCCCATCAAACCAATGATGGATACTCATCCTCTAAGTATGGATATTAATCTAATGCCAACAATCAAAAGTACAATGTTAATATGGAGCAAGAAGTGTTCTCTAAATTAGAAGAAAATATAGAAGAAGTAGCCTATGCATATAATACAACACCATAGTTTCAATTGAGAACACCAACAAAAGAAGAGAAGAGGTCCATTAGAACAAATTTTTTGGCTAATGCAAAGAAGAATAGATATAACCTAATAAATATTCCTGCAGATGAGGACTAGGGAACACCTAGAAGCATGTTTATAAAGGAATCAAAAAGTAAAGGTGATGTCTCACCTGATCAAAGGAAGGGTGAAGCAAAGAGGCCTCAGAAGATTGCTCAAAAGGAGGCTACAAACATTGAGTTTGAGAAGAAACCAGATATTGACAAAGTCCAAATTGAAGGGAAAAGGGGTGCTAAGAAAGAGAAGAGTAAACAAGGGATGACTTCCCCTTCATTTGACATCACCCAAGTACTAACTCAAATGAAGATGACAATACCCCTATTGGAGTTGATGAAAATTGATGAGTTTAGAGAAACAACCCTCAAATTGATTGCTAATGCATCTCACAAATAATAGAACCAAAACAAGGAGGTCAATTCCCTTGAGTGGGAAACTACAAAGGCACCAGAGGTCTACTTGGGAGACAGCCTTATGAAAAATGTCTCCCAGGTGGATCCATTCTACACCACATTGGTGATCAATAACAAGTTGGAAAAAAATTGCATGATAGAATTAGTGGTAGCAATCAAAATCATGCCTTTGGTTGTCATGAAATAATTAGGATTATGGGTAAACACCACCTATGGGAAGTGCTACACTATGGATAACAGATCATTCCATGTAGTTGGAGTAATATGGGACGTAGAATTAAATTTGGAATCATACCCTAAGGCAACATATAAAATATACATCACTATGGTAGATACACTCCCTTACTATGGAATGTTATTATCTAGGCAATGGACTACAACAGTAGGTGGGAATGTCCAACTAGATTTGTCTTATGCCACAATACCTATGAATAGAAAATAAGTCAAGTTGTACAAAGATCCTAGATTAGAGCATGTCATTGAGCTCTTTGACCCTAATCAAATGAATTGATTTTGTGACGTGGATCTTGGGAGCTTTAGAATTGAACATTCAAACCCTCTGTTGATGAACACAGATCCAATTACTAGGTATGTTTCTCAAAATGAACATGGCATATGGTAGATGTATTTTGATGGAGGCTACAATAAGGAAGGGAATGGAGTCGAGATTATTTTCATTTCACCAAATGGTACAACATTTAAGTACTCATTTCTATTGACAATTGAATGCACAAATAACATAGCAAAGTATGAGGCCTTGTTATTGGGTGTAAACATTTCCACAAAGCATGGGATCAAAGTGTTAACTATTTTTGGAGATTAAAAATTTGTTTGTTTTGCAAGTGAGGTCAAATTATTCTATGAAAAAAAAAAGATTGAAGCTATATAGAAATTTAGTTTGGGATACTATAGAACTCTTTGATGCTTTCTCCATTTAGTGGGTGGATAGATAAAAAAACCTAATGGTTGACTTCTTGGAAAACGTGGCCTTAAAAAGGAATGACATTACCTTGGTAGGAATCTCATAGGTAGAACTCAAGAATAGGCTAGAAATCCCTAACAATATTTATAATTGGAAGGTCTTTAATGATGAAATAGATCTGATCAATTTCTTACATTGCATTGATCAGTATGAGGCCCAAGAGATTGATTTCAATGCATTTGTTGAGGAAGTGGCCAGTAAAGAAACTGTGTTTGGATAGGAAGTTGTGTAGCTCAAGACAAACAAGATTCCTAAATGACTAGTAACATTAGAAAGGGTGTTTGATGGGAGTGACAGAGCAATTATGAAGCAAACACTAGTAAGAAGGGAAGATATTGAGGAAATTAATCTTGGGACTGAATTGGCTTCGAAAAGGGTGTACATTGGAAAGAAGATAAGCCCCACAATTAGAAAGATGTTGATCGCACTATTGAGAAAATATAAGCATGCTTTTACATGGTCATACGATGACCTTAAAGAATATAGAGAAGATTTATTTCAATATGAAATCCTACTAAAGCTTGATGCAAAACCATTCAGACAAAAGAAAAGATTGATAAATACTACTCTATAGTCCAAGATGCACAAAGAACTCATGAAGATCAGAGAGGGAGCTATTATTAAGCCCATCAGACATTCTACTTGGGTTTCCAACTTGGTGCCTATTAGGAAGAAGAATGGAGACATAAGGTTGTGTACAAATTTTTGAAATTTGAATGTATCCTCCCTAAAAGATGATTACCCTCTCCCAAACATGGAAGGTATGCTATAGAGGGTAACAGGGTGTGAATTACTGTCTGGATGATGGATGGTTTTTTGGGGTACAACCAAGTGAAAGTAAAAGAATCATAATAGTATATGACTATGTTCACCACACCTTGGGGGACATACATATATGTAAGGATGCCATTTTTCCTCACAAATGCTAGGGCCACGTTTTAGAGAGCTATTGACATTTCCTTTGTTGATCTGATTAATGCAATAATGGTGGTGTATCAAGATGATATCACAACATATTCCAAGAAAGAAGAAGACCATATTGGACATCTTGAGAAAATATTCCTCAAAGCCCTGGAGTATGGTATTTCCCTGAATCCTATGAAGTGCCATTTTATTGTAACCGGGGGAAAGTTATTGGGCCACATAGTGTCCAAAGATGGAGTCAAAATTGATTCAGAGAGGGTAGAGGCTATAAAAAATATTCCTATTCCAAAGATAGTAAAGGATATTTAGTCTTTCTTTCAACAAATAAACTTTGTAAGGAGATTCATATCAAACTTTGTCGAGATTGTCAAACCTATTTCAAAGATCTTGAAGAAAGGGGCCAAGATTGATTGGACAGTAGAAGCAATTGATGCATTCATATCTATAAAATACATTTTCTGTTGGATAACATCATCACAATATTTGGGACACCTGTAAGGATAATCACAGATAATGGTATGTGCTTTAGATCAGAAGAGTTCAAAGGATTCTATGAGACTTATGGCATAACAATCTCATATGCGTCCCCATATCATCTACAAGCAATTGGGTAGGCTGAGTCAAGCAACAAGAGTATCCTAAAAATAATTAAAATGATGTTGAATAACAATAAAAAAGCTTGGAATTCCAAATTAAGGTTGGCAATCTGGGTAGATAGAATCAGGGTGAAGAAGTCAACTGGAAAATCACCTTTTGAATTGGTTTATGGGACACAAGCAAGGATGCCTATGTAGAAAATTTTAGTAGTATATAAGTTTATGCTCCAAGAAGATTTGGACATCCTTGAACTTATGGAAGATAGAATGTTGTAGTTGGCAGAATTGGATGATATTAGAAGCTTGGCCCAGGAGTGTAACACAAAAATACAGGCACAAACAAAATACTTATTTGACAAAAGGGAAAAAGATAGAAAGTTTGAAGTGAATAACATGGTCCTATTATGGAATTCCAGGTGTCAAGATAAAGGGAAACATGGTAATTTTGAAGCTCTTTGGATAGAACCATTTGTTGTTATAGGAAAAGGTGGTGAAGATTCTTATTATCTTCAAAATATGTCAAGAGAAGACTAGGAATTGCCAGTGCATGGACAATTCTTGAAACACTTATTTTCTTAAAATTTTAATATTCCATGCATAGAAGTTTTAGGTTCTCATTCTCCCCATCCCATTCAATAACATTCACCCATGGTCTTCCTCCTAGAGATCATTTCTTGATTCTTGCAATGACCTCACATTCATTCAACCCCAATCAGAGCCACTATTGGAGCTAAAATTTCCACCTTGGTTTTCACATATCTTTTTCATTCCATCTCCATCATAAGACTCATTACCATTGATCTTTTAATATTAAATATTAAAAAAAAATCTCCCTCATGTACATAGCCCATAAAATAAATCCTTTCATTATCACTTTGAAATAAATTCCTTCCTTAGAGTACTTCCTCGGCAGCACAAGGTATGCCACCAGGATAGTGCCACATTGAAGAGACCTGTGCCAATGTCTCCCCAAAAAAATTAAATAGAAGGATAATGAAGCTATCGAGGATACCCTCATACTTCGAGGAGACATCTTAAAATGTCTCTCTGACAACCCATAGAGCAATATATCAAGGGGACTTAGATGTATTGAAGAGAAAAATTAACATGTCTCTCTTAAAAGACACAGTGATGACTATACTCTGAGCATATAGGATTATTTTACATTCAATAAATAGAAAAAAATCTCTCGAACATCGAGAGATTATTATAAAATAAATGGTAGATTACTAACAAGGATGAGGTCAGACAAGTACACTAACAATATCGAAGAGACATCAGTGTGTCAGAGGGAGAAATGAAGAAGTCTCTTCAACATTGTAAGAGAAAATGGGAACAAAAATATCAGAGAGAAATGAAGGCATCAAACATGCAATGATAAAATTCTCTTCGACTTTCTAACAATAACATATCGAAGAGACAAGGGAGCATCAAGTAAACATTATTGAAAGTCTCTTCGACATTCTGGCGCAACTATGAACATACATTATCAATGAGACTAAGGGACATCGAAGGGAGATAACCATGGGTCTCTTCAACATTTTAAAGATGTAAAATGGGTTACTTGAAGAAACGTTATTGGAAAGAGGAACATGGGTAAGTCAAGGAGACATAAGCATGTTGGAGAGAAATTTTCAGTGGTCTCATTGACATTCAAATGTCAAAAGTTCAAAAAGGGAAGAATGTGAAATGCAACCATCGAGGAGACCTTATGGGATCGAGGAGAGAAACTCAAATGTCTCTTCAACATTACGAAATAATGTCTCACTTGGTTGACATGACTAATAAGGTCAT
Source organism: Sequoia sempervirens (assembly GCA_007258455.2). NCBI lineage: Eukaryota > Viridiplantae > Streptophyta > Pinopsida > Cupressales > Cupressaceae > Sequoia > Sequoia sempervirens. The sequence goes on along the minus strand of VDFB02000003.1, from coordinate 395,693,318 downwards.
TGAAGGTACAACTTCCATTAATATTGTAGTTGATTAGAAAGGTGGCATGAGTACCATTTATGAACTAGAGCTAGTTCACGCATGCCAAATCTTGATATATGTAACTCTTAAGAAATTAGAATCACTACAAATTATGGTTGAATATCGAGGAGGCGGAGTTGGATGAAAATAAGAAGCTCAGAAATCATAGCATTCATTCAAGTAAGTGCACTTGGCCCAACTGAACGTGTTCTCTAAAAATTTGCTTGAAGTACAGTACAAGTAGGGTTTTAAAATGGACAAAACCCCAAAAAAACAAAAAGTAAAAAGGTAGAAAATAGAGGCTAGGCCATTAAACCAAGAATTAATAGATTAGTGTCCCAAGGCTAGGCTAAAGTTAAGAAGAATAGCTCAATTAAATCCTTCATGCAAAACATTGGAAGATAAACAAAAAAATCTAGGAGATGTGTGGACTCCAGATAGGGGCTATGATCTATTTATATATCATTATAGAAAGAAATGTAGACATAGGCTTGTCTCGAATCCATGGAACTTGAATATGTTGAAGCTTGTGATGTTGAATTTCTTTATTAACATGGAATTGATTAAAGCTCTAGCTAGAAACTACAACCCCAAAATGAGGACAATCTATTCTCAGAATGGATCACAATTTATTATTATGAAACAAGATTATATTTGCATGGTCTTTCAATAAGACACATCCCTGAAGAGAAAATTATGGATAAAAGATCTATTGGAAGAATATCAAACCATGGATGCAAGTTATAAGAGATGGAAGTTACCTTTGCAGAGAACCAAGGGTCCAGGAAATCAACTAAAAAAGTTCTCTAGTAATGAAAGACCCCTATTTCCTGTGGATTCATTTGAATAATATTACTAGTACACCTACTATTCAGTTGGACAAGTACTAGGAATTGCTGCCCCTACTAACATGAATATATCTCCCATGGTTCTAGCTATAGATATCTAAAGATAAGATGTCAGGCCCTATGATTAAGCAAAATACTTATCTGAGGAAATTAATACTTCTCTTGCTACCATTAAGAATAATAGTGATTCCATAAACTTCAAGAATTATTCACTGCTTATGCATATGATATTATATGAAGGGAATGCAATGGGAATATGAGGAGAGGAGTTACAAATCAAGTATTTTGATAATGATGAGAATTATAGACCAGTGTAGATGTGGATGTCCATATGGGGCAATAGATGTGCGAGATCCCACTATTTGAATTTTGAAGAATATGTTGTCAAACCCTTGTATAAGTTTTTTGGCCACAAGTGTGATTATAACTTGTCCCCGGAAATACAAAAATTTCTTAGACCAAAATAAAAAGGGTTATGAGGGAAATATAAGCCACAATTGGGGAGATTGATATGCATTTGAGGATTGTACCATGATCAAAGTATATGGATTTGAGGCAGCTCCATATTTACTACCTAAAACTATGCCAAATAGACTTGCATACCTTGAGATTGTAAGGAAATTGGCTTAATTAGCCTTCATGCACCTAAAAAGCTATGGAAGATAAAATTTCATGCCTTCTACTCTATGCTTTGGTGACTTCACCAAAATTGTTGATACAAGATATGAATCAATTGGAAAAAAATAGATTATTATGGCTTACCATTGGGGAATAAGAGGGAAAAATTTAACCCTAAATATTTTATTTATGATGCCAATATTTCACAAAGACTAAAGCGATATGAACTTGAATTCTATGTGGATGATGTCATTAGGAATTGTGATGAGAATAAAGTAATGATGAGGAAGGCTACCTACAATAGAATTTTTGTGGTTGAGGCTTGCAGGAGAAACAAAAATCCATCATGTGTAGAAGCTTTTCATGAAATTCAAGATCCTATGGAAAGGATTGAGCAATTAATTCTAAATGAAGAATAACTAACAAAAGATGTACCCCTTGTAGATTTTGAATGGAGAAGAGATACTGGTTCTAGGAGGCAAGTTGAGAACATAACACCCTTAATTCATTTGTTACCACAACCTACTCCATAGGTGAGCTTCTTATATGATACTCCTATTATAATCAAAGATGACATCAAGGAGGTGAATGAAGTCACACAGATCGCCATTCCTACTATTCCCTAGTATAAAATGCCACCAAAGAGGAATTTGATCACATTTGAAGCTTCTAATGAATTGTTTGATGATGTGAGAAATTTTACTAGTCAATAATTCATTATAGATGACACATTTGTTCAAACCTCTGAGTTTAAGGCTTTCATTTATGAGTATAAAGGATGAATAGTAAGAGAAAGGCTAAAATAAATCAACCTTGAGAAGGAAGCAAATGCCTTGAAGGAGCTCCAACATGAGGTTGATGAAGAGATGAATAATATGACTCCTAAAAGAGGAAGAGAACTATTACAAGAAGTCAGGATCATACTTCTTCTAGGGTGGGACATCAGTTCAGCCATTGTGTTTGACATATTTCTAAAAAGAGAGAATAAGGCCTTGCAATTAAAAGATGAGGCTAGTGATAAGATATATACTGGATCAGGGTATAACCCTAATAATACTACTTTACAAATTTGGGCACTTTACCCACCGAGAAAAGGGCCTTCCATTATCATTGATCATGATCATATTTTGGACACCTTCTGGTACATAGAGTAAGGGATACAGACCCTATGGAGATTATTGATCTAAATGTAAACATTGCCAAGTTCACCAAGGCTCAAATTAAAAAATTGGTCAGACATAATAAGGGATTGATGGAGGAGAATGAGAGGTTGAATAAGGATGTGATTAGTTACAGAGATAGACTTCCTTCCTCCTCGGGCTTTACTCACCATTGTTTGAACATGAAAGAAAGGTGCTCGAAGAAATTTCTGAGACTACCTATTGGAAGCACAAATATGAAAAGGTACAAAAAGGAAAAGAGGAATTGGAGAAGAAACTAAAAACCACCACATTTGAAATGGCATCATAACTAGTCTATAAGATATTTTATGATATGTCTAGGTTCGGTGAAAAAGTCTGGGTCATCCATGAAAAAACATATGTAACTTTTCTAGAACATAATAGGTTGTGTGATAGAATGAAGGAAATGGAATTACACATAAAGGAGAAGAAAGATGACTATAAAAGTATGCTTCAAGAATGTCAAGAGCTCATGAATGCACATGTTAGCTTCCATAACATCCTAACACAAGAATTGAGTGACTTTAGTCATTCAATAAGTATGGATCTATCAAATTTCTTTGAGGAAACAGATTTAAAGGATCATGATGTATGGAAGGATGAGATAGCCCAGTATCTGCCAATTACTCTTGATGACATTAATGATGAAGATAAGGTACTCAAGAAGACACATGTGCAACTAGGAAGAATATTTGAACTTGAATATGCGATGAAGGATATCATAAATAATGCAAATACTTATGCAAAGATAGGGTATATTCAACATGTATCGAGGGTTAATATATTCATCGCACACGCCAAGTAAAAAGCGGAAGGGTATGGAGTTTTGATAGCTATGGATGTATTATCATGGAGCATGATCCTTGAATAGGTCTTTGGTGATCATGGGTGCTTGCTTGAAGACTAATGAATCATGGTGCATCCACCTGCAAACTATTAAGTTTTATGCTTTTGTAACGCCCCGCTAAGGGACCAAGTGGATTAACACAAAAGACCATCAACATCAAGCCAATTTTTTTTTTCTTTTAAAAAGAAACTAAAGTAACACTAACTAATGCAACTCAACCAATTAATATGAATAACATTATTACATCAACATGATATTATAATCACATTATAACCTAAAAATAATATTGAACATAACCCATTTGCACACCTATCCACCATGGTCCCCTAACGTCGCTACTAAGATACACCTACACTAATTAAGTCTAAAGAACATATTTGATATACTATGACCATATTTTACTAACACTTGAATGTAAATTAATCTCATACATCAAATTACATATGATAACATATCGAAATTATCTTCAACCACATCTAACACTATGCCAATACAAATCTATTCTTAATCAATGTTATAAAATAAGTACATAAAGATATATCATATCTACTACTTAATTAAACTCATGCATTATAAATACAACATTTCTATATTAAACCTCTCTATTACATACTAAACAATAGTAAAAATGTGTATAATCAAGATTGTATCAATTCACTTACTTTTCCTATACAAGAATGCTACCATGAACACGATTCATTAATCTAAGAGGTACATATGTATAAGATACACTAAACATAGTTTTTTATGAAAATATCACCTACACATAAATTCAACTATAGAATGAAGCAAAAGGAAAGACTCTCCACATTGCGCACGAATTGCACCACCTAAATCCCAATGGATGGTTCGGAAATACCACCCTACCACGTGGAACCCTGAGGCCCACTCCCTCCGTGCTAGGAGACAACACTAGGCCCCACAAACAAGCAAACAACATAACAGAAACCACAAGTGGCTGACACTAAACATTCAAGAAGACTACCAAAATAAGAATCAACCGAAAATTACAATAACTTCACAAATACTTCTAGGTACTTCTATAGACTCATTCACATAACACAAATGGATAGAAAACTAAAAAGCTTATCATTAAACCACAACACTACAATAAAGTATATTACATCAATCTCACAATATTATAACATAATAACACACTGTAGTTTAGTAATTCACAATCAAGACCAACAATGCACATCCCTGACATAATTGATCTTTACAAATATAGAAACTTCAATGCAAGATCTCACAAATATGAAGGGATTTATAATATGAAAATAGTAAACACAATTAAATAAAAATGGTACAACACAATACAGATCAAAGAATATAGTTATACCCTCAAATACAACTTTTAAAACTAAACTAATTCTCACTTGACAACAGTCAAATCTGTTAACAATAAAACAACCATAAAATAGTCATATGAACTCGAAATCAAAATCTGTAAAATACCCATTTCAGATTTAGACGTCGACTACTCAACAACGTGAAATAAATTGACTAAAAATGAATAATAATTTCATAAAATGCAAAACAACAGACGGATTCCATAAAACCCTATTTTCGGTAATACTCGATTACAGTCAAATGACAAAATGAGTAACTTAACAACCAGATTTTATCCAAAATAAAATATATTAAAAAAAAAGAATATTAAAATTAATTTAAGCTATTTCAAACCCCTATAAATTTAAAACCTCAATATTTCATTGACTGTTTACAGAGAGAAATAAAGATATTTGCAGTCATAGAGGAGCAACTTGACAGCAGTCCCGTGTTTCAACCATATCTCACAAACTACAATCTGGGTTTCTGAGATTTTTGGACAGGATTTAAACAACGAAATAAAAAAACCCTTTAAAAATCTCACCAACTCAGTTTGTAAATTTAGATTTATGAGCAACGCAATCAGACCCTTTTACTGGTAAATACCAAGAATAACAAATATGTATTGATTTTTATTGTAGAATAAATGTTTCATTCACACACATAAATAAAACCATCCAATATTTATTTTCAAAAATCAAAAGAAAGAAATCAATCAAATCATTCATGCATACGAAAGAAAATTTTAACACAAGATCTGAAAATCCAACCTGGATCCAACGCTTGAGAATGACAGAAATTTGATGCTGAGCTCCAAAGTTTTCAACTTTCAAAACCCTCAAATTGCCACAAATTTCTCATTGCTCCTTCCTCTTTGCAAGCATAGAAAAATTTCTCCCGAAAAAGAATCTCAATCCAAATCCAACATGCATGCCAAAAATCTCATAACCCAACAGCACGGAAACCCTTTATCTCCTCCCCGAATAAAGAGAACACTTCTCCCCCCAAAAGACAACCTCCCAGCCACCTTTCAACTTCCATTTTCGTCACTTTTCATAATGGAGTAATTAGGGTGGGTTCTGAACTCAAAAAATATAATTTTATAAAATAAAAATACCTCTCACCCATAAAGCTATCACATAGGAAACATTTTAAATCATTAAAACCACATAAAGACTCCATAAAACATAAATTTAGTGACCATTTTAATAAAATGAATCAAGAGACTAATAATGCAAAAATTATATCTAAACAAAAGTAAAACAAATATTACTCAATAAACAATAATCAAATACCAAATAATGATAATAATAAACAATAATTAAATAATTATTCCTCAAAATAATAACATAATAAAACATAACATAAATAAATGTCACTTATGGACAATATTATATCACACCTCAAACACATTAATAAAAATCATAATAATAAATATGATAGATTCAATATCTAACTTCACTCAAATAATTCACAAATAAGGTAAAATATAAATCATAAAATAACTTCACATGAAAGAGCAACATTCACATCAAAAGATAAATAACACTAATCACAATCATAACAACACAACTAACCACGGGGTTTAACACCAACAGGTTGGGATCCAAAACTAAGGTTAGACAACAAAATCAAACAATCACATATCACATAAGAAACAATCGAATAAATGCAACACTCCAAACATAGGGTAAAGAAGATCAGACATTGTCTCATGACAACCCGAAAAAGTTAACACATTCTTCATCAATTGTCTCTAATTGAGAACAATGGTTAGGGTTAGGTTATAATTTGGGCCTAGATGTTATCTCCTCAACCACCATTGGGATTAGAGGCACGCTCAGACCTACTAATTTAGGTAGAGACGTAGCCTAGTACCTGTTCACTTAAATACAAATTAGAGCATGTGCATAATAGCCGAAGCACTAAGAAAGAAGCTCTAGCAATCGTATCTCATTCCCGTATGTCTCATACGTCCATGGGTACGATGCCGCCCTTTCCGCTTATCCTAACAAATATACTACTATATCACTCAATTATCCAAGTAATCTGCATAATAACAATAACATAAAAATATGCATCATACTCACCAAAACACTAATAAAGTTCATGCCCCATCTTGCAACCACAAAACTTGAACACAAATCAGTATTTTATAATAATAAAGAAACCATAATCAAAATCATAATAATATGACAACACAGTAATATATATTAAATCAAGTGAAACTCCAAGGTAACAAAACACTTTCATCACATCAATATTAATAACATACATCGTAGTAATGGTCATGTCTAAACACACACATCATGATAAATATATCCTTAACATCTAATAAATCATTCCTAACCTTTTTACTTAGTCCATAAATTCATGATATACAATATCAATTGTTTAACATCATTAGCACATACCTTTAAATATCTCTATTATTTTACTTTCATCTCCAAATTTCAAAGCCAAACTTCCTGCACATCCACTATGAGAATGGAGGGGCACTACACTTTTGCTAAAAAATGTTTCTAGTTATCAAATGTCACACATTTTTGTAATGGGTCTATAGTTTGTTGCTTCCCATACAAAAAGGGAAACCAAGGCCCAATTTTAGATATCATCATAATCATTATCATCATCACTAGTAGTAGTAGATAGGCTACATATTCCATCCATCCATTTCCATACTTCAAAATTTTTTTTTTTTAATGTACATCTTTTAAAGCAAATATAATGGAGAAGACTATTTACAATTGGTGATTTACTTTTGGTGTTCAATTTTTTTGTTACTATTCATTCTTATGTGTTGTTGTGTTGTCTCCAAGTTTTTTCTCTTAAGTTATTCAAATTCATATAATTTTTAAGGATACATTTGTTTTTGTTGTGTGATTGTTTTGGTTGGGTCCTAGTTAAGGGTGAATTAAAATCCTTTCAATTAATACATTTTAAATGGTTCCTGTCAGGGATTATAATCCTTTTAAAGTGGTTATTTTGATTGGTTTTTCTCAAGCTAAGAACTAAAACTCCTTTCATATTGCCACAGTAATTTAGGAGGATAACACTAGGATTTATAAAGAAGAGTACAGTTACCAACTAACTTGCACGTTTATATAAGGCGCAAACATCGAAAAGTGCCCAATAGTTAGAGTTAAGCTGAGGAGTAGATCTACCCATCCTACATATTTTTTTCCATCACCTTAATCCACCCATGAACTCTATTCACCCAATAGATTTAGGCACTAATCAAGTTTAGACAATTTTATACAAACTCTACCTATAAACTCTATTCTCAAAGCATACAGTAGGAATTAGGTAGAAAGCCTTGCATCTACTTCACACCTATGTGCCATAGTGAGTAGACTTACCAATTTAGAAATCACATTCAAACCTTAAATCTACCTTATCATTTAGGTACACTTGCCTAGGTCTAGCAGAGCCTAAAGAGTAGGGGGTGATAAACCATATTTGCCTTGTTCATTAGCCAAAAATGTATTAAGAGACTATCACCCTCTTAAGGTTCAAAACTTGCATTTTTGAGACCTAACACACATAATGAAGAATTTGAAATAAATAAAAAAGAATAAGAAGAGTGCATTATGGTATGGCACTTTAACAATTTGCTTACTCTTTTACTTTATGAAAGAGTTACTAGTTATTAGAAAGGTTGAATGGAAAAACACAGAATTGATAGCACACTAGATAAGGAATCCCATGAAAAATATCAATGGTTCAGATGCTCAAGAAACTGATCTTGCAGCATTCTTTGGAATGTTTTAGATGAGGATGAACAAGAGAACAAGAATTCTAGAAAGTGTGGTGGAAAAATACTCTAGAAACATAAATTTCCTTGTCTCTACTATTTTTTGTTACATAGAAGCGGTTAAGTCTCGAATTGTGTGGATTTCTAAGTTAGATTATGAAGTAACTTTAAGGTAGAAGTTGATCATTATGCAAAAGTGCTTCTAGAAATCCCAAAGGATCCCAATAGAATAGATGTAGAAGAAATTTCTATGACTAAAGCCTCTTGTAGTATAAAGGGAATAGGAAAGAAGAGAAAAATAATTATTAAACAAGAGTTCATTGAACAAGAAGGAAGCCAATTTGAAATAACCCAACATGAGCATAAAAGTTCAAACATACAAGACCTAGATAAAGCATTAAAAGACTTACAAAAAATTATTCTCAGTGCTAGCTTTGATTCATCTATATCCACTTTGGAAAATCTAAGGAGTATGATTGATTCCTTGAAAAAATACATCACCAGATTAAAAGAACAAATAGGAAATGGGTCAGATCTAAGGTCTATAGAAGAAAATATAGAAGGAATCAAGAAAAAATGTGCATATGCACACCACAAAAGCTGAAAGAAAGAAAAATTTCATTACTTATGGTTTATGATATAGAACAATCTTCTACACTGTCATTTAAGGAAACCCTAAATACCTCAATCCAAGGATGAAGTAGGGGAAAGAGATCTTGCAGTAGGGTGTCCTAGGGTCTAATTAGAGACTAAAGAGGGGTTCACCACCAAGCTAGGGCTTAGAAAGACAAGTAATATGCAAGATTTAATGATAAAACCTAAAGATATCAAAAATCAAATAAATGACCTATAAATGGATACAAAACATAATAGAAAGTTGAGAAACTAGAAATGTGCACCTAGAAACCTGTAGGAGCTTGAATGAAGATATAAAATGCTAAAAATGTTGAAATTAATGCCTATTGGGACTCATACACCAGTTTAGACCTGATTTAATCCTAGATTAGGGTTTCTGAGTAGGAATATAAATCTGGTAGAGATATGTTTGAAACACTTGAAATCTAGAAATATCACTGAACTAGGACTCATATGCCAGAAGTGGTGTATCATTCTAGTTTTTATTTTTTAGAAAATTGAGATCTAGATCTACTCTTCAATCTCTGCTTAATCTCCTCAACTTGATTTCCTAGTCTAAATTGTTGAATTCTGCTCTGTAGATGTCTCCCAATGATCTAAAAAAGGTGACAACTTGGACAACTTTGAACACTTTTACAACTTTCTCCAAACTTTCTCTTCAATATTTATTCAACCTAGATTTGTAAATCACACACTAAAGAGAGGGGAAAATGTTGTTTTATTAGTTGAAATGGGTTTTCCTTGGTCAAACCTTGTTTTGGTAATAAAACCTTGTAATGAGATGAAATAGAAAAGAGGAATGATGAATCAACAACATGCAATGTTACAACTCACCAAACCATAGCAATAAATGCCACAAACATGTGTGAAATGGCTCAAATGGATGTAGATCTTGACTCTTGTTTGAATGTGATAGATCTTGAATTGAATGCTTGCTTGAATCATGAAACCCTACATCACAATTATTAGCTAAAAAATGAACATAATGCATGATGAATTTGACATGATGCTTGATACTTGAATGATGCTCCAAAACACTTGATAGTAAACTCTTGAATTCTCTTGTGAGCTCCAATTTTCTTTTAGGAATGCTCTCATGAAAGTATTAGGTGAAAATGAGTGAAATAGCCTTGTATTTATACTTGTTTATGCCAAATTTCCCAAAATTACAACACTACAAGCCGACATCAAATCTAGGAGGATAAAATCTTGCCAAGAATTTGAAGTTAATTTAATTTTGGGCCACATAGGACTCATACGCCAGAAGTGGCATATGAGTCCCATTAGGATTAGCTATGGGACACATTTTTCAAGAATGCTTAGATTCATGTGAAATCAGGATCAGGGCCCTGAAAGCTAGGTGGGACTCATATGCCCAAGGTGGCATATGAGTCCCAGATCTCTAAATCTAGGCCAAAAAACCTAAAATGACATGAATTATGATTGGATGTTGGTTTATGTTAGGATTATTCTTAGAAATATGCATTAATTAAGGGTTGTGGATGTAAATAAGGCCAATTAGAGCATAAAGAAGCCCAATTAATAATGAAAACCCTAGACAAGTGTGAAAGTGTGGTACAAAAATTTACAACACCTTAGATAAGGTAAAATTATGTCTATTTATTTTACAAGGGTCCAAGACCTAATGTGAATGTGTTAAACACATTACAACACTAAATCAAGACAACATATGCTCAATTTAATGAGGATCCAAACAAGTGTGAAAATTTCATGGACGACATTTTTTGACACTACATTTATCCCTCAATTTAGTGAGAGGATGTACTTGCCTCAAAGACACACTAAAGTAGACCAACAAACATCAATATGGGTCCTATTACACCAATGCTAGTATGATAGGATGGAAATGATCAAGAGGGTTGCACAAGCCCCCATGATCGAGATCCTATGACAAACCACCATAGGCACAAAAGAAAACACATGAAAAATGATATAAGGAGCAATGACATGGCACAAGCATACAATGCCAAAGACAAAAAACAAAGAAAAAACAAAAAGGGGATGGATCAAGCCTCTACCATTTTTCCTTCATGATGTGGATTAGATCTAAGTTGTTTGTCCAAAAAATGCACGCTCACTCTGAGGCAATGGAACTTTAGGCTATCCACTAGGTGAGTATTCAAAAGGTGAGACACATATACATGCGATCAGTATGCGCTCACACAAAAAGGAAAGTGGCTATGGGAAAGTCATGCCTTGGTTCAAATTCCCATTCAACTAGACCAAATTTATACATAGACCAATAACTTTGATAAGGTACCACACAACAATGATCTTTGAGCTTCATGTGGCAAGCAAAGCTTCATATGCTTGATACTCATGAACAAACTAGATGGTTCCATAGGCATGCAAAGTGTGTTATGCAAGGTGGCCATATAACCAAAAATTTCAATGCAATATAGGCAATGTTCAAAGGAGTTTTGCTTAATTCATGTAAGGTCTTAACTTAAGAAACATTGTGCCTAATGTCTCCAAGAGAGGACCAATCAAAGAATAGAAGATTTGAAAATTAGGGGATGCAATGTGTCACATCAAGCCACTAAGAGGAATATAATATGCTAAGAGAGATCACACTCATGAAGGAAATCAAACCCGATGTCACTACAAAGTGAAAGATGCATCGCATGAAGTAAGAATAATACACCATGAAACATGAGAAATTTAAAATAATAATGCCAATGTATGCCTCCACTTTAAAGAAATTTCTAAACACCATGTTGTGAGGAATTACTAACAATAAAGAAGAAATGAGAGCTTATTTGGGAATCCCTATGCTAAGTCATATGTTTCCAAATGAAGCTACGTCATGCAAAAAGAATGGTAGGGGTTTCTACCAAAATGAAACTCTAAACACAATAAGGGATTTATGGATTTGAGGTCAGTATGTTCTTGCTACAATGTTTTTAGAGAGCTTGGAACTATCATCATCCCCCAAATACTCATAGAACTTAGAAGAATGACACAAAGAGACTGAAAAAAAAAAAGAAAAAACTTTTCGGTCAACATGGAAGAGACATGGATGTCTCAATGCCTTGCGTCATCCCCAAAAGGAAAACACAAGACAAATGAAAAGATAAAGGAAAATATTTTGAAAGATTTACGACATAGAGAAGAATGTAGGTACAAATAGAGGAATGTCACTAATGCAAAAGACTAGTAAAGAAAAATGTGAGTCAACCTATGAGCAGATTGACCACATCCCAATCGTGTTCATCATATACAGAAGGCAGGAAACTAGCCAAAGGGACAACGATAAATGCACTATTATGATAAGGCTATCTAATTCTTGTTCCCACTGAGTGCAAGACAAGAATGATCTAAGGTAGGTGATGGTAAATATATCCTTGCATTTTGAGATGATTTATAATAAGTTTATAACATGTAATAGTGAGAATGTTAATATCCTACAACTATTACATGGCATGGAGTGGAAGGGTTCCACTTTAAGGGACTATTTCTATGATATCAAGTTTCTTGAGGATTCTTCTTAAAGTACAACATTCATCAGTGAGATGCCAAAGAGTCCTATGATATGCACAATAATTGTTGTTTTTAGTATTTTTTATTCTAGTAGGAGGCGGCATTGCAATCCACCCTCTGTTAACAAGTTCTTCTAGTTTCCTTTCAATTTGTGTTAGATTTTGTAGGAATGGTAAGTCTTTAAATTTGTAAAGGTTTTTTCTTCTTGCTAAATTCACTAATTTTTGGAGTTGAATGTTGAGGAGGAGGACCTAAAATGATCCTATCATCCTTATCATTGTTATGAATCATTGGTTGTTCTTTAGGAAGGAGGACACTCATATTGAGAGAAGGATCTTGATATCCTAATCCTTTTGTATTTTTAGTCGGTATTTTCTCTAGGAGTTAATGAATTTCATGTTCACTTGTTCTATCACATCCTTGTTTACTCAAGATCATGAATCCTTTTTTATATGTCTCTTCTAAATTGATGGGAGTGTTGGTTACTTTGTTAACATAAAATGGTTGAATTTTTTCTTAATTAGAGGAACTCGGTTCACCTATTGTAGGGAACTTAGGCTCAGATTGTATCTCAGTTTCAAGATGTAAGTAACCAAGCATCTCGAGTGGTGGTATTATAGAGGGTTTTGGTTGTTCCATGGATGAATATAAGGATACATTATTTTCAAGGTTGTTAAGGAAATCATTTAGTAATTTATTCATGATGTCATAATCTTCTCCAATTATGTCAACATCATGAGGAGGACATGCATTAGGAGTCGAGTGAGCATGAGTAAGTTCAATTTCATTAGGGTCATTTCCAAAAGCACAACTTGACACATCCACTAAGGACTTCAAGGACATCCACAACTTACCAAAGCACATATCCATGATTAAATGCAATGCAAGAACTCAGAGTAGAAGGTATAAATCAAAATTTGAGAGTATTTAATGTATGTAATGAACCAAATGAATGTATATGCAATGAAATGGATGAAATAGAAACACTGTAAACTAAAACAATAAACTAACAATAACAAACTGAAACATAGAAATAGAGTATTTAATGCTAAAAAACATAGTCTAAAATTTGAAATAGGACTAAATCTCCCAGAGGGGCATATGAGTCCTAATTAGGGTTTTTCAAGGGTCTAAACAATGAATAACAGTTAGCACAAAATACCTATAAATTAGGAAAAATCTCCTATACTGGGACTAAATCGCCTAGAGGAGCATATGAGTCCTAGTTTAGGGTTTTTGCACCATTTTTCATTAAATTTTCTGTGAATGTTATGTTTTATATTTTGGATGATGTCTAAAATAAGTGAACATGTATATTTTAGATGAAATTCAATGATGCAAGATGAAAAAATGCAACCTATGTACACTTTCACTAATGCAAGATTTAGAAACCCTTAATGTAATGTTAATGCAAGCTAAATCTAGGATAATGATGCACTCCAAATAAAAATTAAGATTTTCTAAATGTAGGTTCACAAAAATGAAAGGTCAAAATTTTTTCTTGTTTATGGTTTAGGACACAGAACAATAATCTTCTACACTTTGATTCAAGGAAACCCTAGAGATCTCAATCCAAGGATGAAGTAGGGGAAATAGATCTTGCAATAGGGTGTCCTAGGGTCTGATTAGAGACTAAAGAGGGGTTCACCACCAAGCTATGGCTTTGAAAGACAATTAATATGCAATATTTAATAACAAAACCTAAAGATATGCAAAACTCAAATGAAGGACCTAGAAATGGATGCAAAACAAAAGAGAAAGTTGAGAAACTAGAGATGTGCACCTAGAAAGCTATAGGAGCTTGAATGAAGATCTGGAATGCTGAAAATGCTAAAACTAATTCCTAATAAGACTCATACACCAGTCTAGGTAATTTAGACCCAGATTATCCTTTCCAGGAAGGAACAAAAATCTGGTAGAGATATGTTTGAAACACCTAAAATCTAGAAATATCACTGAACTAGGACTCATATGCCAGAAGTGGAATATCAGTCCAATTTGGATTTTTCAAAGAATCAAGATCTAGATCTACTCTTCAATCTCTTCTTAATTTATTCAACTTTATTTCTTGGTCTAAAGTGTTGAATTCTGCTATGTAGATGACTCCCAATGATCTCCTAAATAAGGTGACAATTTGGACAACTTTGAACACTTTGACAAATTTCTCCAAAATTTCTCTTCAATATGTCTTCTACCTAGATCTTCAAATCACACACTAAATAGAGGGGAGAATGTTGTTTTGTTAGTATAAATGGGTTTGCCTTGGCCAAACCCCATTTTGGTAATCAAGCCTTGTAATGAAATGAAATGGAAAAGAGGAATGATGAATGAACAACATGCAATGTTATAACTCACCAACCCTAGCAATAAAGGCTGAAAACATGTGTGAAATGGCTCCAATGGTTGTAGATCTTGACTCTTCCTTGAATGTGATAGATCTTGAATTGAATTCTTGTTTGAATCATGAAACCGTACATCACAATTGTTAGCTCAAAAAAAAACATGATGCATGATGACATTGACATGATGCTTGATACTTGAATGATGCTCCAAATCACATGATAATCAACTCTTCAATTCTCTTTTAAACTCTTGAATTCTCTTGTAAACTCCAATTTTCTATTAGGAATGCTCTCATGAAAGTCTTAGGTGAGAATATGTGAAATAACCTTGTATTTAAACTTGTTTATGCCAAATTTCCCATAATTACAACACTACAATCCTACGTCAAATCTAGGAGGATAAAATCCCACCAAGAATTTGAATTTAATTTAACTTTGAGCCACACAAGACTCATACAATAGAAGTGGTGTATGATTCCTATTAGGCTTAGCTATGGGACACATTTTTCAAGAATGCTTAGATTCATGTGAAATCAGGATTGGGGCCTTGAACCCTAGGTGGGACTTATATGCCCAAGGTGGTGTATGAGTCCTAGATCACTAAATATGGGCCATACAACCTAAAAATACATGAATTATGATTCGATGTTGGTTTATGTTGGGATTATCCTCAGAAAGATGCATTAATTAAGGATTTGTGGGTGCAAAATAAGGCCAATTAAATCATAAAGAAGCCCAATTAATAATAAAAAAACCCTAGATAAGTCTAAAAGTGTGGTACAACACTTTACAACACCTTAAATAAGGTACAATTAAGTCCATTTAGTTTACAAGGGCCCAAGACCTAATGTGAATGTGTTAAACACATTACAACACTAAACCAAGGCAACATTATGCTCAATTTAACAAGGAGGATCCAAACAAGTGTGAAAGTGTCATGGATGACTTTTTTGGCACTACAGAAGGAATTAAAGGATGTTAAAGATTGTGAAAAAGAAGCTTAGAAGTTATTATCTTTCTACCTAAATTGGTCTAACTAAACATTAAATGCAAGATATGAAATAAGACAAAATGAAATTTGATTGAGCACTCAAGCAATTTTTTATAGCTTGGAAAATGATAGGGACAACATAGATGGTCCTACATTATGCAACTATAGGAATAATTATTTTTTCTTTATAATCAAAGAACAAAAGTGATCAAGTATTATGTGGCACTTGGAGATTTGGTAAAAAGAAGGCACACTCCTATAGCCAATGCTCTTGATAGTGTTGCCAGTTTATCAAAAATAAATCTCATCCCCAACACTATGAAAGAAGGTATAGATTCTTTAAAAAAGCTTGAATTACTATACAAGACTCTTGCAAATGCAAAAGGTTTTTGGGAAGAAGGTAAATCTACATTGTAGGATATCCTGAGGAATCTCAAGGGATCTTCTTCTTGAGGTTAACATTTTCTCTTTTTTTTCAATTTTTGATGCATACACATATTCAAGGGAAATATGCCAAACCCTTGCATGACCTTTTCCATTGATGTCAAAGGGAGAGATAGATAAATAGTTGTTGAATAGGACAATTGAGAGGGGGGGTGAATTAGTTGTTGCCAAACTAAATACTTTAATCATTTACCAGAACAAGATCTTGATACTGCTTAATTGATTAAACATTAAATTCCAATGTAGAAACTCAAATCCAATGCATAAACACAATAACACCAAATTTATATGGAAAACAATGAGGGAAAAATCACAGTGAGGATTATCTCACACTATAAAGAATATCAAAACTGATTACAAAAAGGCTCACTTCCTAAGATAAGGCTCACTACCTAAAATAAGGCTCACTTCCTGAGATAAGGAATCACTTTCCATAGCGCTACAACCCATAGATACAAAATATGGCTAACTGCTAGAATACAAGAGTTGTGGCTCACTGAGAAAATTGTGAACTATGGATTACAACTTTATTGTGTTGAGTTTAATTTTGAATGAAGCTCTATATAATTCTATTATGATCTTTAGGTAATTCACATGCACTTTATTGTCTTCGCCTGCTTCGCTTACTTTGCTTTGCTACACTCTCTCATTCTCTTCCTTTCTATCTCTCTATCTATCTACTTGTGTGTCACTTTCTTTTCCAGAGAGTCACACACACACACACACACACACACATATATATATATTAGGTACCATATAAGGATAACAAATTTCTTATGTTAGACAAAACATCCATAAAACATAATTATTCAACATAATATATTGCACATGTTAAGTCGGCCAAGAACTTCGAATATCAAAATCATAGCTTGTCTCATGGTAGAAATCGAACCACATACTGTACCACATTTAATGGTCATCTTCGATAGGAAATAGCTTTCAGTAATCATCTTACACATTCAATATTGTGTTGACATCAATGACAATTTTTTGACATTAATGACAACCATTTGATGCAATCCAATTTCCAACAATCTCCCCCTTTGTCATTGATGACAACACAAGATGTGAAAATCCACCAACAATAACCTTGTAATTATTTTCATTATTTTCACATGCTTCCTCTCCCCCTTTAACATCAATGGAAAAGTAAAAAATATTTATCTCCTTAAAAAAAAATTAAAAAATGATTCTTCAAAAATGATATCAAAATTAATTCTTTACCTCAATCCTTCTTCCCTTAAAATATCTCCTTCTATTTTTCTTTCAGTTCCAGAAGACATGTCTTCTAGGAATCCACTGCCAACCTAATGTTCTTTACTATTGAATCAATTATTTCTAGAAGAGTATCTGGGATAGTGATATTTTTTTCATTTTTCTCAACTTCCACCAAGAGACCAAAAAGTTGTTCCAATCTCAACTCAATTATCTCTTTAACTTTCCAAAAATTCTTCACAATACCATCCCTCTATATCATAATGACTGCAAGTTTAGACTATAAGGAATTGATCCTTTTCTTCTACTCTCCATCCTTTTCATTAAGGATATCATATGTTTATCCAATAGAATTCAATTCAAGCTCAATAGCATCATTTCTTTATCTATAGTTTCTAATAGCAGTAGGCCACTAGAGACAATACCTATACACATTGTTTACATTCTCGATGCATGTTTTCAATTCATTTATGCTCTTATTCAATTTCTTTTGTGCATTTTAGCATATTTCTTCCATGGCCAATTGAATCTCATTTTTATTTTTTTTTCACTACGTGACTGTGCCTTTAGCCTGTCTTCAATTTGCTCAATCAATACTTCTGATAAAACACTTGTCAATTCACTTAGATCAATATCATTATAAATTATGTAAATAGACAAGGCATCTATAATCTCATCATGTTCATATGATGGTCATGACAAACAAACATCTCCAATCTTCTCCAGTCCATTAGATTGCCCAAGAAACTTCAACACCTTCTCCTTAATGAAATCTTCTTCATCATCATTAGTTGATGCCAAATCAATTGCCTCAGTAATATTTTCTTCCTTTTCTCCTTTTTCTCCTCTATATTTAGCTTCTTTATCTTCAAAGGAGAACTTGAGATAATTCTTCTTTCTTTCCTCTTTTCAGAGGAGGATCCTACTTCAGATACCCCAGTCGGATTGGAAACCATGCCAGAACTCTATACAATATTTTTTTTTCAAGGTATTCTTTAAAAACCTTTTCCTATTCTACTATACATTCCAAATACTGATAGAAATCCTTCTCAAATGGTATAACTGACTTCCACACATTATTCTCTTTCAATGATAATGATTTAAAAAAATACATCATCAAACATATAACCAAAGATCCAAAATGAAAAGGTAATTGTCATTCTTTTTCACAGTTATATTTTGCATTAATTGATTCCTCATAACTCACACAAATGGAAATACTCATTCTTTTCAACCATTTGATGTAACACATAAATGAAAATCACTGAAGTAGATCCTTCCCTATTTTTGAAATAAATCTTATATGAAATGCCATATGTCACATACCTTATCACAAGGTCAATTATAGTATGAATTAGAAGTTCCCTTTGATCTCCTGTTACCCCAATTAGGACTTCAGCTTCTTTGTTCTTTAAAAACTTCTTTACTAAAATGGCTCCATTATTGCACAATATTGTTATTGCTAAAATTGTTTACTTTTTGATCTCATAGGGTTTGTCGAAAATCATTTGATCACCTTGAATTCTACTTAGGACAAACCGAACAATATCTACATCTGAAAAGTATGGAAATTCGATCCAAATATCTAATCCCTTGTGCCCTAAATTCTTGACCTTTTTCATTTTCCCAACTGAAAGGGAATCCTCAAGATTTCAAATCTTTTCATGATTAAATTCATCTATTTGTAACTTACTTAATTTTTGCAGCTCATTGTTGTGTGGATTAAATACCACCATTTCCTTCGACTCCATTGTTTCATCCTTATTCTTTGTACTTTTTCTTGTTAATAATCCCGACTCCTTAGCTAATCTGATTCATAATGTGAAAAGTGACCACTCAATTGTCCTTATTTGACTTGACACTTTTAGGGTTTCATCATAAAGGGTAATTTATTGCGTGTGACATCATCTTATGTAATTCACTCTATTAGTACCTCATTTCAGCCAATACTACTGGATCAATTTTGCATTTATTGCTTTTTTAGCTTTTAAAATGACAACTATCTTTGAGAAACATTGTGAGCCAAGAAGGGCTCCACAAATTTTTTGATTTATATCTTTTATGTCATAATTTTCCTCAAGGCCTTCAAAATAGATATTCACACCACATATCCACGTGTCTTCACATGAAACATCATATATTAGGGGCTTTCTATATTTTTCTGTGACTTCTCCCCTTGAAACCATTACTGGGTTTAGTCCTTAGAAGAGGTATATGCACCAGATGCAAATACAGGGCTACTTGATTCATCCTTGTTCTCAAGTTCTTCCTTCTTTCTTCAATTTTTTTTCATTTCTCTCCTTACTTCTTCTATGTCTACCTTGTTCACTGGCTTGTTCTTTTGTTCTCGATTATCTTTGTTCCAATAGAATTTTGAGATATGTCCTAGTTTATTGCAAGTGTAGCACATAACATGTCCAAGATCAAATGAGTTTTCTTTTATCTTCATCCTGCATTGATTAGCCTTGTGTCCAAATATATTGTATGTGTGACAATAGCCTCTAAAGGATTGAATTATTATGTTTATCATCATTTGGTTTCTACATTTGGTAGCTCTATGTCC
Organism: Sequoia sempervirens; assembly: GCA_007258455.2. Taxonomy (NCBI): domain Eukaryota; kingdom Viridiplantae; phylum Streptophyta; class Pinopsida; order Cupressales; family Cupressaceae; genus Sequoia; species Sequoia sempervirens. Next base: position 395,673,028 of record VDFB02000003.1, on the reverse strand, counting down.
AAACATGTTGCAACCATAACATTTTCTAACAAAGAATCCAACATTCTATCCCATTCTATTTTGGTTCATCTTACTTCTACATTTTGTTACTAGATATGTCCAAATTTATTGCATGAGAAAGAAAAGCCATTAAAATATGGGTACCTTTGAGCATTAGGTTCTCAGATGGGTATCCTTCTAGTGTTTTTCCTTTAGTTGTTGCCTTGGAATTTTCTTTGATTGATCATCTTGTTGAAAGCTATTTTAGTCTTTTAGCTTTGTCCTTCATCAAGTCCTAGATCACCTTTATCCTTTGTAGGTTTCTAAGATGAAATCAACTCATCAAGCATTGTAGAATTTTTCTTGAACCTTTCTTCATGATCTTTTGCTTTTTCCAGACCATCTTTAAGGTTTACTACTTCTTGTTCAAGCTTATCACATATTTCTGACTTTCGATTGATTATTTATTTTAAGCATCCTTCCTCTACCTTGCCTTGTTCAATTTCCAATTTCCAATTTTCTTCCATCCTTTTCCTTTCTTCAAGTTTCATTCCTATATTTTCAACAGTATCTTTTGCTTCCTTTAGATCCTAGTTAAATTTTTTATGTTTCAACTTGAACTTTTAGATCTGATTCCTTAGTTTTTGAATACATTCACTTGCTTTCTTGACATTTTCTTTCATATCTTCATTTTTCAGATTTTGAAGTATTTTTTCTTAATTCTTCATCCAAGTCAAATACCTTCACCATTTAGTTCAACCTACCAAGATCTCCTTGAAGTTGTTAATCTTATTCCAAAGGACCAAGCTCCGATACCATTTGTTGAATAGGACAATTGAGAGGGGGGGTGAATCAATTGTCTCCAAACTAAATACTTTTAATCATTTATCAGAACATGATCTTGATATTGCTTAATTGATTAAACATTAAATTCCAATGAGAAAACTCAAATCCAATGCATAAACACAATAACACCAAATTTATGTGGAAAACCCAATGAGGGAAAAATCATGGTGAGGATTAACTCACACTATAGAGAATATCAAAACCGATTACAAAAAGGCTCATTGCCTGAGATAAGGACTCACTTTCCATAGGGATACAACTTAGAGATACAAAAGATGTCTAATTGCCAGAATACAAGAGTTATGGCTCATTGCTAAAAGTGTGAACTGATGGATTACAACTTTCTTGTGTTGAGTTCAATTCTGAATGAAGCTCTATGTAATTTTATTTTGATCTTTAGCTAATGCACATACACTTTATTTTCTTCACCTACTTTGCATACTCTGCCCTGTTGCACTCTCTCTTTCTCTTCCCTTCTATATCTCTATCTATCTATCTGTGTGTCACATTCTTTTCCAAAGAGTCTCATATATATATATATATATATGATTTATCAATTATGTCGGCATCATTTAAGGTTCACGAATTTCTTATGTCAGAAAAAACATCCATAAAACATAATTAGTCCACATAATATATTGCACATGCTAAGTCGGCCAAGATCTTCGAATATTAGAATCATAGCTTGTCTCCAAGTAGAAATCAGACCACTTACTAGACCACATATAATAGTCATCTTTGATAGGAAATAGCTTCTGGTAATTATCTTATACATTCAATATTGTGTTGACATCAATGACAACCTTTTGAAATTATTTACAACCATTTGATGCAATCCAATTTCCAACAATTGTAAGAAGAAAAACATTTTTTTTGGAAAATCTTATTGGAAGTCATGGACAATTTTGTAAGGGAGAGAATTAATTTTGAAAGGGGATTATTTGGTTGGTTTTTTATCGACATGAAAAATGTTTTTGATATGCATGTTTCCATCAATACCAATAGGGGAGATTGTTAGAAGTTTGAACATGAGCATGAAGTGTACCTACATAGGTTGATTCAGTTGTTCCAGTGTTTTCATTGATGTCAACATTGTGGGAAGCATATTTAGTGTACAATACCATCTATACTGGAAGTTGATCCATCATAGGTTTAGTTAAGTGATCTTTGCTAATAATGTTATGGTCCAGTGTGTTGGTTTTTGGGTCTAAACTTCATTGCAAGAAGAGATGTGATTCTACTTTCTCAATAATATTTTTTATAACTCATTCATATATCTATATTCAAGATCTTGAGAAGTTTTGTGTTGTGTATAGGAAGTTATCAATGATAGAGTTCAAATCTGTATACTATCGTCATTCCTCTATTCAGTATACCAGTGTGGGAGACTCCACATTTTCTTGAGAAGACTGTTATGATGTTGTGATTCTAAAGTTAGTCTCTCTGATGTTGATGCAAAGAGAAATTGAAGTAATATCGGATCTAGAAGGTGTTTACTTTGAGAAGTGTGTTGGTTTGAAGTTTTTGTGATTAGATCCTATTCCTAGCCAACCCAATGCATGATATGTATTAAGAAGATTAATTATACCTTTTGGATGTTAGTTGAATCCTTTTTAGGTCCATGTCAACTTGAAATTGAGTATTACATGTTTTGCTTCAGCGAAAAGATGTTTTAAGTCTTGAATGATGTCGAAAAGAGATATTTTGGATTGTTTTGTTTACATCTAATTAGGCCAACCTAATTCATGTATGAATTGTAATTGTTTGTATATATATGTATATATATGAGATGTTTTGGAATTGAAAGAGTGTGTGTGAAGAAGTGAATTATATTTGCAAGATTAAATGATCTATTAGATGTGAGTAGTGTATAGTGGTAGAAGTTAAGGATCAAAGAAGAATTGTTATACTACTACTAAGAAGGGAAATACTTCATATTCAGAGCTTCATTGGAACTGAACTCTACAGATAGGTGTATTCCATCAGTTCACATTTTTGGCAGTGATCCATACCATTTTGTATCTTGGTAGTGAGCCATATCATTTTGTACTATGGTTGTGACAATTTTAAGGATATTGAGTCCTGGAAGTGAGCCCTATAATATACTGTATCCAGATATAATATATTGTGAGCTACTCCTCAACATGATTTTTCCCATTTTGGATTTTCCACATAAAAATGTGGTGTTGATGTGTTTTGTGGTGTCATGTTCCTCTCAATTTTTTCATTCTTGTTTTTATTCATATGTGATTTAATAATAGGATGGTTTACAACTAAATGGTTTAATATAATACTGATTCACCTCCCCTCTCAATATTCTAGACAATAAAAAATCTAATTCCAATGCTCAATTCACAATGATCATGAATGCTTCAAGAGATAGTGTAGGATCAATGTTAATACAAGATGGGAAAGGGCTAGCATATGAATCAAGGAAGCTAAATCAACATGAAATGAATTACACACCACACGATCTAGAATTAGTGGCTATAGTGCATGCCTTATAGATGTGGAGACACTATCTATTAGGAAAGTCATTTGAACTCAAAACAGATCATTTATGATTAATATATATTGATGCAGAGGGTATGGGACTTATGGAAAAATAGAATGATTTCAAGGATTACTATGATGCACTTTCAACCCTCTTCCAGACACCCATATGGAGATAAGGCTCAATGGTTCACTTGTGACTTAAAAAAACTTCCCTTATGGACCCAAACCCTTGGAATTATCTTAAGAGACTCAATAAAACTTGTCTTGAATGATTACAAAGTCCCAAGCCTCTGACTTAGACACAAACCCACTTTTTCACCTTGACTAGGCTTCTAGCCCAACTAGGTCTCCAATGACTATTTTTTTGACTTTTCTCACAACTTTTCCAAAGGAATCCCCAAAAAAATGATTGATTCAAGTGTGTTATATGATTTACACAACATATCCAAACCCTAACGACACTTGTTTCATACCAATCCCTCCAAAACCTGTTGTTTCCACAAATTTAAGGCCTAATTAGCCCTCTTTTCCAAAGCAACCCTACTCAAATCTTAACTCCAAATTATGAAACTTTCTATAGTGTCTCAAAATGTCTCCAAACCAAGGATTTTCAGGGTCTCAGACTCCTATGATACCCTTAAGACTCTTAAACACAAAACCCTTAATAAATTGCTCCAAAACTAGGGCTTCTTGGATCTTGGCCTCCCAAACACTTCCAGAAATGGTTCTTGGAATTTTCACCAATAATTCAACATATGTAAACACCTTAAACTCAAAAACATGCCCCTTATTCAGGTAGATCTCCTACTGCTATACCTTAGGCACCATTTTCATGCACTTTGCCTTGTCAAAACTCGGTGTACACCTTGGGACTATTCCTTCTTGCACATTACCTTGTTAGATCTATATCATACAAGTTAGATATGATCCATTTCATAGGTCACAATCACAACTTTCCATGAAAACCCTCAAAATTAGTGAAAAATCAGAACTTTCCTGTGGACAGTCAGATATATTATACAAGAAGTTTATTTCTAACGTTTATCAGGACATACAAAAGGTTAAATGCATGTATTTACAAATCCATAAACCATCCAATTTATTATATCATCAATGGCAATTAGTAGTTCATCAAAAGAACACAATAAAATGCAAAAAAGACTGAAGTTTTTGTTGATTTCCTGTAGCAGTCTGTACAATACTTGCAACATCAGCCAACCCTCTGTACAAATACCTTCACTAGCTTTGTAGACACATCCCCCAACTGTCCCAACTGATTGGGATTGATTTGATTACATTATTATTGCTTAAACTCCTAAAACCTACTTACCCGCCCAAAATGCAACTAGCTGTTGGTTTTTAAATTTTGAATTTCCAACTTCTCATTTATTGATTTGTACTAACTAAAAACTATCTAATCTTTAATATCTAACCTTAATTGAAATAATTAAAGCATTATATACCTATCTACACCCTTAGGACACTATTGTTCCACTTACAATGCATATTGGTCCTATGGTCCTTATCAGGACCCTTAGGACTTTTGATCTTCCTATTACACTTATCCATTCCAAATGCCATTATAGGATCCAAGATATCATAATTGATGCCCTGAGATGTTGGATAGATCTTCATGACCCCTGCACCCTCTTGACTCTTCCAATGGCCTTTAAGGAGCTTGGGTTCCCCTGCACCATATATCTTCACTCAGCCAAACCTCAATTCACGACAGAGGAGGTGGTTAGAATTCCTTAGTGAATATAATTTTTGAATCAAGTATATAAAAGGGAAGGAAAGTAGAGTGGTAGATGCTCTTAGTAGAAGAAGAAATCTAGCAGCAATGACCTCAACAAGATCCAATCTAAGGTAGCAAGTGATGCAACACTTGCAAGGAGATGAGCACTATTAGAGGGTAAAGAAGGCTCTAGAAGAGAATTTGTCAGACCATCAATTTGATGGGTATGAGTTTGAATCAGATGGTATCTTAATATATCAGAGGTAGATGTATATTCCATATTTTGGAGAGCTTAGGAAGTTGGTCCTAGAAGAAATCCATAATACACCATATTCAGGACATCCTAGAGTTACCAAGATGGTCGTAAAGTTGAAATCCTTGTATTATTGTCCAAAGCTTAGGAAGGACATAGTGGAATATGTAGCCAAATGCTTGGAGTTCCAATGAGTCAAGGCTGAGCCTGTTCATCCAATAGGCTCCTTTATCATCATGATATACTTGAGTACAAATGGCAAGTGATCAGTATGGAATTTGTACAAGGGTGTTGCAAGTATGAGAAAGTTTGGTGGTGTTATCATTGATGTCAACATAGTTTATTATGTTGCATATTGTGCATGTATAGTTGAGAAATTATTGAAATATTGTGAGTACATGGAGCTATCTGTATGATGTTTCCAATGTGCTGAAATGATGGGTTACCAAGTGCGTATGAGAAAATTAATAAAGAGTGAAGTTAGAGTTATGTATGTGTTCATAATGTGCTTTAGTATGTTCTCTATGTTTCTTTTGTGTTCATCCTATGCTCATGTGGATCTAAAGGTTTTCTTTTGGTGATCTATTTGTGATATCTCCTAATTTGTGGTTGTTGATCTGATGAAAAGAGAAAGTTGTGTTCACCAGTGTGTGAACTATTCTGGCAGAGTTGGTTATCTATGGACTGGGAGAAATGTTTCCGCTCTGCAGTCTTCAATTGTTTTGTTTCAGGTCTTGCAAATCTATAATATTTCTTCTAATTATGTTCTCTAGGTTTTGGAAGACATGTTTGAGTTTTTTGCTCTGGAAGATGAGCTTTATAGTTGTTGTGTGGGATTTCATAGTTCGGATGGACTGCTGGAAAAAGTTTTGTGTTCAAAGGTTGTTAGACTTGTTGTCGATGTATCTAGAAGTATCTAAGATTTGTTTTCATGCATGATGAAGCATGTTACGTCATCTATGTGTTATCTTCTTGTTGGAAAGTGTGTACTTCAATGTTCATTTGTGTTTTCATTAGGTTTGGTTGACCTAGTGTTTACACTTCATATGAAGAATTTAAAATTTAATTCAGGAAGAATGTGGTTGATCCGAGATGTTGCTTTTGGTCTTGGTTAAGTGTTTAATTGGTCCACTCTCATTCTTTTCCACCACAAGAATGTTGAGTAGTTGCCAACCTAGTTTGAATTTATGAAATGAATCGTATGTGGTAGAACTTGGAGAATGTTTCTAAGGTTGAAGGTGGTATAAATGAAAGTTGAGATGTGAAGTATTATATGATGGAAAGTAAGGAAGTAAGCCACAAGTGAAGAGAAGAGTTGTGTGAAAGTGAGTTGAGGCAGTAGTACTTCATTGTGTTAGATTCCTAAAAGTAGTGAGTTGAAGGTTTCTACAATCTTCTAATCAAGGCTACAGATGTATGCAAATTGTTGTGGTGGATCTTTCTATTATATTTTGTATATGTAGGTAGTGAGCCTCCCTATTGGATAGTAAGTCCTTCCTATAGGTAGTGAACCTTTGTATCTAGATAGTGAGTCCTATTCTAGGCAATGAGCCCTAGGCAGTGAGCCTCTTGTATTCGGTTTTGCTATCAGTTTATATTGTGAGTTAATCCTCACCGTGCTTTTTCCCTTATTGGGTTTTCCATGTAAAATTGGGTGTTCATTGTGTTGATTTTTCTTTCTGTTAATTTTATGTTCATACTTAATAAGAGAATAGTGTGGTTGTGAAATTGATAAGTGTTGAAGTTTTGTGTTTGAATTTGGTGACAATTGATTCACCCCCTCCCTCTCAGTTGTCCTGCACCTTTTAACAATTGGTATCAGAGCAAATATAGATCTATGCTTCATGGACTATTGTATCTTACTGCTACCAGACCAGACATCATGCATGCATATATGTTTAGTTGCTATATTTTAAGCATATCCTAAAGAGGCACATGTTACAACTGTAAAGAGGATATTTAGATATCTTAAAGGGACACCAGATTATGGCTTATGGTATCCTAAGGATGCTTATTTCACTTTGAGTGCTTATACCAATGCAGATTGGGCTGGTTGTGTGCATGACCAGAAGAGTACCATTGGAGGTGCTTTCTTTCTTGGTGGAAGATTGGTTTCTTGGTTGAGTAATAAATAGGACTTGGTTTCTTTATCCGCTATAGAAGCTGAGTATATTGTTGTAGTATCTTGCTACACATAGGTTTTGTGCATGAAGCAAACTCTAAAAGATATTGGAGTGGTATGTGATGAGCCTATTCCTATTTTCTATGAAAATACAAGTGCTATAAAAATTTCAAAGAATCCAGAAATGCATTCAAGAACAAAACATATATCTATCAAATATCATTTCCCAAGAGAGAATGTGTTGGAGAAAAAAGTCAGGCTAGAGTATGTGTGAACAAAGGAACAGATTGAAAATATATTCAATAAGGCTCTACTAAAGGATAATTTTGAGTATCTTAGGGAGAGGTTGGGGGTCATTGGCCCTCTGAACTAGGGGCACATGAAGGTGCATCAATCCAATGGATTCATAGATTCTTCATTTATCTGGACTGATGAAGGGGTCTACTCTACATGGGGAGTAGAAATTTTTCATTGTTGTAGTATGAGTTGAATGGGTGCACTCCTAAGGGGGAGTGATCAAATATTCTGATATTTTCCATTGATGTCAAATGGGGAGAGAGATTCATGTGAAAAATAGTAAAAGAGAAAGAGAAAAGGTGTTCTCCCAACATATTGTGTAGGTTGTTTAAAAGAGAATGTGGTCTTTGATGGGTTTCCACATAATGTTTTGCCATCAATGACAAAGGGGGAGATTGTTGCAAGTATGACCAAGTTTGGTGGTGTTGTCATTAATGTTGTCATTGATGTCAAAATAGTTTAGTATATTTTCAGTTTGTGCATGTATAGTTGAGGAACTATTGACATATTGCGAGTACATGGAGCTATCCTTATGATGGTGCAAATGTGTTGAAATGATGGGTTACCAAGTACTTTTGAGAAAATCAATAAAGAGTGAATTCAAAATAATGTATGTGTTATAAATTTTCTCTGGTATGTGCTTTGTGTTTCTTCTATGCTAATCCTATGCTCATGCAGATCTGAAGGTTTATTTTTGGTGATCTATTGGTGATATCTCCTAATTTGTGGCTGTTGATTTGACGAAAGGTGAAAGTTGTGTTCACTGTTTTAGCAGAGTTGGTTAGTTGTGGACTAGAAGAAATGTTTTTTCTCCACAGTCCTTCGCTATTTTGTTTCAAGTCTTGTGGATCTGGAATATGTCTTGTAATGATGTTATCTAGGTTTTGGTAGAGATGTTCAAGTTTTGGTGCTCTGAAAGATGAGCTCCAGAGTTGTTGTGTGGGATTGCATAGTTTGGATGGAGTGCTGGAAATATTTTTATGTTTGAATATTGTTACACCTGTTGTGGATGCATCTAGAAGTATCTCAGATGTGTTCTTGTGCATGATGAAGTGTGTTACATTGTTCACATGTTATCTTCCTATTGGAAAGCATGTACTTCAATGTTCATTTGTGTTTTCATTAGGTTTGGCCGACCTAGTGTGTACACTTCATATGAAGAATTTAAAATTTAATTAAGTGTGTGGTTGATCCAATACATTTCTTTTGGTCTTGGATAAGTGTTTAATTGGTGCACTCTCATTCTTTTCCATTGCAGGAATGTTGAGTTGTCAACCTAGTTTGAATTTATGAAATGAATCGTATGTGGCTGACCTTGGAGAATGTTTTTAAGGTTGAAGATGGTATAAATGCAAGTCAAAATGTGAAGGATTGTATGATGGAAAGTAACAAAGTAAGCCACAAGTGAAGAGTAGAGTTGTGTGAAAGTGAGTTAAGGCAGCAGTACTTCATTGTGTTCGATTCCTAAAAGCAGTGAGCTAAAGGTTTTTGCAATCTTTTGATCAAGGCTGTGGATGTGTGTAAATTGTTGTGGTGGATCTTTCTATTATCTTTTGTATCTGTAGGCAATGAGCCTCCCTATTAGACAATGAGTTCTTTCTATAGGTAGTGAGCCTTTGTATCTGGATAGTGATTCTTATTCTGGGTAGTGAGCCTCTTGTATTCAGTTTTTCTATCACTTTATATTGTGAATTAATCCTCACCGTGGTTTTTACCTTATTGGTTTTTCCACGTAAAATTTGGTGTTCATTGTCTTGATTTTTCTTTTTTTTATACACACTTCATCTTCATACTTAATAGTGTGGTTGTGAAATTGATAAGTGTTGAAGTTTTGTGTTTGAATTTGGTGACAACTGATTCACCCCCCCTCTGAGTTGTCTTGCACCTTTTAACAAAGGGTTAACCTTAAGTAAGAACATGCATGCTTTCATCCTATTAATTGATAAGTTGACTAAGGTGGCACATTTTATTCTAGGGAATATTAAGGATGGATCATTGACATTGTCCAAGAAATTTGTCCAAGAGATTTTCTGCTTGCATGAAGTGCCAAAGACCATCATATTCAATAGAGATAATCTAATGACATCAATGTTCTAGACAACTTTGAATATATCTTTGGTGACCAAGTTAAATTTTAGTTTATCTTATCATCTTCAGACCAACAGTCAAAATGAGAGAGTGAATCAAGTAGTAGAAGATCTTCTTTAGATGCATTGTATGGACTAGTAGTATAAATGGGAAGAGTATCTACCATTAGTATAATTTTTTTATATCAACTCCCATCATGCATCCTTAGGTATGGCACTTTTCGAGAATCTGTATGGGTGAAAGTATCGTACTCCCATTATTTGGGACAGATTGGAAGACAGGATCATAGTAGGTCCTGAAATGTTAAAGGAGATGGAAGAGAAAATGAGGCTTATCAAGGGTAGACTGAAGGAGGCGTCAAATAGACAAAAGAGTTATGATGATAAGAATAGAACCTTTAGATGGTTTTTAGTAGGGAATAAGGTATTTTTGAGAGTCAAGCCACATAAGACCTCTATTAATTTTGAAAAATCTTCCAAGTTGGCTCCAAGATATTGGGTCTATTTGATGTATTGAAAGTAATCAACCTAGTTGCATATCGACTTGCTCTACAACCTGCTTTAGCTTGACTCCATAATGTGTTTCATGTTTCCTTGCTTAAGCCATACCATCCAGATGCATATCATATACTTGATTGGAATTATTTATAGGTGGAGGATACAAGAGTGGTGTTGGTGTAGCCCATTAGAATTTTGGATAGACACAACATCAAGTAGCAAAATACAGACATTGTTCAATATAAGGTCCAATGTGAGCAATATTTTGAGGATAGTGCTACATGGGAGGGTGTGGAGGATATAGAACACTCTTTTCCTCATTTTCTTCCTCAAGATAGACTATTGATGATTCACTATATACTATAACATTCAGGAAATACAACAAAGGTTAAAGCATTAACAAAGCAATTAAACTCTAATGTAATCTAAAGCTAAACAACAAAGTACAAAGAAAGCATAAAACATAAACACAAAATGATCTCACCCAGTATCTACATCCTTCCATTAATGACCTCGATTGTCTTTCTCCATTTTTTGTGATGGTATTCTTGCCCTCATATTTTCAATATTCATGCAAGAATAGCCTTGATAGATGTGATTATAGCAAAATATCAAAGATTAAACAAGTGCTCCTAATGTCATACCATTTCAGGAGAGGTAAAATGATGAAAGACAGATCAGTTTATAGAAAATTGATTATTCAAATGACAAGATAAGATCGAAAGATAAATAGACGATTGAGATCAAAGGATTCAACATACATTATAATAATTGTTAGTACTAACACAAGTGATAAAAACTAAGAATATAAATAAATATTAAATAATGATTTAATCTTCGAGTTTGGTATTCGAAAATAGAAGAATAATGTTTGCATGACAAAGATAAATATATATTAAAAGGAATGTTATGTTTGAACACACACACAAAATTTAATTAATTAAATAAAGGTATTTAATTAATAAGCATGTACATGCATACGAGTTAGAACTAGACAACTGACTGGTTATGATAGAGAGTTTATTCACGAAAGACACTCAGACATTAAATCAAGAGATAACTGACCGATTTAAATAGATCTCAAGTCGAGTGGGAATGAATACTTAGATATCTTAAACATTTATCTAAATATAGAGGATTGTGTTAGAAATAAACTTTTATGAATTAAATGATTTATTTAATTCAAGATTCAACATTTAGGGATTAATTAAATAAATAAGATTTATTTAATTGAGTAAAGAAAAGGTTAAGTGAATAATTAAATAATTAAAGTATTTATTTAATTATGGTCAGATTATATGATAAAGATAAATTAAATAAGAATTTATTTAATTTGAGGATAAAGTTAATTAGTGATGTAATTAAATAAAGGACATTTATTTAATTAATCAAGATAGAATAAAGGAAATGTGAATTAATTAAATAATTAAGATTATTTAATTAATAGATGAATAAACGTTAAAGTGAATTAATTAAATAATTAAAAGTTATTTAATTAAAAGATGAGAAAGGACTTTAGAAAGAAATTAAATAATTAACATTATTTAATCACAACCATGAAAATACGAATTATGAAGAAATTGAAGGCTTAGACCAAATTTCAGTGTCTATGTTTTTCCCCTCTTTGATACAATGTCATTTCAGTGTTGTGTCAAAGAAAATCGATCAAAAATATGCCCCAGTCATGCCTCAGTGTAAAACAGGTGAAGGTATGCCCCCTCGGGAAAATTGACAAATTTTCAAAAAAAATCAAAAAGTTTGGAAATAGTCCTGATTGGTCAATTTGATAGCCAGAAATGCAGTGGAGTTGACAGAAATGAGTTTTGAGGTGTTAGGGACGTGTACGGGTCGATTGAAGTTGGAGGTTTATGTGGCCAATAGAAAGGGTTGGAGGAGTTACCACCCAAAACCCTAGGTGTAAATAGAAAAGGGGTGAAAATCCAATTCATTTTCACCCACCTAGTTTAGAAATTTGAAAATTTTGCTCTGGACTCCTAGCGATAATGTCTCCAATTCCACACTCACACCATCGCACCTATCACATTCGAACATTTAGGTGACCTGTAGACGCAGACCCCCTAATATTTTGTCCAAAACTAACTCTTGAATTTTTAATTTGCATGTGCTTTTTATGCATTTATTTCCCTTTTTTTCTTATGCATTACTTTTATTAAAAGTCGTATTTGCATGCGTAATCAATGCATTTGCTTTTAGAACTATGCATTTGATAATTGACATTATAGCTTAGCGTAGGTTTTTAAAATTTATACACATCTGTAATTTATTTCGACACAATTGTTAATTAGCATCGCATTTGTTTTTTAGATAGACGCATATATTTTATGTGACACATTTGCAAATCGAAATGATGCATATTATATTTTGTAATGCATTTGCAAATAAAATGACTCATTTGAATGTCATGGAATTTTGATTTTTTGACTAGGATAGATTGTTGATTCTAATGTGAGGCATGCATAATGCAATTGCAAGTTGTATTAGATCCTATCTATACTAGAGAGTCAAGACCGTTGATTTTCCACTTCTGTGACAGTTTGCTGAGTGGGGAGAAATGGTTTCTATGGGACCTGGGCCTTCATCATGTGACATTCATGCCCACTATTCAGGAAAACTGAGGACTATTGACTACATTGTGTGAGTGGTGGTGCTCGAAGACATTGTCATTCCATCTGCCTACTGGTGAGGTGACAGTTACCTTAGAGGATGTATATAGGATTCTTAGATTGCCTATTAGAGGCACTAGGGTGATGTACGATATACAGAGGAGTTTTTTAGAGATATGTAGATATTAGCCCCACTAAGACATCAAACAGCTGGGGATAGACCACTATGAGATTAGGTGGCATGTGTTGGCTTAGAGGTATAGGAAGTTAGATTGTATTTTGTGTACATTGATTGGTGGTATAGATCTTCCTGACTGACGAGGTCATTGATTCCCTATAGGATGGGGGGAGATGTTGGTAGGGATGTTAGAGAGGGGAGTAGTTTATGCCTGGGGCCCTTGTCTATTAGCCATGTTGTATTTTCATTTACATGATATAGCATATAGGGAGGGACAGTCCATGAGTTGTGGTACCACACTCCTGATGGTATGGGCATGGGAACACATTGCCATTTTTTGTCTGCCAATGACATCAGATGTACAATAGGGTTCTCCATATGCCTTTCGTTATGTGGGGGAAAACACCCAACACCATATCAGAGACACTAGTTATTATAGACATGCGATTGATACCATGGTACATTTTATATGGAGGCCATATATGGATTTCCCACAGTGGCTAGATGAGGATGGGCACTTGAAATTTTGTAGGAAGACACAATACTTGATTGGACAAACAGTCTCACATGTCCACATCATTGAGAAGCACTTGCCAGATTAGGTTTTGAGACAGTTTTGATAGGTTCAGGATGAGCCTTGAGGTGGAGCAGAGTATGCAAGGTATTCTTAAGATGTTATATTATGGGGTGTTGATATTTTGGTGGCTACTACAGAGGAAGATATTGATGCTTTACAATAGTATAGTGGGCTTGGAGAGGCAGGCCAGTGGATCCAAGTACCACAAAAGCATATGATAGGTGGTGGGCTATTCATAGGCCGATAACACTTACAGATCCATATCAGGATGCACCTATAGAGAGGAGAGGGATAGGGCCACGAGGTAGACATGGGAGAGGTAGAGGTCGGAGGGGTGGTGGAAGGGGGAGATGAGGTCATAGGGGACAAGGCCCACATTTGTCACACATCCACATGGAGGTGAGGGAGGGAGAGGATATTCCTATGCTAGGTGTTGGCAAAGGTGAGGATAATATTCATGTTGAGGAGACAAAGATTGGTGGAGAGGAGCATGCGGGACAAGAGGACATTCCCGAGGAGCTTGCAAAGGAGGAGGCAGGTAGGGAGGAGGCAAAGATGGATGGTCTTGGTCTTCTCATGGGGTATCAAGATGATGAGGATGAGTAGGATATGGATGATCAAGAGTAGGAGCTCTATGACAGGATTCTACAGGAGATGGAGGATGACAGGATGGAGAGAGTATGACAAGATGATATAGGTCCTGTTGATCAGGACACAACAGATTTATGTGCTCATGTTGCATCCTTAGAGAATAGGATGAGGGTTTTGATGTCAAAGCGGGATGCACTGCAGATGGATAGGGACAGAGCTTATATGGACAAAGACCAAGCTATAGCTCAAAGACAGGAGACTAAGCAGCGGTTCACCGAGATCAAAGCTCTTTGTAGTGGGCCATCTAGTGCTTTTTCTTGAGAGTTAGTCGGATCTATGGAGAGAGCTTCCTACTATAGAGATTTATATGAGGCAGAGGTTCCTCCAGAGAGATGGGCTCCCATCTTCTCATAGGCACGTAGCGGTAGGTCTTAGAGAAAGAATTGCACCAGGATAGTGAGTATAGAGGGGTTGAGGGGCCTCACAAATCTAGTCCATATGACAAGCCTCCTTCAGAACACAAGTCATCGGGATCCTAGCATCATTCCCCTTCACATTCTACTCATGGGAGTAGTGGGAGTTCTGGATAGGGACATTTGATATGTATTGAGACATTGTATTTGATCATATAGCCTACGTGCTTCATATTTATTGATACTTTATGACATTGTGATGTGACACTTTTTGAGCAATTATATATATGATTTTGGCGGCAATTCCCATGATATGTAGTTCTATTTATGATTATGCAGTCTTTTATTTATGCATGTTATTGTCTATATGATATGCCTATGTGATGGATGATCATATGTACAGTATGATGTGTTTATACAACCTGTGATGTTGATTCTATATGATGATGTATGCATTGATTTATTTTGGTATCATTGGATGTAATGTATGCAATTTTGATTATGAGATGCAATGTGATGTTTATATGTACATTACTATCTACATGTGATGTTATACATTTCATGATGTATGTAATGTGATACATATATTTACAACTGTTATGTACATGTAATGCTTTTATTATGTAAACTATGATGATGAATGCCTATTATGCCATGATTCCCTAGATATTATAATTTCCTATGTTTTTGTATTTTTGAAATGCAAGATATATGTATGATTGACAATTTATGATGTTTACATGAAGTTTCTAACATGAATGCATATGCAGGATGTGTTATATTTTTGTGTGCCATAGGACTCCGTCATAATGCAAGAAAGAAGAAATGTTAGTGTGGAAAGAAAAATGAATAAGAAAAGACTTTGATGTTAGTATTAGCAATCTTCGATGTTTCACCATATCACAAAAGGAATTGCACTTTATCATCATTGGGTGGGACTAATAAAAATGGAGACAAACACCATGATATGACATAGATCAAGGTGTGCAAGATCATCCACCTACTAACAACAGACAGTCACAGGAAAGGATCATCTTAACTCATACTAAGGGCACAATTGCCCCAGTCTTTTTGTCAAGAAAAATGACAGACAACAAAAAAATAAAAGACGGGTCATGAGATGGCATCGCTCCTCTAAATCCTTCATGTGACATCCTTGAGGAAACTAGTAACATGACTCAAAATCCATAGTTAAAAGATAGTCGACAAATAACAGTCAAAGAAAATGGAATACTGATACATTGTTGCTTCTCTAAATCCTTCATGGGACATCCTTGAGAGAGCTAGTAATAGGATTCCAATCATAAAGTCAAATGAAATGATAAGATAAGCAAGCCATAAAAATCAAAAAGCCAATAAAATATTTGACAAAATTTGATCTATTTGTTTGTTTGTTTTGATTGATAAAATGATTTTGATAAGACCTAATTTCAGGAGAGACACATACCGAATAAGATGTTATGTCTAGTTTCAATTTTATGACCATCTGTATAAGGCACGACAAAAGCCTAGTTTCATAAATACACGTATCATATAAGACATTGATTCTAATGTTGTTTATGTTATAACCTGCGTAAGGCCATGTTGATTGTTTGACAGTGTATGTATTTAGGAAGGACTCATCCTGTATAAGACACAGGTTGATTGTTTTGCTAATATCTGTTATCAAGAAGGAAACATCCTGTAGCATATTTAAGTTAATTTGTTTTGATGATGTTTTTTTTCAGGAAGGACACATCCTATAGCAGACACAAGTTGATTTTTTTTGGTCGTTGTTTTGGCCATTTGATTGATTTGACTTGCTAATATTGTCGATTTGTTCATCTTGTTTATGCATGACTTGATATGATGTATTGATAGTTGTCTATGTGTGATGATGAACCCTAAAGGACTGACCTAGTGTGGCCTCTAGGGCTCATTGATTAATGGCCTTGCCTATGTTATACACACAGAGACCTCATAGTTTGACACAACCAATGACCTTGTCATATAGACAAATAGATTGAATCATAATTTTATATAGAAAAAACTAAAATTACTAACCTAATGCCTTGAGGGCACATCAACAGATGGCCTTGCCTACGTCCAGTTGCAAAGGCAACGTAGTTCAACAAATGACAAAAACTGACATTTGTGACTGACTCTGACTCTTTTTTTTTTTTTTTACCTATTTCAATTTTTTTGGATTTTCTTAGGATATTTTGTAATGTTTTTTGGATTTTTTTATGGTTGTACATCTTTAGCACAGCCAATTTAAGAACCAATATGACACAAGTCAAGTGCTTTCCCACAGTCAAGTATAAGACCAATTGATTATGAATAAGATAGGATGGGGGATATGAAATTCACTCGATGTCAATCATTCCAAGTTATGGTAAGGACTACCATTTATTATAAATTATATGTACAAGTGATGGATGGAAAGGATAGGTGATATGTACAGGGCTAAGTGATATGTACAAGGAAGCCAGATTAGAATAATAGTAGATAAAGGAGTAGAGTCAACTACACATGGAACTTGTTTTCCAGGTTTTTACCATGGTACTTATCCAAAGTGCCACTGAAGTGGTTTTCACTATTGGATGGCATATTTTTCTTTACTATTTTCTTGATTTTTTTTATTTTCTTATGTTACCAAGACACCTATTTTCCAGGTTTCCACCTAGGTAACGATTTTTTTGATTTTTGATTTTTTTTGTATTTTTGATAATTAAGACAAGGCTCTTAGAAGCTATGCATAGAACTTCTTTAGATGAAGACTATTGATAGGTGCTGAAAATGGTTCTCCTTCAGGAGTAGAGAGTTGATACGTTCCTAATCCAAAGGCTTATGTGACAATGTAGGGTCCTAACCAATTAGGTTCAAACTTTCCTGGTTTGTCTCTTTCAGCTTGATTCTTGGGATTCTCCATTGACATTGGACCACCAATGTCAAAGTTTATGTTTAAGACCTTCCTTTTGCAGCTTCGATGAAGGTGATTCTGATATGCTTGGAGATGGTCTAATGCCTTCTGTCTTCATTCATCTAGGAGTTCTAGCTCATGTAGTCTTGAAACTTGATACTCTTCATCGTCAATGTGTCCTTTCAAGGATACCCTCAGGGAAGGAATCTCAACCTCAATAGGCAAAATGGCCTCAGAGCCAAATACTAGGGAATATGGAGTGGCACCAATGGGAGTACAGATGCTTGTTTGATATGCCCACAAGGCTGGATTAAGTTCTAAATTCTAATACCAACCAGAATCATTAACAGTTTTCTTGAGGATTCTTATGATAGTTTTATTAGATTCCTCTGCTTGGATATTACCTTGTGGGTAATATGGGGTGGAAAAATGGTGTTGAATATGGAACTCTTCATAGAGATGACAAACTTCTTGGTTTTGAATGGATGACCATTATATATGATAATGGATTAAGGGACACCATACCAACAGATGATATAGTTCAGAATTAACTTAGAAATATGTGTGTCGATGATGTATGTCATGGGAATAGCTTCAATCCACTTCGTAAAATACTCAGTGGCAGTATAAATTTATGTCCATTAAATGAAGTGAGATGTATCTTACCTATGAGGTCAAGTCCCCATTGGGAAAAAGGCCATGGTGAAGTTATGGGACGGAGCTCCTATGCTGGTGCATGTATCAAATCTCTGTGTACCTGACATTGATGACATTTCTTAACAAAGATATATGAGTCCTTTTCCATGCTAGGCCAATAGTAACCTAGTCTCATAATATTTTTAGCTAAGGTAGGACCACTAGAATGGGAACCACATATACCCTCATGTACCCCATGTAAGGTTTCTTGTGCTTCATCACTATCGAGACATCTCAGTAGGGTATTATCTAAGGCACATCTATATAGCGTGTCTCTAATTATGGTGTACTTGGCTGACTTGTGAAGGAATGTCCTACATTGTTTATTGGAAAGGTCAGGGGGTATGATTTTAGCATGGAGGTAGTCATAGATATCTTTATACCATGGGGAATTAGGACCAACAATATCACACACCATCTCTGAATCTGGGATGTCATAAGCAGGGACCAAAACCTGTTCTACCAAAAAATTGAGCTTAGGCACATTGCTTGGTATGTCGAGGAGTGAAGCAATAGTAGCCATGGCATCTACTGCCCTGTTTAGAACACAAGGTATTTGATGAAATTCAACCTTGTCAAAGTACTCCTTGAAACTATCTGCCATGTGTTTGTAGGGAGCAAGCTTTTCATCCTTAGTCTCGTAATCATCATTTACCTGTCAGATTACTAGTTGAGAATCACCACAGACCTGTAGGTTCTTGATTTTCCATTTAATTTCCATGCATAATCCTATAATGAGATCTTCATATTCTGCTATGATGTTGGTACAGGGAAATGCAATCCTAAATGACTTAGGGATAGAATCACCTTGTGGTGTGATAAACAATATATCAGCCCCTGAACCATGATTTGTATGAGACCTGTCAAAGTATAGTTTCCATGTTGTGCATGTGTCAACTGTGAATATAAACTCATCAAGAAAGTATCCAACTAAAGGGTGATATGCATGTATCAGTGCATCGGCCAACTGATCAATAATGACTTGTCCTTTGATAGCTTTTCTCTCTATGTACAAGATTTCATACTCACTAAGTATCATTACCCATTTGGCCAATCACCCTATTAATGTTGCTTTGCTTAGGAGGTATTTCAAAGGATCTATTTTCACAACTAGCATTGCTTGATGGTTCAAAATATAGTTCCTTAGTTTTTGAGTATAAAATACTACTGCAAGGAAAGCATGTTCAATGGTATTGTATTTAAGCTCATAACCTACCAAGGTACGACTGATGTAGTATACTACCCTTTCATGATCTTCATTGTCATTTTGTGCCAGAAGTGCTCCTAGTGATGAATGGGTTGCTAAAATATAAAGAATAAAAGGTATTCACTCAACATATGGCATTAAGACTAGTGGTGTGAGTAGATAGTCCTAAATGAGTTGAAAGGCTTCCTGACACTTACCTGACCACACAAAGGGTACTCCTTTTCTAAGTAAATGTTGAAAGGGGTGTGTCTTATCTCCTAACTACAATATAAATCTTCTAATGGATTATAGTCTCCCTTGTAATGTCTTTAGTTGACTGAGATTAGCCGGTGGAGGCATGTCTATGATTTATTTTACCTTGGTTGGGTCCACTTCGATGCCTCATCTAGAAATGATATAACCCGAAAGCTTTCCCGATTTCACTCCAAATACACATTTCTTTGGATTTAGTCTCACTTTATACTCTTCTAGCCCTTGAAATATCTTGTATAAAACCTGTAAATGATCTGCTCTTGTTAGCGATCTAGCAATAAGGTCATCAACATAATCCTCCATAAGAGTGTATATAAGGTCATGAAAAATAGTGGTCATAGCTCATTGATAGGTTGCTCCAGCATTTTTGAGTTTGAAGGGCATAACATTCTAGCAATACATTCCCCAAGGACATGTGAAAGTTTTTTTAGGTTGGTCTTCAGTTGCAATCTTGATCTAATTATATCCTAAAAAATCCATCCATAAGGGATAACATCTCATAGCTTGTTGTCATGTTCACCAAATGTAACACTTAGGAAATACAACAAAGGTTAAAGCATTAACAAAGCAATTAAACTCTAATGTAATCTAAAGCTAAACAACAAAGTACAAATAAATCATAAAACATAAACAAAAAATAATCTTACCCAGTATCTACATCCTTCCATGAATGGCCTCGATTATCCTTCTCCATTTCACCATAATGGTATTCTTGCCCTTAGATTTTTAGTATTCGTGCAAGCATAGCCTTGATAGATGTGATTATAGCAATAAGGTCATCAACATAATCCTCCATAAGAGTGTGTACAAGGTCATGAAAAATAGTGGTCATGGCATGTTGATATGTTGCTCCAGCATTTTTGAGTCTGAAGGGCATGAAATTCCAAAAATACATTCCCCATGGACATGTGAAAGCTATTTTAGTTTGGTTTTCAGTTGAAATCCTGATCTGATTATATCCTAAAAATTCCATCCATAAGGGATAACATCTCATAGCCTATTGTCATGTCAAGAATCATGTGAATGTTCGACAAAGGAAAGTCATCCTTTGGATAGGCTTTAATTATATCTCTAAAATCTATGTAGATTTGGATGCCCCCTATTGGTTTTGTGACTGGTACCAGATTAGAAATCCAATCGGGATAGTCAATTGATCTAATGAATCCAACCTCTAATAGTTTCTTTAGCTTAGCCTTGACTAGTAAAGCAATTTGTGGGTGCATTTTCCTCAATTTCCGTTTCATTGGTTTTATCCCTGGTTGCAAAGGCAAGTGATGTAGTACAAGTTTAGGATCCAACCCAGGAATGTCTATGTATGACTAGGAAAAATTAATATGTCTTTGTGTAAAGAAGTTGCAGAATTTTGGTTGCTTTGCTTTTGTCAATGATGTTGCAAAATATACTAGTCAGGGATTCTCTTTTGTGCCTATGTTAACTTCCACTAATTCTTCCACTAACATGGGTGACTTTTCCTATGCAAAGGGGATAATGTTCAAACCTCCATCCTTAGGTGCCTCAGAGAGGTTTTCACCTTCCGATGTGTCCTTTATTTTTTCTTTTTCATTGTCTAAAGGTTCCTTGCAATTTTCACCTAGAGACTCATCATTTTTATATTTTTCATTCTTTTTCTTATTTTTGTCACTAGATAGTTGAACAGATTCCCCAAAATATGCTTTGTTTTCCAATTCAATGGTAAATATAGCCTTGTAATCACCACTAGGTATACCTTCTCGTAATCCCAGGAACTCAGCAATTGCCTTGTCATTCTCAAAAATGTCTAAGACAAGTGTGGCTTCTTGGTCCCAATCAATGAGTTGGGGATAGACTAAAGGCATGTCATCATCAGAGTTATCAAAGTTCAAAGGGGTCAAGGTAAAAGTTGAGTTGTTCATGTAGTCACAAATTTTTTTTATCAAATCCTCTTTCCTCTTTTTCTTGGGTCTAGGTGGATTCTGAGGTGGGCCTAATGGCAAGGTTTGGTTATCTTAAATAGATTGGTCAGGTTCCCAAGAGGTGGGATCAAGAGATTCCCAATAGTAATGTTTAAACCATTCCTCTTTAGTCAAGTTCTTATGTGGACAAGGCATCAATGGGTCCGGTGTAGATTTCAGCATTAATTCAAGCTCTCCAAATAGTTTATCAAGGTTCATGGTGGATGTGGATGATAGGGAATCCCACTCATATTCGTTTGAGTTAGGGGAGTCATAATAGGGTTGGATAGTTGGTTCATCAAATGTTTCGATATCTTTAGAAGAACATACTTCCTCAAGTAAAGGTGATGTGGTACTAGGAACGTCAATCTGAATCGGTTGAAACCCAAGCCCTAAGCCTTTCGGCCACTTAGAAAAAATAATTGGTTATGTCCTCCCATCTTGATGTAAGCCTAAACCACTATGTCCATTATATCCCTTGCTTGGCATGATTGTGAAACCTTTTCCATATTGATCTGTATGAATGTGAGCAAGTGAGGGAGGTTCTTCAGGGTCTTCTCTATACAACCATGCGGTCACATTTGCATGTATGGCTTCTTTGCTTAATTCTCCCCATTTAGTGAAAGTTGTTGCGGGAGGGATGTGTATAGTGACCACTGAATGTCTCCTATTTTTTGTAGGTAAACCATAGGACTTAGGATGAACTAGGTGACTAACACATTAATATGTCTTCATGTGATATTCTCCACAACCTTTGTCTTGGATCTCAACCCTAGGAGTGGAAGGTAATGATGGAAAAGTGAATGTTTTGGTAAGAGTGGATGGATCAACATAATGAGATGAATTGGATGATGAGGCTTCTTGGTTTATAGGCACTTAGCGCTGAGGTGTCTCTCATAGACTGGTGCAATATTGGAATGGATATGGGTCACCATCTATTGTTATTTCAGTTCCATTGTAAGGGAATTTGAGACATTGATGATATGTGGAAGGGACTGCCTTCATGACATGAATCCACATTCTGCCTAGGAGAAGATTGTATGGAAGGGTGAGATCCAAGACTTGGAATTTTTTCTCCATTACTATAGGACCAATTCTAATAGGAAGTGTTACCACCACCTTTGATTTTTGTTCCTCATTGTCATAAGCCTTAATGACAATGCTTTTGGTTGTGCCTACACATGCTTATGAGAGACCTAATGCCTTAATCAATTTTAAAGTGCACAGATTTAACTCTACTCCTATGTCTACCAGAACTTGTCTAACTTTGGTTTTGTCAACAAGGACTTCAAGATGTAACAGGTCATTATGATTTGTCTTTTCAATTGCATAGTCTTGTTCAAAGAATGTGGCATGATGATTATTGGTAAAGTAGCCCACCATTTCCTTGAAACGACTGACATCAAGATCATTAGGGATAGTCACACCTTGTAAAGCCTTGTCTAGAATGGATCGATGTTCAGGTGAGATACACAACAGTTCCAAGATGGAGATTTGGGCCAGGGTTTTCCCCAATTGATCAAGTAAGTTATATTGTGGCTTGGAAGTCTTTGGTGTCTGATGTGATGGAGGGCCTTGGATGGTGATCTTGGTCTGATGAGTGTTAATAGTACACTCGGGAGTTTTATTTATGGTAATGGTATTGACATGGTCATCAACGGCTCAGATATGATTTACAATGGGGCCACTATAATCATGCTTGACACTAGCATAGTTGGCAGAAATATTGGTCTTGTTACCCAAACTAGAGGCTTTTCCTTTCCCATCGTCATGTAATGGATCAGAAAAGACCTTGTGGTCAATGTTTGAAGATGTCAATTTTTGTCCACTAACCTGAATAGTTTTGTCTTCAACCTAGTCCTGTATGATGTTTTTCAATTGTTGGAAATTCTATAAGTTATGTCTTTTAGTCTGATGGAAGTCACAAAAGGTATTATCATCCCACCAAGATGGTTTGAATTTCCTTGGATCGTATTGTCTTGGCTCTTAAAGCTGTATAATATTATGTTGCAACAATTGTTTGAAGATTGACTCTATGGGTTCCCTGAGGGGAGTAAATTCATGTTTCAGAAACCATCTCTATTATTGTGGCCGTTGGGTGTTTTGGGTAGTGTTGGGGGTTTGGTTGACAACATTAGTTGTGTTGGTAGAGAAGTTATTTCCTTTAAGTGTGATGATCGGTCTTGCTTGTAAAGTTTTAGCATCAACTACCCCATCATTGGTAACATTTTTATTCCGAGACCAAAACTTGTTTCTATCATTGGGAGTGTTTTGCACAGTTGGATTTATGTTGGGTGTGTGTGTCTTAAGTTCTCCTTTTTCAATGAGATCTCTTTCTAGTATGACCCCCTTTTCCACTAGTTTTGTAATGGATGTGCAACAATGTACCCTTAAGTTACTTCTCAATTTTGGGTTGAGGTTTTCTTGGAACATAGTGACCTATTTCTTAGGTATCTCGATAGGACATTAACTGGCTATAGTTCTCCATCTTTGGAAGAAAGCGATAAAAGTTTCTCCTTTGTCTTGTTCAGTATGACACAAGGTTGCTATGTTTATTTTATGGTCAATGTTAAAGGAGAAGTTTTCAATGAATTTCTTAGCCAATTTTCCCCATGATTTTATGCCATAGTCAAGACCAGAAAACCACTCTAGTGCAATTCCAACAAGACTTCTCAGAAAGAGTCTCATAAGATAGGTGGGGATGTAGGCAACATCTATGCACATCATGGAAAATTACCTTATCTGTTCGATTGGATTTCGCTTTCCATTGTATTTGGGAAAGTTTGGTATAACATACCCATGAGGAAAAGGTGTCATGGAAAATGATTTATCGAAGGGAAATGGGAATAAATCCTTTGTTGAAAAGGTTTCCTTGTTAGACACTACCATGTTATCCATCTGTGTTCTAAGTGTGTGCGTTTGTGTTTGCAAGACATCAACTTGAGTTAATGATGTGTTAG
This sequence comes from Sequoia sempervirens, assembly GCA_007258455.2. Taxonomy (NCBI): domain Eukaryota; kingdom Viridiplantae; phylum Streptophyta; class Pinopsida; order Cupressales; family Cupressaceae; genus Sequoia; species Sequoia sempervirens. Next base: position 395,648,384 of record VDFB02000003.1, on the reverse strand, counting down.
TTGGATTATTTGGATCTATGTACATGTTTTGGAATCCAACATTGTGTGATGGGTTTTGATTAAATGTGGGTAGGATTTGGAATGTTAGTGAATGGGTTTTGATTCAAAATTTGTGAAAATGGATTTTGATTTGGAATTTGTGTAAATGGATTTTGATTCGGAGTCTGAGAAATGTTGGGTCAGTTTCCATATTGGAAAGATGGTATGCCTCCTATCTATGAAACTCCAATCTATGGTATAGTAATAGCAACATGATCACTAGGTATAGTTGATGTCTGTGGAATAGTGCTAGTGAGATTGACACTTGGTATAGGAGCTGATGTTCTATATTTTTTGTTCCCAACACGAGGGTCGAAGGGATTGGATGAGGATGCCCCTGCAGTGAAATTTAGCCCCTGTGTCAAAGTAGGTGTACCAAATGGAGATGTATGTATTGTGGTACTTGGTGTAGGTCCTCCAGATGGTATGGTTGCAGTTACCTAAGGTATAGTAGCACTAGTGGTAGTTTTTTTTGTTCCCTATGTAGATGTTGTTTGTAGGGTACTAATATCAAAACTAGGAGGTAGTTTAGCACCTTTTTCTAGAAATTTGGCTAAGTATCATTGAGGATCATTTTCTAGATAGTCATCTATGAAGGAAGCAAATTCAGGGTCTTGTGCAACAACCATTATGTCACTCACACGAATGTGTCCTTGCGTGTCTCTAGTAGCAATTTTCTCTAACAAAGTCTTGTGAGGTTCAGATGATGATGTCCCTAAAAAGGGCTTTGAGAATGGGTTGATGAATTTGTTTGAATCAGTCATCTTTTCTCTTTCTTTCCTTTTTGATCTTGTTTCAACCATGTAATCTAAGATCAAAGTGCAAGTGATGCAAAAGGTAAGTCTATGGATAATATGAATCTAATCTATGTTTCTGGGATTTTCTGAATATCAAGGATGAATGTATGCTACTATTTTTTTGATATTTTCTCTACAACTAAGGTATGTCTAAGAAATATGCTATTCTAAGATGATCGTGTCTAAAGATGCAAAGTCTAGGTGACCAAATTGGAAGATTCTAAAAGAGGTTATCTATCAACTAAAGCTTAACCCAAGTTTCAATTTAGTTTTGACAAAGAACCTTTGTAGGACTAGAACTAAAAGATCAGGTGAATTCCTAGGCTAGACTGATGTGTTGGAAGGATTCACACATAGGACAAAGGATATGTTGACTAGGTTCAATGACAATGTTTGTTGAATCAAGGGCTTACCCAAAGCATGAAAGGGTGCCTATCCTAAAATTTGTAAAAGATGATCTCTCTAAAGGAAATAAAGACCTCTAAACTGAAAGTAAGATGTGTGACTAGGGTACCTATCGCTATGATTGAATGATTCCTAAAGGATCTAATTATGCAAATTTTGAGAAAACATTTAGGTTTTGGTCCAAGAATCAATGAAAAAGGATAAGCTAGATACTGGTGTTAGCTCTCAAAAATGTAGGTAAAATACCTCAAGAGGTTGCCAATCTCTGGGTACATTTAGGGTAACAAACAAGGCCAAATGGTTTAAACCTTCTACTCCTCAGGTGCTGCTAGACCTAGGCGGGTGTACCTATATCAATAAAGTAGACTTAAGGCTATATGACTTGACTGAATTGATGGATGTATTACGATGGCACAAATGTAATAGATGAAAGCTTGCTGACTACTCCTACTCCTAGTATTAAACTTGAAATGTGAATGTTTTTGAACTAGGATTTTATAGAATTCTAAGAGGTGGATGATGTGACCAGTGCCTACTTCTATTGGGCTAATGGAGTCAAGAGGTAAATGATATGTGTTTCCCCCCTTTTGGCTTAACTCTAGTTGCTAGGCATTTTGAGAATGAGGTTTTATGACTGGCATAAAACTTCACTAAATTTATGACTTATATAAATTGTGCTGGAATATTTTTTTACCAGGCTCTTCTTCAATTATCCAAAAGAATTTAAATCTGACTTGCAGACACCAATTGATTAATTCACACCAAATGGGAATACATTTTGATAAATCAGAGATATACTTGATATACTGATTTAAATGATTAAAAGACCTCAAGTTGGAGACAACCAGATAAAAATAAAAATAATTTCATCACAACAACTAAACACCAAGAAAGGATTTCACCAAATTTATGCATTCTTCTCAATTAAATAATTTGAAAGGATTTCATAATATACAACATGATGTTTTATTTCGGAAACAGTTCACCCTATCCAATTACCTAATCTACTTATTTCTCCTAAATCTTTTTCTTTTTGATACAATTTTACTTTTCATATATACATTGTTTCTTTAGGGTTGTGACTCTTCACAACATCCATCTGGTGCAACTCTTCAATTATCATCGAAAAATAAAATATTTAATTAATTGCCCTTTTGGAAAATTAAAATATTTTAATCTATGTTATCTTTATCCCTCGTGAAATTTAATTCAATAATCTTCCTTTGCTGGAAATCTTCACTTTACTTTTTTACTAGTATGTATCTCCAATATGTCCTTCAAGTAAAAATAAATATCCCATTTTGTCTTCTTGATGCAAATTGATTTATTTATGCTTTCACATGAAAATATTTTTTTAGGTAAAATAATTACCTAATTGGTTAATTCTTCCACAAAAATATTTTACCTCCCAAAACACTCTTACACCTTTGGTAAAAAAAATATTTCCTTCTAGTGCAAATATTTCATAATCTTTTACCCTTTATGCTTCTCGTGAATAAAATAAGTCTCCACTTTTAAATCCCCTTGATAAAATGAATAAAATTTATTTTTCCTCAAAGTATTATCGATTTCCACCATAAGCATATTGCATTCAATTTTTCATTTGCATTATGACCATACACACTCACATCTGGGTGACATAAAGCATTGGGAAGAATTATTTGATCTTACATCGATATTAGAGAGTCTTGTCGATGCAAATTGTTGTAGTCCAATATTGTATTGCCGGGACATCCTTCATGTCTTGCAGATATTGCCAAGACATATGAAGTTGGAAAGACATTTGAAAAACTCATACATGTCTTGCAGATATCAGTGGGACATATGAAGTTGGAAAGAAATTTGAAAACTCATTCATGTCTTGCAGATATCGCCAAGACATCAAACCACTCTTGCAGATATCGCTGAGACATATGAAGTCGAAAAGACATTTGAAAAATCATTCATGTCTTTCTGATATGATTCTTTTTGCTTTATCGGTCAGAAAAATTGAATGTATTGCCGATAAAATTCAATCGACGTGACATATATTCTCGGGCTAACTTGAAAATATCACTCTGAGAGAATTTTTATTGCCAATCGGTGAGACCTCAAAAATGTCTTGCAGATCGGCGAGACTTCAAATATGTCTTACAGATCAGCGAGACTTCAAATATATCTTGCAGATCGGCAAGACCTCAAACTTGTCTCTCAGATGAACTTTTTCTTTGCTACATAGTGACAAAAATGAGCCAGGTAGCCTCCAAAATGGCTTTTGAAAACTGATCAAATGATGTTGAAAAGCCATGAAAATGCACCAGTATGTTGACCCATGATAGGGGAACATGTTTACTTGATGATTTGGCATGAAATGATCCAGAATAAAAACTGTTAACGCTCAAAGTTGCCCATTCAACATTGCACCTATCAAACTGTGTAAAACTCATTTGATTTTGATTTTGAAAAAATACCAAATGACATCCAAACACCATGAAAATTGGCATGGAGGTAGAATTTGGTGTAGAGAATTGAAGGCACCAATCTATTTGTGATTATCATCATCCATTTGCTTAATATTCACCCTCAAAGTTGACCATTTTAATAGATTCCACTATGCTGACAACAGATTTTCTAGAAAACCCTTCAACTTGTTGCTTCAAAACTTTTTCAAATCAAATCATATGAGGCTAAAAATTGGCGTGTATACTCCCATGTGATAAATGAACATGTCTGCAAAGTGATTTTACTTGAAACTATATTGACTTTGTTCAGTGATTTTTCAAAGTGAGCCACTCGAGCATATTTTTCAACTGTATTCATGTGTTAAAATCAACTTTTTGAATATGGGAGCCTAAAATTTGCATGAAATTTTAGGATCCAACATTGGACCTGTCTAGGGATGAATGATTGTGAGATCATTTCAAGAATCCAGATCACTGGAAGAGCAAACCAAACATTTGTTCCTTGAGCAACAGATTCAAATTTCTTTCTATCATGAACTGATATGATCTTCAAAAATATCCACACCACAACTGATGGCACAAGGCCACCAAAAAATAGAGGCCCATATTTTCCCCTATCAAACACCCTGCTCTGATAGGAATTCATCAACTTATTCTTGAGAACATTCATGCAATCAACCCTGCTACTGTCATTAAATTTTTTTAGAAAATTATTGTGCTCAGCTTGACCCAAATTCCTTTCACCATTCCGTAGTTTATATGTTCCTCATTGTTTTTTTTCACTATCATGTTTTGTAAAATGTTCTCCCAATTGTATTAAAAATTTACCATCAGAATGCCATTCTTGTAAATCTGAAAATTCTTCCACATCAACATCTTTTGAAACAACCATATTTAAAATATTTTTTACTTCCTCCATATCACTGATTGGAAATGAGACAAAATTTTGATCCACACAACCCTCATCATGAATATTTGAATCAATTAATGCTGGAAATGAATTTTTTGAATCTTAATGTGTATATATTATATACTCCATTTCCAACAGATCTGAGATTTGCTCACTATTGAGTGAATATGCTTCATCATCAACCATTCTGTTTTTGTGTTCTTTATTCTTCTCATCATCAAAAAATGGTAGCCCAGATGTGTTGATCTTATATTTATTGTTCTCACAACTTGGTGCATCACTTTGATTATCAAGAAACACTTCATCTTCAACATAAAGTGGATTTGAAAACACATAAAATTGATTTTCTGGCATACCTTGGCAAGATACCATCTGATCTTCTATCTTCTCATCATATAATGGATTTGAAAAAAAATTAAAACCATTTTCAGATGTACAAACCTCTTCTTCATCAAATGTGTCTTCATGGCTTTCAACTGCAGCTAGAGGTATTATTTGTTCATTGTCAAATGGACTCACATTGCCCATTTCTTCTTCCTCTTGATCACCACAAGAACTACAAGAATCACCTTGTTGTAAATCAGAATCCACAGGTTCATCTTCACAATCTGAATATTCATTGGATCCCTCATAACATGCACTTTCACAATTTGTTATGCAAGAAAGAATTTCAATATCTTCATCTTCCTCATGTAAGCTGTCATAGGAATTATTTTCACCTGCACATGTCTCATCTTCCATTGGTTGCATTATTTGATCAATTTCTCCATCTTCATACCTTTTCCTATCTACAATGTTTTTCCATTCACCTAGTTGATCAAGAGAAACTGGTATCCATGATTCAGGCCAATAAATTGGGTTTGGCTCATACACTTTCATGAACTGCCGAATGATCTCAGACTTACTAAGTGGGAAATTAATAGGTATTTTCCTACAAATATCTACCATTCTGCAGAGCAAAGAACGCCCAGATTCTCCTCTATACCTTCTTATGTCAAGAAAGGCATCCAAAATATTTTTGAAATATTCATCATTTTTCTTTACATATTGTTGGTTCTGATATGTACCCCGCTGCAAATTTTGACTGACATTTCCAAGTGGGCTGTAATTGTTTTGCACTTGACATTTATTATATTGATAATCTTGATAGCTTACCAATCTTTGTCCAGGAGGGACTGGATAAGCATTTATTTGCTTTCATGGCTATGGTAAATAAATTTTCTGTTGTGAATAAAGTGTATTACCTTCATTGTGAAAATTCCCAATTGTATTATGAGGTGCTTGTGGAATCCAAGGACCACTTGCATTTGAATATCCTTCCTCATTGGAGAATGGTATATATTGTGGTGTATCTAAAGTAGGAAAGATACCCAATTAACTCATTTTTTGAAGTAATGCTCTCTTTCTCTCATCTACTTCTACTTTCACTTTGTTTAGTTCATCATGTAGCTCATTCAAAGGTTTTTCCAGAAAGTTGTACATTTTTCATCAATTTTTTTCCAGAGTTGCCATCTACTTTTCCAAAAGTAGGAAAATGATTCTTTTGGAATTATTTTTGATTTTCCCCAATGGAATCTCCTCACTCCAAATGTGAAATTTATATTGACTTTTTAAATGGATAGGCTGGAACCAAAATTTCTGATGTTATTCCCCAGCAGAGTCGCCAATTTGTTAGGTGTGTGACTCGGATGGGGAGTGTAAATGAAACAATTGTGAACCTTTGGTTAAAGATTGATTTTAGAATTGTATTGACTCTATGGATGGATAGGCTAGAACTAGATTTTTTGATGTTTGTCCCTAGTAGAGTCGCCAATTTTTTAGCTCTCAAAAACACAAGTAAAATACCTCAAGAGGTTGCCTATCTCTTGGTACATTTTAGGGTAACAGACAATGCCAAATGGTTTAGACCTTCTACTCCTCAAGTGCTGCTAGAACTAGGCGGGTATACCTATATGAATAAAGCAGACTTAAGGTTGTACGATTTGACAGAATTGATGTATCTATTACGATGGCACAAATGCAATAGATGAAAGCTTGCTGACTACTCCTACTCCTAGTATTAAACTTGAAATGTGAATGTTTTTGAACAAGGATTTTATAGAATTCTAAGATGTGGATGGTGTGACCAGTGCCTACTTTTGTTGAGATAATGGAGTCAAGAGGTAAATGATATGTGTTTCCCCCCTTTTGGCTTAACTCTAGTTGCTAGGAATTTTGAGAATGAGGTTCTATGACTGGCATAAAACTTCACTAAATTTATGACATGCATAAATTGTGCTGGAATTTTTTTTACTAGGCTCTTCTTCAATTATCCAAAAGAAATATTTAAATCATTGTGATTCATCCAAAAGAATTTAAATCTGACTTGCAAACACCAATTGATTAATTCACACAAAATGGGAATACATTTTGATAAATCAGAGATATACTTGATATACTTATTTAAATGATTAAAAGACCTCAAGTTGGAGACAACCAGATAAAAATGTAAATAATTTCATCACAACAACTGAACACCAAGAAAGGATTTCACCAAATTTATGCATTCTTCTCCATTAAATAATTTGAAAGGATTTTACAATATACAACATGATGTTTTATTTCAGCAACAGTTCACCCTATCCAATTACCTAACCTACTTATTTCTCCTAAATCATTTTCTTTTTGATACAATTTTACTTTGCATATATACATTGTTTCTTTAGGGTTGTGACTCTTCACAACATCTTTCTAGTGGAACTCTTCAATTATCATCGGCAAATAAAATATTTAATTAATTGCCCTTTTGGCAAATTAAACTATTTTAATCTCCATTATCTTTGTCCCTCATGAAAATTAATTCAACAATCTTCCTTTGCTGGAAATCTTCACTTTAATTTTTTACCGGTATGTATCTCCAATATGTCCTTCGAGTAAAAATAATTATCCCATTTTGTCCTCTTGATGCAAATTGATTTATTTATGCTTTCACATGAAAATATTTTTTAGGTAAAATAATTACCTAATTGGTTAATTCTTCCATAAAAATATTTTACCTCCCAAAACACTCTTACACCTTTGGTAAAAAATATCTTTCCTTTTAGTGCAAATATTTCATAATTTTTTACCCTTTATGCTTCTCGTGAATAAAATAATTCTCCACTTTTAAATCCCCTCGATAAAATGAATAAAAATTATTTTTCCTCAAAGTATTATCGATTTCCACCATAAGCATATTTCATTCAATTTTTCGTTTGCATTATGACCATGTACACTCACATCTGGGTGACATAAAGCATTGGGAAAAATTATTTGATCTTACATTGATATCAGAGAGTCTTGCCGATGAAAATTGTTGTAGGAATATTGTATCGCCGAGACATCATTCATGTCTTGCACATATCACCAAGATATATAAAGTTGGAAAGAAATTTGAAAAAATCATTCATGTCTTGCAGATATCACCAAGAGTCTTGCAGATATTGGTGAGACATATGAAGTCGGAAAGACATTTGAAAACTCATTCATGTCTTGCAGATATTGCCAAGACATCAAACCACTCTTGCAGATATCGCTGAGACATATGAAGTCAGAAAGACATTTGAAAACTCATTCATGTATTGCCGATATGTTTCTTTGTGCTTTATCGGTCAAAAAAATTGAATGTCTTGCCGATAAAATTCCATCGGTGTGACCTATATTCTTGGGCTAACTTGAAAATCTCACTCTAAGAGCATTTTTATTGCCAATCGGTGAGACCTCAAAAATCTCTTGTAGATCGGCGAGACTTCAAATATGTATTTTAGATCGGCGAGACTTCAAATATGTCTTGTAGATCGGAAAGACCTCAAACCTGTCTCTTTGATGAACTCTTTCTTTATTGCATAGTGACAAAACTGAGTCAGGTAGTCTCCAAAACAGCTTTTGAAAACCGATCAAATGATGTCAAAAAGCCATGAAAATGCACTAGTATGTTGACCCATGATAGGGGAACATGTTTACCAGATGATTTGGCACGAAATGATCTAGACTAAAAACTATTAATGCTCAAACTTTCCCATTCAGCATTGCACCTATCAAACTGTGTAAAACTCATTTGATTTTGATTTTGAAAAAATACCAAATGACATCCAAAAACCCTAAAAATTGGCATGGAGGTAGAATTTGGTGTAGAGAATTGAAGGAACCAATATTTTTGTGATTATCATCATCCATTTGTTTAATATTCACCCTCAAAGTTGACCATTTTAACAGATTCCACTATGCTGACAGAAGATTTTCTAGAAAACCCTTCAACTTGTTGCTTCAAAACTTTGTCAAATCAGATCATATGAGGTTGAAAATTGACGTTTATACTCCCATGTGATAAATGAACATTTCTACAAAGTGATTTCACTTGAAACTATACTGACTTTGTTCAGTGATTTTCCAAAGTGAGCCACTCGAGCAAATTTTTCAATTGTACTCCTGAGTGTTAAAAACAACTTTTTGAATATGGGAGCCTAAAATTTGCATGAAATTTTAGGCTCCAACAACTGGTTTGACTATTTTTTCTTGATCTATGACACTAAATTTTGGTTTTCTAATCCTCAGGTAAATACATCGTAGAATTTGATTGTTGCAGTTTTTTTCCTTAGTTGTGGTTTTCTGGTAATTTCAAACTCTGATATCAAATAGATGCAGTTTTGTTTGTAGCAGATGCGACTCAGGATGCCAATTGTGACTTAGGACTAGTCAGATGCAGTTTTCAAGACTCTGTGTATTTGTAAAAGTTCTGCGATAGGGGCATGTGCATCATTCCAAACTGTAGATGTGGCTCACCTATTTAGATGTGTCACAAAATATTACAAGTGCGGGTTTTCTATTGAGAAAATGTGAGCTAATCTGGAAAATGCGTGTTTTTGGTGATCAATTGTGGTTTTCCAGTGACTGACAATGTAAAATAACTCTATTTCACAATCAAGTTTTGGAAAATAAAGAAAAAAATAAGAAGACAATGTATTTTGACACACGTAACCATGTAATGTTTAAAAAAACAAGTACAATCCTAAGGCTATGATGGACAGTATTTACTAAGTATTTACTAAATTCTCACTTGGGTTTTACTCCAACTATGCTTATTCAAGGTAGATGACTAGTAGCTTAACTCCACTAGCTCCCCTCCATGGCTCAACACTTCTTTCGGGCCACCCAAGCTACAGTACCCATGAACTTCCCATGGCATACTTCTCATCTCTATAATGAACCATAAAAATGTGAGATGGCTTCATAGGTCCGACCTACTACACCAGTAAATAGAGGGATTTTGGCTTAACTAGAAAGAAAGGTGTTTAATTCAGGCATTTCGTTCATGGGGTATCATCCATGTGGCGAGAGACCATTGTTTCCCTTCTTGTCAAAAAAATACTCGTGATTCTTGAGCTTTTCTTTCAAGAACCCACTTTTATATACCAGCTGGAAGTCACTCGGGTTCAATGTGCTACTGGTCCGAGTCATCTTGGGGTGAGTACTTTTTCCCACCAAGGCAGGACCAATTTCTAGAGTTAGTAACCGGTTCTCTTACACCCAAGATCGCACAAATGCGCAAGGGGAGAGGATACTTCAATATACCAAATCATGAGGGTAATAACAAAATTTTGCTTTTGCACCAAACACAATAGATAGTAGTTAATTTTAATCCAAATGACAATTTGCTAATCTACCAAACAATTTGTTTCAAAAAAAGGTCTTTGACTCTCATCCTGCAAAAAATTCATCAGTAGTTTTGCAATTTATCTACGATGGTCATCCTGCAAGAGGGGTTTTGAAAACTTTTCTTCTATGCTTACATCTTGCAAACACCATGTTAACTCCAAAAACACATGTTTTAAACCAAACATTTAGCTAAAATAAAACACAAAAGAAAGTTGTTAAAAAAAAATTAAACTTAAAAATTCATTAGTCAAATGCATCATTTTCTTCATCAGATGTGTCACAAAATTTCACAAGTCAATTGCAGATCATTAAATCATAGATGAGTCAAAATTTGTTAGATGTGTTGTTTTCTTTATCGGATGCATTTTAGAATGTCAGTTGTGTCATTTATTCTATCAGATGTGTCATTCCGTCGGAACTCCCACTACTCCTATGAGTAGAATGTGAAGGGGAATGATGTCAGGATGTTGATGACCTATGTCTTGAAGGAGGCCTATCATATGGACCAGATCTGCGAGGCCCCTTAACCCCCTCTATGCTCACTGTCCTGGTGTGAGTCCTACTCTAAGACCTGCCACTACGTGCTTGTGAGAAACTGGGAACCCGTCTCTTTGGAGGAACCTCTACCTCATATAAATCTCTCTAGGAGGAAGCTCTCTTCATAGATCTAACTAACTGTCAAGAAAAATTATCAGATGACCCACTGCAAAGAGCTCTGATCTCAGTGAACCACTGCTCGGTCTCTTGCCTCCGAGCTATAGTCTGGTCTCTGTCCATATAAGCTTTGTCTCTCTCCATCTGTAGTGCATCCCGCTTTGACATCAAAACCCTCATCCTATCCTCTAAGGATGCAACCTAAGCATGTAAATCTATTATGTCCTAATAAATAGGACCTGTATCATCCTATCATACTCTCTCCATCACACCATCCTCCATCTCCTCCAGAATATTGTCACAAAGCTCCTGCTCCTAATAATCCATATCCTCCTCATCCTCATCATCTTGATACCCCACGAGCAGACCAAGAGCATCCATCCTGGCCTCCTCCCTACCTACCTCCTCCTCTGCATGCTCCTCTCCACCAATCTTTGCCTCCTCAACATGAATATCCTCCTCACCTCCACCAACACCTAGCATAGGAATATCCTCTCCCTCCCTCACCTCCTTGCAGATGGGTTCACCAAATGTAACATTCAGGAAAGACAACAAAGGTTAAAGCATTAACAAAGCAATTAAACTCTAATGTAATATAAAGCTAAACAACAAAGTACAAAGAAATCATAAAACATAAACACATAATGATCTCACCCAGTATCTACATCCTTCCATGGATGACCTCGATTGTCCTCCTCCATTTTTTCGTGATGGTATTCTTGCCCTCAGATTTTTAGTATTCATGCAAGCATAGCCTTGATAGATGTGATTATAGCAAATATCGAAGATTAAACAAGTTCTCCAAAAGTCATACCATTTCGAGAGAGGTAAAATGATGAAAGACAGGTCAATTTATACAAAATTGATCATTTGAATGATAGGCCAGGATCAAAAGATAAATGGATGATTGAGATCAAAGGATTAGACATGCATTATGATAACTATTAGTACTGACACAAGTGATAGAAACTAAGAATAGAGATAAAGATTCAATAATGATTTAATCTTCGAGTTTGGTATTCGAAAATAGAAGAATAATGTTTGCATGACAAAGATAAAGATAGATTAAAAGGAACATTTTTTTTTAACATATGCATAAAATTTAATTAATTAAATAAAGGTATTTAATTAACAAGCATGTACATGCATACGAGTTAGAACTAGACAATTGGCTGGTTATGACAGAGAGTTTATTCGCGAAAGACACTCAAACATTAAATTAGGAGATAACTGGCTGATTTAAATAGATCTTGAGTCGAGTGGGAATGAATACTTAGATAACTTAAACATTTATCTAAATATAGAGGAATGTGTTAGAAATGAACTTTTATGAATTAAATGATTTATTTAATTCAAGATTCGACATTTAGGGATTAATTAAATAAATAAGATTTATTTAGTTGAGTAAAGAAAAGTTTAAATGAATAATTAAATAATTAAAGTATTTATTTAATTATAGTCGGAAAATACGATAAAGATAAATTAAATAATAATCTATTTAATTTCAAAAGGATAAATTTAATTAGTGACATAATTAAATAAAAGACGTTTATTTAATTAATCAAGATAGAATAAAGGAAATGTGAATTAATTAAATAATTAAGATTGTTGAATTAATAGATGAATAAACATTAAAGTGAATTAATTAAATAATTAAAAGATGAGAAAGGACTTTAGAAAGTAATTAAATAATTAACATTATTTAATCACAACCATGAAAATAGGAATTATGAAGAAATTGAAGTCACAGGCTTAGACCAAATTTCAGTGTCTACATATACTATTGCCTAATATTTTGGATTTTTATGCTATGATATTTTGGCTTGATAATTGTATGATTTGATGTTGAAATAGACATATGTGAATTATTTATGTTTAAATAGACATCATGACAATGTATCTTTCTAGTGGGGAAGGATGTCACATCTCAATTTCCTTACTTGTATTTAATAATGTTAAGTTAATTCAAATAATTAAAAAATGAAATTTATCTGATATTATTTATGAAATTGGATAAATGTAATAATATTAGAAAAATTATTATCTTACAACTTTATGTTTTAAGAGAATTATTTTACAGTGATTTTTGGTTAAAGGTCATTGATGAAAAAATTGCAAGTTCAAGAGTGAGTGTATGTAGGAACAGGTTGAAGAACAAGAACATGGTTGAGGAAGGAATGCTTAGCTGGATGAAGAATGATAAGAAAGATTGGAATTTGGAATCTCACACACCATAGTAGACCATGACATCTGCATTTGTCTTGATATTGATAGATATCATTCTTGCTTGTATGAAAATTGTGAATGGTTAAATAGGAAATCTTATGAAAGAAACAAATTTATTGCATCACTTGCCTTACCTTGTATATTCCAAAGATAATTTCATAATGGTATTTGAAATGCATTTGATTATACATAATTATCATAAGAAGAGCAATTATATTATTTGTTCTTTTGGAAGAACTTGAAAGTAAGCTCTTGATAAAGGAAATAAAAAAAGGCATGTTTGTGAATTTATATATGTGTGTGTGTGTGAGTGAGTAAATATACATATATATACATATATAAATATATATATATATACAAATATGTCAAGTAAAAGATTTTAATGTCGAGTGTTTCTTTTATTTGAAAATTCCATATGAAACTATATGGAAGGAAATGGTGACAATTAATATTCATATAACCCTTTCATAATTGAATAAGGTCGATTCCTCCCATATTAGAGTGAAGGGAATAATGTACATAAAATAGGGTAGTGGGTGGCTAAGTGATGAAGGTATGGAGAATCAAGAGAACTCCAAATATAGTATGCAAAATCAATGGATAGTGAGTGGGGTAAATTTTGAAGAAAGAGGAGATAATCTAGCAAAAAGATAGAGAAGATTTGGGGGGGAAGAAATGAGTGAGAAGGCACAAAAGGAGGGGGCACTTGTTTCCAATTTGTTGAAGGAAAAAGGAATCAAACTTGTAGAAAAAAGAGATAAAAATGAATTCCTTTCTCAGAAGTTTCCTTCAAATGTTCAAATATCTTTTGAGAAATTCTTGAGCTTAATGAGATTTGAGTGGCTTGTTATTATCTTTGTTTATAAATTTTTGTTGTATTTGTGTCCTTGGATTTCATTCTATGTTATGTAATTTTTAGATAGCCATATTTGGTGGGTGAAAACCCCCATTTTACCTTCACTGTGTGCATCAACATGCATGTGCATGATCAAATTTGAAGGTTTGTGTTTGGGCTCTAGCCAATATGTTTATTTTACCATCATTCCTTGAGGACATCGATATGTCTTCTATAAATATAAACACCATTTATGGTGTTGTTCACTAAAGATATCTAGTCAAATGATATCATCATTTACAGTAATATACATTTACCCTATTATTTGGGGTTGAATGATATGGACCATTCGAGCATGAATATTGACTCAGAATGATCCATATCATTTTTTTTCATGCATAAGATAATGGGTGGTTCTATCACCAATATTGTTGCAGGTTGTTGAACGATATACATCATCCTTTTCAAAGCTTTAGTGTGGAATAATTAATATTGACCTAGTGTAATATATGTATTGAATGAGATTGGCCATATAACATATAGATATGTATTGGAGATGACCCTATGTCATTTTTTATTTTCATTTTGTCGAACAATCATGCATTGTTCTGATAAGAAGAAAAGAATGATACCATCATTCTAGGATAATTGTCTATTATAATATCTTTCATAAACATGCTCGGTTGATCTTGTGTATGAATCATCACATTTTTGAATGGTAATTTATACTTTGTTTTCTTTCACTTGATAAAATACGTGCCTCGAGTATGAGGACGAAAGTATCATTGAAACAATAAGAAAGGGAATAAGTGATAGCATGATTAATGCTAATTGACCACATCATTCTTGATATATATAAACAAATATGTGTGTCTTTAAAAGATGAATAGAATATAACTTATCACAATTTTCTGAATTAAACATAGCCTAGATTAAATGATAGTTAAATGTTGAGCATGTTTGTCTGTCAAGAACAGGATGAAGATAGGATAATATTATACTTTTACCAAGTAACTCAAATTGATGATTGCCAAGAATTAACATTGGTTCTCGTAATGTCTTTGAAATTCATTTTTTATATTAAAGGTAAATGACCTTGTATTGTTTTAGTTGGAACTCTATTTCTTGTTAAAATCTCAAACCACTGTATTGACATTCATCATTTTATCATTTAAATAAAGTGGTTAAGACCAGAACTTGTGCATCAAATGTAATCAATGTATCTTAAATCTGGAAATCTACATATAGAATAGATTTTATTTTATTCTTAAATAATGTATACGCATATACAAACTATGATTAATTTGCATATATGTGTACACACATAAACTCATCATTTATGCACATATGCATACATGTGGTATACCTTCTTATTTCATCTTATTTACTCATTTGATTAATGTTAGATTAATTTTATTTGCAAAGGAAAGAAAACTATAGAAATGGAACAGCATTGTTGAGTAAATGTGAAACTTAAGGAAAGATAGTTAATTGATGAATGGTTGTATGGTTATCCTTGAATTATGTTGACTACTTATATGATGAAATAGAATTTGATGAAATGATACAAAAGTACTAGATAGATTGGAGCACATGCCATGTATGATGCTAGTAGATGGCCTAGAAAAGAGGGATACGGGGTCCATTTTATTTATGGGAAAGTTTCCTTATGGGAAAGCATGCTAGAGATTGTAGATTTTTATTTTCTAAAATCTTACTTAAGTTGCATTTACAGCATGATTTTGGCCAAGCTTTGTAGTCATTATTTGGAACAAGCTGATTTATTTATTTACCCTCTCTTTGGCTTTACCTAACACGAAACTTGCATGTTCTAACAGTAGATAGAAACGCATGTAGTACGCACCAAATTCCACCTTGCAAATTGTATCTCTTGCTAAGTGTTCCATGTAGGGTCAGGTATTCTTCAATGGACATGAGAATTTTGAGGAAGCATATCCTCATGGTTGGCAGGGAAAGCACCTGAACCATCTTCTCGTCCACCAATGGAGAAGAACTTTGGATGAGGAATTCCATTTGAATTCTATTTTATATGATGTACTTATATCATTGATGTAATTATTGTATTGAATATGTGACAATTGAGTGCCAAGTCAAACCTTGTATATTGGCTATTGACATTTGGAAATTAATATAAAAATATATTTTATTTTATATTCCTAGACATGAAATTGCTATGATGGAATATAGCTATGGAATTTATGTCTTTAATTTATATTCATAATGTCAAAATATTAATTTATTTGTGAAATATTCGTTGGACATGTTACAACTTTGCTAACTATAAATGATCAAAATAGGTACCTTTTGTACAAGAACATCCACATTCCAATCACTTGGAGAAAATCAAATTCACATTCCAGAGAACTTCATTTGTAATTTTATTTTAAATATTTATGTTGTTATCTTGTTTTGAATTCCTTTATGAGCTCTATTTAAGGATTTATTTGGTTTGATTAGGAATTGTCATGTGCATGTGTTTCCTATTTGGTTTCTAAACTAATAGCATACAATAATTATTAATATATGCATGAATATAGAATCACAAGGTAATTACTCATAAGGATCCATAACAATTTCTAAAAGCTAAGAAGCATGCAATGAAGGAAATGATATTGCAAAGTCAAACCCTATGTAAATCAAAGTAAACAAGGGTGGCTTAGTAGTCCAATCAAGTAAATATCAAACGATGAATGTTTAAACCCCAATTAGAAGAATAATAATGAAGTAAAAATAAAACTTGTATCCAAATCCTAATCAAAATGAATTGAAGATTGAATATATTGAAGGACAAACCCTATGAGGTGTAAGATAAGTTGTGCTCATTATTTAATTTAAGTAAATAAAACATCTTCATGTAAAATATCTAGGTTGCAAATAAACATAATATATAATATATAGATAGATATCCTAGATATGAGTTGAGAACATAGAAGTAATTAGATATGTAAATAATTTTTCTCACAAATTAATAAACTAAAACAAGGTACTTAGCAGTAGATCGTATACTAATATTATTGTAATAAATGGTGTAAGCTAATTCATCCTTGAGTGAGAACTTTGTAACCTATTATTCAACCAAGTTTCTAGATTGGTGGAATTGTTGTTTGATGTTTAAGGTTGTTTTTGCATAAGTGGAAACAATTTATATGTATAGAAATGATCTCTATTCACATAATTGATATCACTATCTACAAACTTCATATTCGTATTTTCCTTGATATATGCACCTACAATAAATGATGAGTAAAGTTGATAAAACAACTTTCAAAGCTTAATAAGTGAGTCTTTTTAGACAAGCCCTTGGATGTAGTTTATTAATTTTGACAATATTGAAGACATACCTCTATGCAATCATACAATATGCTTAGTCATGTATAACTACTAACGTTATGTTGATGTAATGATTTGATTATGATTTTGTAATGTGTAGCGAACTTCCTACATGTGGTGATGCCTAGATCCTAGATGTGTGTTAGATCCTATGAATTGTAATAAATTAGGATTTCATTCTTTAATACAATACACAAGCATGTAATTTGAATATTTCACATTTTAATTGATGAGTATTGATTAGTACGAATGAAGTCAATAAATACCTATTTTAGATTTAAATTTGAAAATTTTAAAGACTAAATTTATATGTGCAAGTTTAAAGTAAATTCATTTTTATATTCATAAAATTATCTAAAATAATAAATAACTAAATTCTAAATTAAATCTAAATTCTTCAAATGTATAAAATCACAATCAATAAAAATCAAATAATTTTATTAATTTTATATAGAAATATAATATTTGTACACTTAATTATTACATAAAAACCAATCAAATAAAATCAAACCCAAAAGACACATGAAAATGAGAAATATATTACTTAATTATTACATAAAAACCTACCAAATAAAATCAAACCAAAAGAATATGAAAACGCAATTTTCACCGGTACAAGGGGACCATCAAATTTAAAGCTTGAAATGTCGTCCATGCAAACTGACCCACTTTAATAGATATCTAACCAAAATACTTAAAATATCCACCATTAAAAATAATTCTCCCAAAATACTTTTGAGAACGTGGGTACAAATAATGATGCCTCTATTAACCCATCGTCATTGCTAACGTTGCAACAATAAACGTTGTTTTCTTCCTTTTTATAACAAGCGTGATATTTTATTGCTCACCCTTTGGACTTGTGTAGAAGAAATTGTGTATTTTAGTTGCATTTAAAAACTGGCACTTGCACTTAAAGAAGGTTCAAGGATTACGTCCATAGAAAACTATATGTATGTTTATATATTAAAGAGTACGTGTTTGTATATGAATGTGTATGGATGATATGTGATATTAATTCTAGTTATATGTGACTAGATTAAACAATTAATAATAAGTGTTAATTAATGGAATGAAATAAACTTAAACAAATCTAGATTTTTTAATTAAAGAAATTAAGTATTATCTAATTGTCAAATATTTGCATACAATTTAAACATAAAGTAATGCAAATGAAAAAAGAGAGTTGCCATCAAATTGACAAAAATATTGCAAATGAAAATAAAATGTTCCCATCCAATTTCAAATCAATATTAATTTGGCTTTTATGCGATAAGTGAGATTTTGGAGGCTTTCACTTGATATTTTGGAGACTTTTACTATTAAATGACGATTGGTTTACCTTTAAACAACTACTAAAACTTGTTTTTCACATCTCAACATGGTTTCGAGGCATGAGACTTGTTTTCAAAAATTAAAGAGAATGTAATACTTCCATGAAAACACATATCAAAATAGTAAATGATCCAAATGTAAAGTTTAAAATTAAATAAATTTAGGAAAAAATAAAATTTTGAAACCATCATTAAATCCTTATTTATTTATGTAAATAACTTATTTGATGACTATTTTAATTTAAATCTTGGTTTAAGTTCTTTAACTTCATTATCCATTAAAATCTTGTTTATTTAAAGATGCTAATTTAGCTTTTGTAATTCAATTAGTGTAAACATACAAATAGAATTGGACAAACATATATGCAAAACCCATCAATATATAAACAATTGATTTTATGAAGAAATAAACTATAAACTATAACTATAAATTTGACTACATAATATTTTACATAAATAATTGTTCCCAAACTCACAAAATATTTTCATATACTAAAAAAATCATTGGTCTCATAGTGAACCTTTTTTTGTTGTTTGAAAAGTACTACAAAATAGCTAGCGAGAAATGGACATTGAACCAAATATTTCGTAAAATATAGCATAATATATATTTTATTTATTTTTGTTATTAGAGACCTTGATTACTTCGTAAAGACCAATATGCGATAACTATTGAACGACACATGATGTCAGCATTTGTAATTACACCTCCACCAGAATCTCACATCACGTGACCAGTGATTTTTTAGTGGCTAATATTAGCCAATTGGCTAATAGTTTGAGCTATAATGTGACTTGAATAGCCGCATTTTTACAAAATTTTATCAGTCTTATTTAAATCGCCAAAGAATTTATTATATTAAAAAATTTAATTCAAATTTTTTCCACAATATTTGATACATGATTAGATCAAATTCGCCTAAATATTATAAATTATAATAGAAATCTATATTAATTCACTAATAGTATATCATAATTATTAGTTGCTTTAAGACAATATTTCTAACCTTTAGTTTCCACCATTGATTTATAATATAATCTAATGGTTAGCTATAAAGTTTTTGGATTTGATTGTGTGTGTTTATTTTTCATCAACGTTTTAGATCACACTCTATGATCCATCATCGGGATGAAGTAAAGAGCAAAAGGAAAAAATTCTGATGATGGATCATAGAGTGTGATCTGAAACATTGATGAAAAATAAACACACACAATCAAATTCAAAAAAATTATAGCTAATCTTTATGGATTGTGGAAATTTGTTATCATTAATCTAATGGTTGTTGTTATATTCCATGAGGTAAAATGTGCCCACGATCTGTAATGCTTATGGGACCCATGATTTTGGGTCTCATGAGAATTATAGATTGTGGATACATTTTACCTCATAGAGTACAATAAGTATCATTAGATCAATGATCTAAAAGAAATTTCATGCCCCATGAGAATTACAAATCGTGGGTACATTTTACCTTGTATAATATAATGAGGGCCATTATATTATATTTTAAAACAATAGTGGCAAGTAAATATTATATTCTACCCTTTAAACCCATCAATAGTTTCCACCCTCGGGCCCCTACTTTTCCATGAGAATTATTTTTAGATTGGATGGATTCACCATCATAATTAATGCATTTTCCTATTATTTTTCAATATTCACCAATATTTTCTACAAAATTTAAGTGATGTAAAAAAATTGCCAATAAAATCAATATTATTTTCAATAAAAAGGAAAGATTCTCTAGGAAATTATATCTTTTTTTGAGGTGGGTTTCTTAAAGTTATCATTGCACATGACTGTTGCGATGGTGGTGTCTTCTTCTATTTTTTCATTATTTTTCATGTTATGCCCCGTGTTTTTAATTTTAAAGTTAACCGCGATGATTTTCTAGTCATTAGGAATAGTCGGCTATTTTAATTGATGGTAGTATACCAGTGATGGGAAAAAGCTATATATGATGAAAAAGAGCTATATACCGATGTGAGACAGGTTTCAACTGAATGTTCACTCTATATATAATTTATCGGCTAAAAAATTGTATTATTCCTCTCAATATTTATAGTTGATAGGCTACATAAAGTGTGAGATTTAAGCTTGAAACAAGTTGCACACCTACAAACTACTGTGAGTCATCAGAAAACAAGTTTAATCTTGTGTGCAATGTTAAATCTACTAGTCTAAATGCAAAACAAAAATGAGATGCATGTAAGGAAACCCACAAACAACACCTCAACGATAAGCCTAGTTGAACTTGAACAAAAACAAAGCAAAGAGTGTTAGTTATCTTGTAAAAGTTGATTGGTTGGTTGTCCCTATTGATTTGTTCAATTGTGTGCTCCTTTGGACGGAAAATAACTTAAAAATGGATGCAAAATGATCATGAGTGGATGAGGGATGCAATGGTGTACAAGTGGGTATGTGAGTGAATGCAAGATGAGGATGCAAAATGAGCTCAAAAGTTGCAGCAATGGAGGATGCTTGTGAGTGCTAGAAGACTTGATTACTTGAATGGTGAATGTTCAAAATGAGGGAAAAATCCTCTAATTTTAGGGAAATTTCCTCTAAGAAATGGAGGGCTAAGATTTAGCCACCATGGACAAGATCAAGGGCTAGGGTGAGTTGAGAACTCACAAGCCCTCACATCTTGCCAATTGTCAAGTGAGGTGTCAAAGGGATTGTGATGTGGAGGTACTTTAGAGTACCTTGGGATTGGGGCAAGATCTCCTCATAAAGGAGGTCCTTGTCCCCATGTGGGAGATGTGACACATGAGGAATTAAAAATTCCTCAAATATCCTCATGGGGAAGAGGAGAGGAATTAAAAATTCATAAAATGCATAAGGAGAATAAAAGTGAATTTTAAATTCACATGGGGGAATGGGTTGCCTTGTCCAAATGGAGAAAGCCATTAATGAAGGTTGACTTGGAGGTATGTCATAAATGGCATAAGTATTAGGTTGACCTAGTCATGCAATTAAGGTTGTGCAAACAAGTGATTAGGCCAATTAATGAAGGATTAAGGTAAGTTGCAAATTATGGAGGATGTGACATTAATCCTAATTAAAGGTGTGCACATCTTAATCATGGATTAATTAAATTAATCCAGATTAAAGGGGGATTATGGAGGATGGGACGAGGAGAGAGAAAAAGGTGAATTTAAAATTGATTTAAATTCAAAAAGCCAAATTACTAAATTAGATAAATTGAGACATTTATTTAATTTAGAGAAGGGTGATAAAAGGTAAAGTATTTAATTATTTAATTAAATACCTTAAGAACATTAGAAAGAGAGAGAATATTAATTAAATAAATTATTTAATTAATGTCGATGAGGGATGTAGGATAGATGAATAAAGGGGATGAATTTGACCATATGGGAGTGGTCAAATTTAGATATCTACATTTTGCCCCTCTTCGAAATACTGTTAGAATAACAGTGTTTTAAAGAAAAATAAAATACAGATGACTCGATAGAGGAAATGACTAGAAAGATGATGCCCCAACATGGGAAAAGCTATGTAAGCTATCCAAATGTGGAAAATGAAGGGAGATGCCCCAGTCTCACAAGGAAATGGACATGACAGAGGAATGAAGGAAAATGATAGGGTATGCCCCCCTGAGAGGGTGGATGGGGAAGAAAAAGGGGCCTCAAGTGACTTCTCAATATGATGAAATAGAGGGTACCACATAGTAGAGCTCAGAAAACCATGAAGAATGGATTTTGAATAGAGAGAAATGGACACACGGGGTTCAAATGGTAGCCCACAGAAGAAAGGGGATTAATTAAGTTAAAATGAGGTTAAATAAAGGCTAAAATTACCTAAAACTTAAAAAGTGAAAAAGAGAGGGAAATGTTATATATAGTAATTTTAGAAATTACTATTCACCATTTGCACATTTGGAAGTTGAGTCAGCAAGAGAGAGAGGAAGAGGCTGATGAGGATGGCTGAAGAGTACGACAGTGGGGACAAGGGTTTCGTAGATGATGTGATCATCCATCAGAGCAATGAGGTACACCAGTTCTACCATGAGTTCACAATACCCCACCAAGTTAGTTCCAAAACCCTTCTTTGTGAATTTGAGTTTAAAATTTGTAATTTTTATGCATTTAAAGTTTGGGTTTGGGTAGATTAGCGAAAATGGGAAATTGGGTTAGCAGTAGATGGGAAATTTTTCCCATTCATTAGGAAAAGTCGTCTCTTAGAGGGTGACGATTAGTGAAGAGCTAATTCGCCCCTTGAATGGGTGAATTCGCATGAGAAAATAGGTGATGGGGGAAGTTTGGGTGAATTCACCTGAGAAGATGGGCAATGGGGGAAGTTTGGGTGAATTCGCCCGAAATGAAAGGTGAGATACAATGGCCGAATTCACCCAATACATGGGTGAACTCACCTGAAATGAAGGACTAGATGAAGATTGGTGAATTCACCCATGAGACGGGCGAATTCACATGTGAGACTGGCGAATTCACCTGTCAAGGGCGAGAACAAGAGTGACGGGAAAATTTTCCCGTCAAGGGTGAGAGAAAGAGTGACAGGTGAATTTTCCCACGAGATGGGTAAATTCACCCATCAAGGGTGAGGGAAAGAGCGGTGGGAGAATTCTCCTAGGAGATGGGAAAATTCACCCATTAAGGGTGAGGGCAAGAGTGATGGGAGAATTCTCCCATGAGACAGGTGAATTCGCCCGTCAAGGGCGAGCACAAGAGTGATGAGAGAACTCGCCTAGGAGACAAGAAAATTTGCTCGTCAAGGGCAAGGGCAAGAGCAATGGGCGAATTCACCCACAAGATGGGTGAATTCACCTTTTAAGGGTGAGGACAAGAGCGATGAGTGAATTCACCCATGAGACGGGAGAATTCGCCCATCAAGGGTGAGGGAAAAAGTGATGGATGAATTCACCTATCAAAGGTGAGGACAAGAGCATCAGGAAAATTCACCCAATGAAGGGGAAAATTCACCCGAAAAGGGAAAACATAGGATAACAAGGGAGAATTTTCCCAATGTACTTGATCAAACTAGCTGGGAAGAACAAGGGGAGGTGAAGTCAACAAGAAAAACTTGTGTCAGGGGGAAGGGTGAGGGAAAAAAGAGAGGAAATGATAGAGATTAATGAAAGTGACTGACAATGTGTTTGGTGTGAATGCAGAGCTTTGATATGCTGTAGACAAGGGAGAGGCACTCAGCAGTCCTAGAGGTGACCATTGAGAGGACGGATGTGCACAACCATGCAACATTAGCATAGGTAGGATTACTACATATGTTGGGATATCAGGGCACATAGGGCACTACTAATAGCGTTGATGGATTGATGGAGCTTTTATACGTTGAATTTTCATCTCCTGATGGGGGAGATGACTGTGAAACTAGAGGATGTTTGGAGGATACTATAGTTACCAATTGTAGGACATTTGGTGAGTTGGACACAGAGCAAGGGATTAGAGTGAGACATGGGCCTACAGACCATCTTCGGGTGAGCAAATCTACCTATCCAAGGGGAAGAGTTGGACTTGGATGGATGTCTGGGATTGGGAGTGCCAATGCAACCATTGTACCTCTACAGGTTGATTAGTGGGATCCTATTTCCAGATAGGAGTGGGATATTTTTCAACCTCTAGGTTATTGAGGCTGTCAGACACATTGTGGAGAGGAGGGAGGGGGAGTTGGCATGGGGTTCATGCATACTGGCATAGTTATACAGGGATCTACATGTGGTCTTCTACAAGAGGGCATGCAGCTTTACACGTGACATTGCTACACGTATGGGCCTAGGAGCACATTAATGTGGCCATGCTAGGGGTCTTGTTAGCAAGTACATATGATGAGACACTACCAATGTAATACTAGTATGGGACTGAGTATGGCTGATGGCTACATTATCTAGATGTCAGTGACCTAGAGGGATGGAGGAGGAGATTAGACAATCTATAGGAGGATTAGATAGTATGCAAACCATACATGGTGTGATGGTTTCCAGATGGAGGGATGATGAGAGGAGGCATAGGGGATACTTCTTTATAGTATGCTACCTAATTGGGAGGGACCTACACATCATGGAGCTTCACAAGCCAGATAGAGTGATGAAACAATTTGGGATACAGTAGGATATCCCTCTAGGACCACAGAGGTTCTGGTGGATCACCTGAGAGTAGTTTGTTGATAATTTTACTCGCAGCAAACAAGGTGAATAAATTCTTCATAAACAAGACCACAAAGAGCCTATCCTTCTTGAAAGATATGGAACAAAGACAACCTAAAAGGGAATTCTACATTAACAGGAAAACATTGACTTTAGTTCAATACCAAGTCTCTGATAACTAGGCCATGATTGCACTAGGGTCGCTCTTGGGTACTGATGTGATATTGTTGTTAATCTCAAAGGGACTATGGTTTTGAATTGAATATTTTAGGCATTGGACTTTCAAATGAATCATAAAGTAAAACCTCATGAAATCAAAATATTTTTTGTAACATTTCATGAACATCTCAAATTCTTTGCTATCACTTAAGTAGATTTAGCATTAAGCATTCAATGTTCAATTTTATGAAAAATAAAATATTTTCATTAAAATTTCATCCATTCATTCAAATTTTAGAACATTTTCAAGAATTTACACATCTACTCTAAAATAAAGCATAAAAAATACTGAAAAATTAAAAGTTTCTCCCCATTATTCTCCATGGATGCCCCAAAGAATCAATTAAAATAGAGAAAACCACTTTATACTTCACCAGATTTCTTCAAAGCTACATATAAAACAATGCAAGCTTTTAAAGAGAGGGGTTTTGTTTCTGGACACTAAGTAGGTTCTATATACATCCTTAAATGGTGCAGCATAGAATCTTGTTCGGTTGAACTAACAAAACCAGCTACAAAAGATATTGAGATAGGTAGCTATCTAATAAGCTATGATATTAATCAATGTCTACGTGCATACAAATTTTTACACTAGAATGGTTCAAAAAATAGGAAAAAAATAAAAAATTATGCTCCTCTAACATCCACAAATTCTGAACTTAAATTAAAAATAGGATCCTCTAGCCTTTTATAGAACACAAGGCTCAAAAAGGATAAGACAAATACATGAGAGGAAATCCAAGGGACCATTCTCATCAAGGTGCATGGAATATAGTGACTAATAGGAGAATTGTAATTGAAGTCAATGGAAGTCAACTCTAATTACGCATTGAAACTCTTTAGGTGTTAATCTTTAATCATCAGGGCTCTTTCTTAAACCAAACAAATTCACTCAAACAAAATATAGGAACTTCCCATGAAAATAGAGTGATCAAGTGGAAGTATAATTCTTATATCTCAGGTTCCTTGATTTGAACATTCCAAAAATGAGCTACCCCCATAATAGGTATACTTCTATACTACATGCTTGAACTCTAGCGTCCCAAGATTCTGGTATTTGGCACATCTTTATAATGAACTTCATTCTAGCATGAGCTTTTAAAGTGCATCAATGAACCTGGTAACAACATCAGATTTGTTCGCAAATACAATTTTCCTGACCGTCCATACCTAAACTTTGCATCACAATATGTATCTCCTACAATCACAAATTCCACACATTAAATCCCTTTAAAAGAAAGAAAAACATTTGTAATAGCTAATGTAAATAAAACTATTAATCGAATGTTCATATAAAAGTCACATAATTAACATGCTTTTAAGCATATCACAAACCCTCACATATATACTAGATTACCGGAATCATTAGATAAACTTGAAAATTTTATCATTTTCACTTTACATTACAACCCAGTACCTAGTACTTGGTATTTAGCTTTACCCACTAACTTTCCTAGACCTCGGTTATACCATAACTCCATCATACCAAAATCCTTCATGCCTAACTCCTTCAGACTAGAATGGAGCCTTCCATTCAAACTAACATTACCTTTCACCTTTTCACATGTTTCCAGTACTTAGTACTCAGTGACCGAAACACTTACCTTACGAAGTACTTTTATTATCAATGATTTCTCTTCACTCTTCACTTCCAATGATCTTTCAATTTGCTAGCTCTTTCCATAAGAGTTGTTATTTTTTTACTTGGGTCCCCAAGTATTTTCATTCTTGGGGCGTGTTGTGAGACCACATAACAACTTGCAACCAATAAAACTAAATTCAAACCAAACTTGAAATTAAATCACCCATTGTAATTTAAAATTTATACATATAATTTTAAAATAATAACTTCTACCTTTACCTAGATTCTGGCATAAAGAAGTAAAACTCCACCGTAAACATCCATGTGTGCTCTAATTAATTCCAATTTTTGGAACTTAGTGAAAAGAATCATTTCATTAACATTGAACTACATAATATAGTAATCCTCCAAAGCCAACCAGGGATAGAGCCTTGCTGCCAGTCAAGCGTCGATAGCCCTGACAAGGTTATCTCCTTAATTCCTCCAAACATAGCTCTATTTTCGGTCAGGTGTCCATAGCCCTGGTAGAGTTATTTAGATAGCCTAAAGAGTTTATATCTTCTTTTTTTTTATAGATATAGCAATGATAGCTCATTTTTTCTCTTTTGATATTTCAATGATAGCTCTTTTATCAACTTGCAAGCAATGAAGCACTGCTATTAGGTTGGGAATTAAAGTGGTAACGAAGGTTACTTTTTTATTTTTTATTCAATGCAAATCCCTTCATCAATTCACTACTTCCCAAAAACTCATTTAATGATTTCCTATAAGTGCGTGTTTCCATCTAAATTTTACTAATTTATGCCAAATCCTAGCTAACTGTAGCCCACTATATGTTAGAAAATATGCATAAATTAAAATTTAGCAATAGACAACTTAATCATCAAATTTAAATTTAAATTTAGAAACATCAATTACCGCCCTTCCAATTAAATTTATGGCAACTAGTAAAATTTCTGCTAGCAACTTCGATTTGATGGTCTTGTACCTCATTAATGGATCGAAAAATGTCATGATTACCTTGAAGCACAATCATATTATTCTTCATTAAATTTGCACGCCTTACTCTGCATGTATTATTTTCTCAACTTACTCAGGTGATGATGTTTACTACCTTTCTGGTTTCATTTTTCCTTTATATTCCATGCACATAAGCACCTCCATAATTAATACAACTCTTAAAACAAAATGAAATGACCACTATTAATTTTGTAATCTTCAACTTGCTTGATTCACAATCTTTATACTGTTCAAATTTGAAGAAATTTATCACCAAATATGTGTAAAGAATTAATTTGATTTAACCTTTAACTCCGAAGATAATTATCCACCTGCCACCTCACTTATGATTTCCCAAAAAACATTTTCACTCATGGCAACTATGTACCGCAACTTCCTTATGACTATAAATTATGCATTTCTTCTCAAATTCTTCACACTTTTTCCTTCTAGCTTTCTGTTTTAATTTTGTAATTTTTCTCTATGCATTTGAATTTGCTTCTTAGCCATGGATACACCAATTTTATTAGGTTGTTCTCATCGACAAAATGTTTTCTTAGGGAGCATCACACTACAAAGGCTTGGAAAGGTTTTCTTTATTAAGACTTCCAGTTTCACTATACCAAATTTGTGCTCAATCCTTGGGGAAAAGTATGTTGAATCTAGTCACTACTTTCACTTCTATTCTGATATAGCTTCTCACTTTGTAGTGTCACTTCTGGATATTGGACTACCTATTGAAGATGTTCGCACTGTTGCCAACTTAATAGTGAAGCCTGAATTCCTAGAAAATATGGATACTATTTTATCTATTGCACATCCGACCATTAGGATTCCCTCCATGGATGATATTCTTGGGTTCTTGGAATGCGGGGAAGTGGTTTCACTTCAGCTTTTTCTTACTGATCTCCATATCCAATACTTTGAATTTCACCGGGAACTCGCCTATATAGGGTATTTAGCCTTGATAGAAGAGGCATCCCACATCGACTGAATGACTACTACTATCTGCAAATTTTCTCACTCTTTTTGCATTTTTGATTTTTTTGAAATGAGGATTTTTGAAGTCTCATGTATAAATGTGATATATATATCCCTTTTTGGTACATTTTAAAGCGTGTTTTATTTTGCATGGCTTTATTATTTCGCTTTTCACATCTCACTTTTATGAATGTTTGAATTAACTCTCATGTATAAGATAAATTTAAGCATATTTTGTTAATGCAGAGGCCAAACAAAAGAAAAGAACAAAAACAAAACCCTACATAAAATAAAACTAAACCCTAACTACACTAACTCTAACATAACAAAATATCAACTCTAATAAAGCAATTTATTTCAATTTCTGCAATTATTTCTTCTATAGTTTTGGTACGAATTACAACAGGTTTATCTTTAAATTCATTTATCAAAAATTTCAATGTTCTACTGTAACAGTGAATTATCTTAAATTTTCTGCATTTAAAGATCATAAATTCAAAAGTGTACTTACCAATGATTTGGCTCATATGCATGAAAAGGAACTCATTAGAGAACGATTGCACACATTCTATTTGATGCGACCATACTCTACCTTCTTCTAGCCTCGGTCCATTTCCATGAATGGTTGTATCTATTTCTCTACTTCCTCCTCTTCCAAAATTCTTCATGTCTTTGGCCCTATCTTCACTTTGCATGTTTCAGACCAAGATATATCACTATTTATATTACTATCATAGAGAGAGAAAGTAAATTTTTTATATTCTGTATCTTGTATCTTGTATTTCAACTTGGAGAAAAATACATGTGTTTCCCACTCAATTTTCCCGCTCCTCCTTATCTTTGTTTTCCATTTATAGAGGGAATGATGATTCATCAATGTTGTTTCCTCATTTGTGATGAAATATCTCTAAATCTTGACATTCTGTCCTTCTTCCCTACAAAATGTTAAAATTTTCTTTATAATAATCATAGTTTTCCAACTATTTTGATGTATCTGTTAATTCTTTAATATTTCTGATTTCACTAAGGTTAAACATTTTTCTTGTTAACAATTCCTTTCTTTTAGCAATTAAAACTTCCTCTATTAATGGAATTACTTTACTTATGGCCAAACTTACCCTAGTTAAAAAAAATTCACATTCGAATTCACCGTGATCATTCGTATCATGAATTCTACACTCGGTGACTCTTCCAAGAGTGAATAGATTCAAAGGATGCAATTTTTGGTTAAAATTTTTCAAAAGTTTTTCAACTTCCATACTGAAAAGCCAGTTTGCATTAAAAAATTATTATTATTTTTTTTTACAAGTTGCTCACAAAACTCAGGGTTAATTTTTCAATGTGTAACTCTCCAATCTAGAAAATAAGACCTAAAATATCAAAAATGGCCCTCCTAGTGCCAATTCCTGTTAACAATGATTTTACTTGCAATAAACAGGGTGAATAAAATTCTTCACAGAGAAGAACGCAAAGAGCCTATCCTTCTTGAAAGATATGGAACAAAGACAACCTAAAATGGAAATCTGCATTAATAGGAAAACATTGGCTTTAGTT
Organism: Sequoia sempervirens; assembly: GCA_007258455.2. Lineage (NCBI taxonomy): Eukaryota > Viridiplantae > Streptophyta > Pinopsida > Cupressales > Cupressaceae > Sequoia > Sequoia sempervirens. The sequence continues at coordinate 395,618,244 of VDFB02000003.1, read as the reverse complement.
CAATCCCAAGTCTCTGATAACTAGGTCATGATTGCACTAGGGTCACTCTTGGGTATTGATGTGATATTGTTGTTAATCTCAAAGGGACAATGGTTTTGAATTGAATATTTTAGGCATTGGACTTTCAAATGAATCATAAAGTCAAACCTCATGAAATCAAAAGATTTGTTGTAACATTTCATTAACATCACAAATTCATTGCTCACTTAAGTAAATTTAGCATTAAGCATTTAACAATTTTATGAAAAATAAAATATTTTCAATAAAATTTCATCCATTCATTCAAATTTTGAAACGTTTTCAAGAATTTAAACATCTCCTCTAAAATAAAGCATAAAAAATACTAAAAAATTAAAATTTTTTCCTGATTATTCTCCATGAATGCCCCAAATAATCAATTAAAATAGAGAAAAATTATTTATACTTCACTAGATTGCTTCACAGCTACATTTAAAATGGTGCAAGCTTTTAAAGAGAGGGGTTTCATTTCTAAACACCGAGTAGGCTTTGTATGCACCCTTAAATGGTGCAACATACAATCTTGTTCTGTTGAACTAACAAAACCAGCTACAAAAGATATTGAGATAGGTAGATATCTAATAAGCTTTGATATTAATCAATGTCTATGTGCATACAAATTTTTACACTAGAATGGTTCAGAAAACAGGAAAAAAGAACAAAACTTAAAATTTTATGCTCCTCTGACATCCACAAATTTTGATCTTAAAACTAGAAAAAGGGATCCTCTAGCCTTTTATAGAGCACAAGGCTCAGGAAGGATAAGACAAATACATGAGAGGAAATCCAAGGGACCAATCTCATCAAGGCACATAGAATGTAGTGACCAATAGGAGAATTGTAATCATAGTCAATGTAAGTCAACTCCAATTACGTATTGAAACTCTTTGGGTGTTACTCTTTACTCGTCAGGGCTCTTTCTTAAACCAAAAAAATCCACTCAAACTAAATATAGGATCTTCCAATGAAAACATAGTGATCAGATAGAAGTATAATTCCTATATCTCAGGTTCCTCGATTTGAACATTCCAGGAATGAGCTACCCTTGGAATAAGTACACTTCTATACTACATGCTTGAACTCCAATGTCCTAGGATTGTGGTATCTGGCACACCTTTATAATGAACTCCATTCCAACATGAGCTTTTAAAGTGCATCAATGAACTTGGTAAGATCATCAGATTTTCTCGCAAATATAATTTTCCTAACCTTCCATACCCGAACTTTGCATCACAATCTGCATCTCCTACAATCACAAATTCCACACATTAAATCCTTTTAAAGGAAATAAAAACATTCGTAACATCTCATGTAAATAAAACCATTATTCAACTGTTCATATAAAAATCACATAATTAACACGATTTCAAGCATATCACAAATCCTCACATATATTCCAGATTACTAGAATCATTAGATAAATTTGAAAGTTTCAACATTTTCACTTCACATTACAACCTAGTACCTAGTACCCGGTATTCAGTTTTACCCACTAACTTTCCTAGACCTTGGTTATATTGGAACTCCATCATACTGAACTCCTTCATACCGAACTCCTTCATACTGGACTCCATACCAGACCACAACCTTCCATTCAAACTAACATTACCTTTCTCCTTTTCACATGTTTTCGGTACTCGATACCTGGTGCCCGAAACACTTACGTTACGAAGTACTTTTGTTATCAATGATTTTTCTTCACTCTTCACTTCCGGTGATCTTTCAATTTGCTAGCTCTTTCCATAAGAGTTATTATTTTTTTACTTGGGTCCCCAAGTCTTTTCAATCTTGGGGCATATGGAGAGACCACACAACATAGTTATGGGGGAGTTCATGAGGCAGGTGTGGGAGGAGCTACAATAGGTGTTGTATCTTGGGAGAGGAGTGGAGGCAAACACAAGGACGATAGTGTGATATTCTATCAGATGGGCACGTCATAGGCTAGCATGAATTACAATAGTGCACCCTATTGTAGGGGCACTCGGCTATGGCTCAGAGGATGAGGCGTGATTGGTTGGGCAATGGAGAGTTGGGAGGAGAGGTGGTTGAGAGAGGAGAGGAGGAGATATAGAGGCTAAGGTAAAGGAGGAGAGAGAGGATTGACAGAGGAGAGTATAGGAAGAGGCGATGGAGGTGGATGCCACAGAGGTACATCTACTAGCCATAGTACCATATGTACCACCGCCACCAGAGGATCCAGTCGTACTATTGATAGGGGCTCTAGCGAGATTGCAGATCGCAGATCACAGACTCAGGAAGTTAGAGGCAAATAGAGACATGCTATAGGCTAAGGTGGACAGGGTGCAGACAGAGGGAGAGAAGGAGTATACAACCCTAGCATACGAGGTAGGACAACAAGTATGGGAGATAGAGGCAAAGAGGGACAGACTATAGGCTGAGGTGGACAAGTTGTAGGTAGAGGGACAAAGGCACTATGGGGAGTTAGCAAACCAGATATCAATACAGGTGAATGAGGCAAAGAGAGAGAGGGAGGATTTGATGAGACTGTTAGTAGAGTTGCAGTGAGAGAGGATTGAGTTGAGGGGGGAGCAAGATGAGCTTCAGGATAGAGTGGAGGTTGCAGAGCAAATAGTCGTGGATGCAGGGTTAGTGCTAGAGAGAGCAGAGGTAGTGATGGCATAGATGCAAACATTGCAAGGTGAGAAGGATGCAGCAGAGGCACAGGTACATTCCCTATAGGATGAGAGGGAGGCGATAGAGGCACAAATGCAGGTGTTGTAGGGTTAGAGGGATGTAACAGAGGCATAGTGATAGGCCTTGTAGAGTGAGAGGGATACAATGGTAGATTAGATGTCACAGATGTAGATGCAAATAGACTAGCTGAGTTTGGCACAAGATGCCTGGGAGCAGGGGAGGAGATAGCTGACTGGGTCATAGGATAGGTATCAGATGGAGTGAGATGTGGCTAGGATATAGGTGTTGGAGATGGATGAGTGCATGAGGGAGTCTAGCTATTATATGGGGGCTTATTTCTAAGAGGTTTCAGATGCTACTCGATGTGTACCTCCCTACATCAGAGCGGTTCCACAGATGCCAACACCATCATAGTCAGTAGGGACACATACATGGGGATATAACAGCTATCAAGAGATGCCCCCGCATAGAGGGCCAGTTCCAGATTCACTGCAGCAGTCAGACGAGGGTAGCTCATGGTAGAGAGGACAAAGGATGGAGGACATGATACATGTTTTTGATAGGTGCAGGGTGGGTGTGCAGTACAAAGGGACAGAGATCACATTTGATTTAGAGCCATGTAGTTGTATTTCATTTGATGATTATTGTTGTATATGATGGACATGTATTTTGATTGTATGATGGACTTTATTATGAACTTTGTGATGGACATGATATTTATATGATATGTGAAAACCCTTATTGACACTATGTCATGCTTATGTGATGGATGATTTATCTATGTACATGTGTATGTATGTGATTTATTATGGATGATTATGATGATGATGCATATTTTTATGATGATCTATATGTATGCCTATGTGGATGACATGGATGAGATGCATTATGCCTAACACTTTGTGATGCAAGATGTGATGAGTGATTTATGATATTACATGCTATGGACATGAGTCTAATGATTTGTGATGCAGGTGGTGATATATGCATGAAATAATAAATTTACTATTATTAGGACTTGATCTAATGCAATACAATGTATGCAATGAGATGAACTAATATGAAAATTGTTAATGCAATGAATTGATAATGAAATAATCATAAGATGCTTAGAATAACCAATTGAGATTAATATAAACAACTTAAAATGAATGTGATAGGATGAATGCACATAGGATGGGGTGAAATGCAATGAACCTACTACGCTAGATGGGATAAAAAATTTCTCCATTTGATATCAAATTGTACTTTAAAATGAATGCAACCTACATGGATGATGGGATGCAATTAAATTCCTTACAAACATTAATACCTAAATGAGATTAGCATGAACATGAGTGTAAATAAGGGCTTGCATAGTGATGAAAGCTAGTGGTATGTCTCCTTTATTTGCATATCATACTTTCTTTGGATTATTGGCAAGTACTTTCCCTGTAATCATTACAAAATTAAGGGAGGATGGGTGTGAAACTGTACCTGTCAAGAACCATCAGAATCCTGAGAAGAAAAAGAGATGGAAGATGAATGTTTGCACAACCAAAATCACTAGGCATAGGTCAAGGACGGGATGGATGGAGAATAAATGCAATGCAATGGAATGGAAAATGAAATGAAATCCTAATGCTATTTGCCATTTTTGGAGAACTAGTTTTTGCTATAGCATAAGACACGGTATGCCAGGGTATGTGGAACCAAGAAAATTAGTGTCTAATGCATGAAACAAACACAACAAACTAGGAGGTTATCCCAACACCCCAAAGTTGTAATGACTTTGGTCGGGCCAGGCATTAGGATAACCACAAGCACAAAGGATGCCCTAGTATGAAAAAAGACTACAGGGATCTTGGTGGGTACTACACAGGAAAACCAAGAAAAAAATAACAAACAAAAGATCAAGATATGCCCCTATGTTTACCAGTCAAAGTGCACCATAATATGATGGATTATGGAAACCTTGAAAAGGTATGATAAGGAGCTCAAATGATAAACAAATTTCCAAAAGCATCACAAGAAATCAATCAATTTCAAATGCCCTTTTCCACAGGATCAAAAAGTGAATGGGATTGATGTGATCTAATGTAGGAAGGATGCATCCTATTAAGATACAAAAGATGGAGACTAAACTAAGAGATCGACATGACACAAGATACTCAAAACCCATTGAATCTGATGATACTAGCAGATTTCATTTATGAAGGCCTAGCTAGATAGGGACATACATGATGACATGACACAAGACATGACACACATGACACAAAATAGACACATCTTGGAGACCTAGGGGCTCGGGGGCTGATCAAAGATTAGCCTTGCCTACATGAAAGTGCAAAGCCCTCGTAGTTCGATAAAAGACTATGGATAAAAGAAGAAAGAGGAAAATGGAGATGATGATGGAGGACAAATACTAGCAGACAAAAGCCCTTGGGGCAGATCAAATGATCGACCTTGCCTATGTGAAAGCACAAGGGTAACGTAGTTCGAAAAAGACCAATGAAAAGAGAAAAAATGGGACAATAGAAGGATGGATGACTGACATGACAGGACGAACAAAAGCTCAAGGGCCTAATCCAAGTTAGTTTATAGACTGTACTATTCCTAATATTAAAAACTAAGGAGGATATCCCTCAGGGGAGGAAAGACCATGACCAGATGAAGGAATTTGTAGCCAAATTCACTATAAAGGACATGGGACCAACATGACAAGAATTTATTTAATTCATGCAAATCCAAAATTAGTCTATAGACCATGGTGTTTTAGATTATCACTCTTAAATTTTAATAACATCCTATCATGTCATGGATAATGAACGAAAGACAAGATGAGACTTAATGAGGACCAACATAATGAAGGACCCTAGATGAAAGCAAGAGACCGATTGATAAAATGGATGAATGACACAAGCTTAGATTGGGATAAAAGCTCAAGATTGCAGATAGTAGATAAAAATCATCCAATGCTCAACTAAAATACACCAAGCAGCAGATAAGGGGATGTGGATGAAAGGACTGGATCAAAGAGGATGCTAGGATTGGATGTGAGGATAAGATGAATGAAAGCATAAAGTGACTAGGATGCAAGGTAGATAATGATTAAGCCCTCTGCGAATGGTGCCTGTTACCAGGTTTTCACCAAACTTACTTATTCAAGGTGCCACCAAGGCATAGGATGGATTATTTCTCTTTACTATTTTTGGATTTTTGACTTTTCCAAAATTTTTTGTATTTTTGACAATTTTTTACTTTTTTTGGTATTTTTGTAGGATAGGATAACCCAGTTGACTTAGGTGTAAAACCTTTTCAGGTGTATGATATTGATGGGCTCTTCTAGGGGATCTCCTTTAGGTGTGGCAATCCTATATTCCCTAGATCCATATTTAGCTATGATAACATAGTGACCGATCCAATTTGCCTCAAACTTCCCTTTCTTGTCTCTGTCCTGCGAGGTACATTGATTCTCCTTAAGGACTAGATCACCAACATTGAACTAGTAGGTACAAACCTTCTTATTGTAGCTTCTCCTAAGATGATGTTGGTATGCTTGAAGATGATTGTATGATTTGATCCATTTTTTGTCTAGGAGTTCCAACTAAGTGAGTCGTGCAACTTGAGCATCTTCATCACTGATGAGATTCTTCAAAGATATTCTAAGTGATGAGATCTTGACCTCAATTGGAAAGATAGCATCAGGACCATAGATAAGACAATATGGAGTAGTGCCAGTGGAAGTGTGGATGGAAGTGTGATATGCCCAAAGCGTGGGATGGAGATAGAGGTGCCAATCTCAACTAGTGTTATTGACCACCTTTTTAATGATCTTGATCAAGGTTTTGTTGGTTTCCTCTGCTTGACCATTACCTTGGGGGTAATAAGGCATGGAAAAATGATGCTGGATGTGGAAGGTGTCACAAAGGTGTTTCATGGCTTGGTTTTTAAATGGATTTCCATTATCGGTAATGATGGTGGATAGGATTTTATATCTGCAAAGAATATGGAAGAGGATGAATTTGGATATTTGAGTACCTATTATTTGAGTGAGTGGCATTGCTTCCACCCACTTGGTGAAGTACTTAGTGGCAGTGACTATGAAAGTGTGGTTGTAAGAAGATGGAGGGTATATCTTTCCAATCAAGTCAAAACCCCACTGAGAGAAGGGCCATGGTGCTATGAGGGGTTGCAAATATTGTGTTGGAGCATGTATCAGATCCACATGTTGAAAAGGTAAGAAATTCTTCATGAACTCACAAGAGTCATGCTCCAGTGTAGGCCAATAGTAACTAGCTTTGAGAATCCTCTTGGATAAGGCCATGCCATTTGAATGGGCCCCACAAACACCACTATGAATCTTAGTTAACGTAGTGCGAACTTCTATCTTGTTCATACACATAAGAAGAGTTCCATTATACCCATGATGATAAAGAGTATCTCCCACTATAGTGTAGCAGGAGGTGCATTCGATGAAGGATTTTCATTGGTTATATGTAAGATTAGGGGGTAAGATGTTATCATGAAGGTAGGTGTAAATTTCATGATACCATGGCGACTCAGAACCTATGATGTTGCATACCATTTCACTCTCAGGGATGTCATAATTTGGGATTCAGAGTTGTTTGACTAGGAACTCATAGTCTATTCGATCTTTTGACATGTCAATCAGGGAACCAATTGTAGCCATTACATCAACTACTTTATTATGGACTTTAGGGATTTTCTCAAACTAGATAGAGGTGAAGTACTTCTTGAAGTCATCCACCATGCTCTTGTAAGGTAATAAATTGTCATCTTTTGTTAGAAACAAATTATTACCCTATTTGATGATCAACTGGGAATCGCAAAAGACTCATACGTGAGTGGTATTCCATTGTATGGCGATCCTAAGACTAATGAGAATAGTTTTATATTTTGCTATGTTTTTCATGCATGGGAAAGCTAACCTGAATTCATGTAATCACCTTGTGGGGTGACAAACAAGATACTTTCCCCAACTCCATTACGCGTGTATGATCCATCAAAATAAAGTTTCCATGTAGTTGCTTCTATAACTGCGAGAACCTCTTCATCAAGAAATCATGTTACCAAGGGATAGGCATCCACCAAAGGAGTGTCTTCCAACTAATCTTCTATTACTTTCCCTTTAATAGCCTTATGGTCCACATACTCTATATCAAACTTGCTCAATAGCATAACCCACTTAGCCATGCAGCCAATTAAAGATGTTTTGGATAACAAATAATTGAGTGGATCAACTTTGGATATCAACTTCATGGGATGACTAAGCATATAGTGATGAAGCTTTTGTGAACTGAAGACTACAGCTAGGAAAGCTTTTTCCATTAGAGAATAATTGAGTTCATAAACCACTAGTGTCTGACTGATGTAGTATATTGCTCATTCTTTTGAGGACTCATCATGTTGGGCTAATAATTCCCCTAGTGCAACTAAAGTAGTTGAGATATACAACATAAGAGGTTTACCTAGAATTGGAGGCATAAGGATAGGTGGATGAGCCAAATATTCCTTTATTTTGTCAAAACCCAACTGACACTCTGAATACCACTTGAAGGTAGTTTCTTTTTTCATGAGGTGAGTGAACAATTGGCACTTGTCAGCTAGTTGAGCTATAAAATTTCTGATGGACTGTAGCTTTCATCGAAGACTCCTTAACTATTTTAGATTGCATGGTGGAGGAATTTCCATGATTGCTTTGACTTTAGCAGGATCAACCAATATGCCCCTTCTAGAAATGATGAAACCTAGTAATTTTCCTGATATAACCCCATATGCACATTTCTTCAGATTGATACATAGCTTGTAATGCTATAACCGCTTGAAGATCTTCTTTAGGATCATAGGGTGCTCTTCTCTTGTTTTGGATTTCCCCAATAGATCATCTACATAATCCTCCATTATGATGTGAATGAGATCATGGAAGATGGCAGTCATATCATGTTTGTACATTTCCCCCACATTCTTGAGGCCAAAGGGCATGACATTGTAACAGAAAGTGCCCCAAGGTGTGGTGAAGGTAGTATTATGTTGATCCTCGGGTGCTATTTTGATATGATTGTAGCCAGAGAAATCATCCATGAGGGATAGCATCTCATGTCTAGCAGTTAAATCAACCAACATTTCAATGTTTGGTAGGGGGAAATCATCTTTAGGACATGTTTTGTTGAGGTCCCAAAAATTTGTACAAATCTTGTTGTTCCCATTCGGTTTGGCAACTGGTACTATGCTGGAGATCCAATTAGAGTAATTGATAGGCCTGATGAATCCAACCTCTAATAGTTTTTCCAATTCTTTCTTGACCAACAAAGCTACTTAAGGATGCATCTTTCTAAGCTTTTTCTTGACCAGTTTAGCATCCAGATGAACATCCAAATCATATACGGCTAGAGTAGGATCCAAACATAGCATATCTGAATAGGCCCACACAAAATTGATGATGCCTTCTTTGAGGAGTTGAATGATGATGGAGTGCTCATCTTCCTATAAGGACTTGGCTACATATGTGATTTTAGGATTTTCTTCGGTTCCCAAGTTTATGTCCTGTGTTTCTTCAATGAGTATAAATGATGGTTTAGACAGTTGAGTTCCCACAAGGGGAAGATGAACGTCCCCATCTTCTAGTTCCTTGTCGACGTTTTCACTATTAGATACACCCTTTATTTTTACTTTTTATGAGTCAAAAAAGCACTTCGAGGAGGTTTTTACTAGATGACCTTATTTTATTTTTTTTCTTCTTATTTTTGCAGTTAGGGCATTCATCCTCCCCCAATCCCATAAGGTGCACATAAACATCCACTAAGGGAAAGGTGTCAACAGGTGTGCTACTACAGAGGTCCCAGTCAATGAGCTCAAGGTGGTGAAGGGAAAGGTTGATGGAGAGGACAGATAGGAAATCAAACATGGAGGAAAGATCTATGTGATCCACATCATCGTATGAATGTATGATGGATTATTTTTAGGTATGTCTTTGAGGAGACCATTGTCCACACTAATATTGTTAGAAGCACTAGATGATGGCATGGGACCCATTTTTTTTGTGTCATGGCCTAAACCCAAACATCTTGGTTGCATTGGGCTGTCAACAAGTTGTTTCCTTCCCTATTCTTCTATGTCGTGGCCTCCCCCTTGATAATTATATTTGTCTGCTAACTTTGAGGCATAAGGATACGTCTCTTGGAAATACTCCTTTAGAAGGGGGAGAAGGTTCAAGCTCCTCACGATAGATCCATTGGTCGATGTCATCTTCTGGTGTATCTTGTCTTATTCTAGGAGATCAAAAGGTGTGGATCCCACATTCTTAGAGCTCAAGGTGATTGTATTCTCTTCTTTCTTTAGCATTGAATGAGAAGGTTGACCATATGTATACGGTGAGGGTGGCATGGTTGCCACATTTAAAGTAGTACACATTTCATACTCACCACAACCCTTGTCAATGACTTGGACATTGGTAATGGTGGAGTCAGATGTGGATGATGGAGTGGATGAAGTGGTGGCTAACGTGTTGGAAGATGGACAGGATGATGTGGCCTGAGGTGCCCCTATTTCTACTCCTAGACAATAATGAGAATAGGGGAAGGAAGCTTCGAGTGCACAGAAATACTCAAATGCTTGTGGATCTATGTGTATTGTCACTTCCATCCCATTGAATAGGAATTTCAAGAAATGATGGTAAGTGGATGAGATAGCTTGCATGGCATGGATCCATGGGCGGCAAAGAAGAAGGTTATAGGGGAGGTGAAAATCAAGGATGTGGCAGGTAGTGTACTATATAACTGGTCCAACTTGAATCAGAAAATAAATTGTTCCCTTGGAATCACACTCTACATTGTCATATGCCTTGATAGTGATAACCTGATTATTTAAGTCAGCGTGGGTGTAGCCTACCTATTTTATGAACTTTAATGTACAAAGTTTTATGGCAGAGCCATTATCTACCAAGACCCTTTTCACTTTATGGTGAGCTACTAGGACTTCAATATGGAGAGGATGGTTATGGTTCGAATCAATGAAAGGCATGTCATTTTGGCTAAAACCTAGTTGATATGTGGCTAATAGATATCCTACCAATGCTTGGAATTGAGTAGGATCTATATCGTTGGGAACATGGGTATCATGTAAAGCTTTGGTCAAGATTTCTTGATGTACAGGGGAAGACTTAAGAAAATCTAGGATAGAGATTTGTGTCGAAGTATTTCCTAGGTGATCAAGAATATTATATTGGGAGCTTACAGATGGTGGTTGGGTTGACGTAGAGGCTCTAGGGACAGTGATGCAAGTGTGGCGGGTCGTAATAACACACTATGGATATTTTCCTTTTACACATATCATAGACATGATGCGACTTACCCTGACTAATGTGCATGATGATGCCCTCGTAGTTATAAGGGACACTCTTGTAACTGATGTTATTTGTGTTGTTACCCTGATTGTTATTGTTATTGGACTTGGGATTTTCATTTGATGTACTAGCACCTTGGTTATGCTTTGGGAAGGCATTTTGATATATTTGAATCTAAGCATTGGATGATGGGTCCTGATTGGCATCCACATGTATATCACTGTGATCTATAAGATCCTGGATGTAGGTTTTTAAGCCTTGACATTTGTTGGTGGAATGCCCTTTGATCTTGTGGAAGTCACAATACTCATTTTCTTTACACCAAGCTAGCTTGGGTTTAGACTCATCAAAAGGCTTGGTCACAGGATACCTTATTGGGTAACTAGCCTGAAGAAGCCTATTGGAAATGACACTAAAGGGTTCTCCTAATTGAGTAAATTGATGTTTACTGTTCCCTTGATTATTCTGATTAGACTACTAGAGAGGATGAGGTGCCCCTTATGGCACTGATATTTCATTGGGAATTAATTACTAAGGAGGGACATATTGTGGTTTCTAGGAAGCATTGACTACTTGAGCATGTTTGGTGTCAATGACACCACCATTGGCAATGTTTTTATTATTATTCCAGTAGTGAGGTTTATGCCCGGATGACTTTTTCCTTATCGGGATTATAAATTTTGACTAGCCCTTTAGCAATAAGTGCTCTCTCAAGGATAGGACCCTTCTCTACTATCTCTGCAAAGGTTGTGACATAGTGGAGCTTAAAATCATGTGCCATGTTTAGGTGAGAGTTTTTGACAAAAATGGTGACCATGTCTTTTTCTCTGAGCGGGGATTTCATTTGACTAGACAAAGCACACCACCTTTGAAGGTAGCTTGCAAAAGTTTCTCCCTCACATTGTTTCTCTTTCAAAAGATCTAAAGTATCGAAATCCTTCTCCAAATTAAAGGAGAAGTGTGTGACAAATTTTTCCAAAAGATCTGCAAAAGACTTGACAGATCCCTTTGGGAGAGTCATAAACCAGTCAAGAGCTATCCTAGTTAGACTCCTTGGAAATAATCGCAGGAGATAATTGTCAATGTTTTGGAATTCTTAACAATGGGAATAGAACTCCTGAAGATGGTTCTTAGGATCTTTAGCTCCTTTGTACTTATCAATTTTTGGCATCTTGAAATGCTTTGGAAAAGGAACTAGTGAGATCAAGGGATCAAATGGATAGGGACAAATGTCTTCAAACTTAAAGGATTGTTTACTAGTCCCTACCTGCAAGTCTTTTAATGCAACTTTGACTTCTTCCCACTCTTTGTTAGTAGGTGTTGAGGTAGTCAGATTAGACTGATTGGATTGATTATAGGGAGCATACTGCTAGTAGATGAAGATGGGGCTGAAGCAGTTTGATCATATGCTGGTGGAGGTGTATATGAAGGTGTTTGCTAATATTGATTGGTATAGGTGGACTGTGGTTGTGGATTGACGTAAGACTAATAGTAGGATGATGGATTTTGGTAATATGAAGTGGAGGCCCCTTGCTAATATGGTGGCTGCTACTGGTAATATGAGGTGGAAGCACCCTATTGGTACTATAGAGGGGCTTGATAGTATGACAAGGTGGAAGTGCTTTGCTGATATGGTGGTTGTTGCTAGTAATAAGAGGTGAAGGGAGCACCCTATTGATATGATGGTGGCTGTTGAGTGTAATATAGATTAGATTGGTAATTATAAGAGAGATTTGGTTGTTGGGTAGAATATGGAGGTAGTTTCTGATTGGACATTTGGCACTGAGGATTGGATTGTGATTGAAAAGGGTTGGTGTAAATTGGTTGTTGAGATTGCAGAGGATTTTGATGAATGGGATTGGGGTTAGGATTTGATGGAGTAGGAAAGATGGCATATGTGCTCGATGGATGATAAAGGTATTACATAAGGGGATTGTATTACGTTTGTGTGGGAATTTTAGTATGCTAGGGTGGTTAGTGTTGATGTGGTGGTTGTTGGAAGAGAGGATGAGATGGGATATGTTGTTGTTGATGAATCGGTATTGAGGTACCTTGTGGTGGCTGTTGAGGTTGTGATGTAGCCTAGCTGATGTTTCCTGTTGAGGGTTACGGAAGTTTGAGATAGTATGTGATGACAATGTGTTGTGTCACTAGAGGTATTTTTTATTGGAATGTGGGGATGTTTCGGGATTGTTGATGTGATGAGTGCTTCAATGTAGGTGTAGCAGGTGGCGGTAGTGCAAGAAAAGGATTGCCCCTAGTGTTGATAGGTGGTTGACCTAGTTGATTGGGTGGATGAGGTGGTGCAAATGGCACGAAGGTCAGACCTTGCTAGACAGGCATGGCAGAGGTGGACGTGGTAGATTTTGTGGCATACCATAAGCAAGGGGATTGGATGGATTAGGTTGTGCTCTCATTGGACATCGGTATTGTGTTGAGATGAGGCACCATTGTTGGGATCCTAAGAAGTGTTGACCTAAGAACCTTGGGTCTATTGGTCTACCATAAATTTCTTTGCCTATGATCGGGTGAGGGGCATAAAAATGAAAAACTACCAGATGAACTAAGATGATGCTACGCTCTAGGATGTAGTGCAAGGGTGACTTAAGTGATGATTAAAGGATTGATTAGAATGGATGAAGGATTGATTGATTGGATGATTGGATAGGGGATACGATTGGATTGGATTAGATCGATTGATGAGATGAAACGATTGTTAGGATTAGATGATTGATTAGATAGGATGATGAAATGGATTCTAGACCAATTTTAGAGATGAGAATAGATGGCCTAAGGTGTTGATTGATCAAATTAAAGGATAGATGGATGATTACGACACTGAATCTACCTCAAGATGGAAGTAGATTGATTGGGTCATGGATGATGACTAAATCAAGATGGATGAGAGTCCTAAGAAGATGCAAATGATGATGATTGAGATTAGGAACCTAAGCCAACTTGGATAAAGACCTCTAAAACGTAATCTAGAGGATTGGTATTGATGATCCGATGATGGATATGCGATCTAGAGATGTTCTAAGGTGCACCTATATGATTTGACTAATGAATAGATGGCTTTTGGAAAATGTAGATGGACTAAAGTGAAGATTACAAGCAAATGGAAGGTGATAAAAAAAATTTGATCACGACAAATGACAAGCTTTCAATGGTCCAAAGGATTCACTCTCTATAATTTGTATGGGAAACAGATATGCCTCTATTTTAAGAAATTTTTCCCTTTGAGGTCACAAATTTTCCTATCTATAGTGAGAAAATTTTCCTTTGTGTTATGCAAACTCGCCTGTTCAGGGGGAGAAAATTTTCCCAAATCTAGAAGGCACATAGGAAACGGGTGAACTTGATGATCAAATTTTCCTATTTGATAGATCAAATTCACCTAAAATCAGGGATGGTACAAGAAACAAGTGAATCTGCTAAGAAAATTTTCCTATTTGACAGCAGGTTTTCCCAAAACACTGACAGGTTCACCTATTTTTTGACAAGTTTACCTAAAACCATGGAAAATAACAAGAGAAAGGGCGGATTTGACTTTCAAACTTGCCTATAATTGGGTGACAAACTCACTTGTTTCTTGAACGGTACCGGCGGGGAATAGATTCACCTAAAAATGAGATCTCCTATTTGACAAACGGATCTGCCTAAATCTTGACTTAGATGGACAAAGACTCAGATGGATAGAGACTTAAACAAAGGAAAAATTGCCCTTGTAGGGAGAAAATTTTCCCAAAGGGAAGAGAAAATTCACCTATTCTAAGAGAACTGGAAAATTTGATGGACAAGACCTGATGGATGAACTAACATGGAAAAAAAGTAGGTTTGCCCCTAGAGAGGGAAAATTCTCTTATTCAGTGAAAATGGGAAAATTCAATAGATGATGAATAACAAAACGACTCAGATTGAGAATGGGATAGCCCCTATGGACATCAGGTTCAACCCTAAAGGGAGAAAATTTGCCTGTTTTGTGGAAACAGGCGAATTTGATGGAGAACGAATGAGAGACTCACCTAAAGATTGGACATAATTTCCTATTCCAGAGAATGGGTGAAAATGGGGTCACCCAAAAAGTGACCCATAGGAAAATTCACCTTTGACAAAGACAAATTCACCCAAATAGAAGACCTGGATTGGATTGGACGTGGAGTTTCCCTTTTGTAGGAAAAAATATCCTATCTACAGTGCAAATTCACATCTATAAGGGGAAAATTCACCTTTGAAGGTAGGGGCTAACTATGGCAAAGGACAACAAGCATGACAACTAGCAGACATAAGGCTAGGCTGACTCAACTAAAAACAAAAGCACTGGTATAGCACAATGAAGACACCCCAAGCACTACAATCCTAAAATTAGTGATACAGGTTTACAAACTTGATGTAGGCCCACCACCTTGAGTGAACAACCCAAGGTTAATACTCCATGATACTAGGGTGGTTCTCTAGATCACCCTTTCTCACAGAGGTGGATAGCTAGTGTTCCAGTGGCATGGGGTCATCAACAAATGCCATAGGCTCACCTTCACACTCTCACTCAAGGACTATCGTAGTCCACCACAAATATTTCTATCTCAACCCAAGGGAGTACATGGTAACTTTGGGGTATGGTGTGCATCCACTACATTACACCAAGTCACACCTAAAACACGGGTCTTTATCTAGGCTAAACAAGGCTATCTCATGAGTCCCTACTATACACATGGTATGTGGGGCACAACCGTGAACACCAACCCGTCAGAAGTGTGAGTCAGGAGCCCTAGCGAGGTATTGGAAACTTAGACCAACTCTTCACATCTTATCTCTAGGTATCACCCTAGCTTTGACTCTCCACCAAATACGACATGACTGGATTGAGGTACAACTTTCACTCTCCCCCCTTTATATACCCCACTAGTAACGCGTGGTTGGAATCATCCCTTGGGTGATGAAATCCCAGGAAGGTCCCACTAAAGGAAGAAGATACTAGACATTTTTGACTAGTCCCCAAGCTCACACGTAGTACAAGGAGAGAGCTTAGACACACTAGCACCTCCTAGGTAGACTGGACTGGACTAGAGTGAACTACGATTTCTCATGATCTAGGATCGCCAAATGGTGAAAGGGGATTGGATAGATCAATAGTCCACTCACAAGCACAACAAGAAAGTTAATTGACCCTCTAATAAATATGCATGTGCCTAGCTAGTATAGGAAAACAACAGATAGACTACCTAAAGGGTCTTCGACCAATCATCTTGCAGAAAATGCGTCAGTAGTTTGCAACCACTAGTCTTTGATAGATGAGAACAAGCTGCACAAATCATTAGTGAAAACCAAGCACACTCACAAATAGATGAGTTAGTGGATTAGTACATAAAATTGAAATCAAAGAAAAGCTAAAAACTAGAAATTAAGGTGTCAAATTTACCTCAGATTCGCCTTTGTATGAGGCAAGTTCACCCATTTTGTCAAGCAGATTTTCCCCTATACTGAGCAAATTTTCCCTTTCTTATGATCAAATTATCCTTTTCTCCGAGGATGAGAAAATTTTCTTGATTCTGCAACTTCACCTTAAAAGGTAGATTCACCGTTGTGACCTTAGCAGCTTCACTTATTTCGAGAACTAACTACAAATTCACCCCTGATAATAGGTTAACCCATTTTCCCAAAAAAAAAATTCTTTGCACCAACTTCACCTCTGTATCAGGAAAATTTTCTTCTAGCTTGAGGTTCACCTATTTTCTAGTGTAAATTCACCCCTGTAAGGTGCAAATTCACCTATCATGGTGGATTTGCCCCTACATACAAAACTAAACCTGTAAGACTTAAACAACAACTATAAAATGTTGGACCTATGATGTGGGTCCCACTGGGTGTGCCAGAAATGTGTGCAGTGTTAAATCTCCTAGTCTAAATGCAAAACAAAAACAAGATGCAAGCAAGGAAATACACAAACAACACCTCAACAATAAGCCTAGTTGAACTTGAACAAAAACAAAGCAAAGAGAGTTAATTACCTTATCCAAGTTGATTGGTTGGTTGGCCATGTTGATTTTTTTTATTGTGTGCTCCTTCAAATGGAAAATAGATTAAAATTGGATACAAAATGATCATGAGTGGATGAGGAATGCAATGGTGTAAGTGGGTATGTGAGTAGATGCAAGATGAGGATGCAAAATGAGCTCAAAAGTTGCAGCAATGGAGGATGCTTGTGAGTGCTAGAAGACTTGATTGCTTGAATGGTGAATGTTCAAAATGAGGGAAAAATCCTCTAATTTTAGGGGAATTGCCTCTAAGAAATTGAGTGTTGAGATTTAGCCACCATGGACAAGATCAAGGGCTAGGGTGAGTTGAGAACTCACAAGCCCTCACATCTTGCCAAGTGTCAAGTGAGGTGTCAAAGGGATGGTGATGTGAAGGTACTTTAGAGTACCTTGGGATTGGGGCAAGATCTCCTCATAAAGAAGGTCCTTGTCCCCATGTGGGAGATGTGACACATGAGGATTTAAAAATTCCCTCAAATATCCTCATGGGGAATAGGAGAGGAATTAAAAATTCTTAAAATGCATGGGGAGAATAATAATGAATTTTAAGTTCACATGGGGGAATGGGTTGCCTTGTCCAAATAGAGAAATCCATTAATGAAGGTTGACTTGGAGGTATGCCATAAATGGCATAAAGATTAGGTTGACCTAATCATGCAATTAAGGTTGTGCAAATAGGTGATTAGGCTAATTAATGAAGGATTAAGGTAAGTTGAAAATTATGGAGGATGTGATTGCATTATTCCTGATTAAAGGTGTGTACATCTTAATCATTGATTAATTAAATTAATCTAGATTAAAGGGGTATTATGGAGGATGGGACAAGGAGAGAGAAAAAGGTGAATTTAAAATTGATTTAAATTCAAAAAGCCAAATGACTAAATTAGATAAATTGAGACATTTTTTCAATATAGAGAAGAAGGGTGATAAAAGGTAAAGTATTTAATTATTTAATTAAATACCTTAAGAACATTAGAAAGAGAGAGAATATTAATTAAATAAATTATTTAATTAATGTCAATGAGGGATGTGGGATAGACAAATAAAGGGGATGAATTTGACCATACGGGAGTGGTCAAATTCAGATGTCTACACAACTGTTGTTTAATGGTAAACCAACCATCATTTAATGGTAAAAGCCTCCAAAATTTCACTTACCACATAAAAGCTAGATAAATATTGATTTGACAATTGGATGGGAACATTCTATTTTCATTTACAATGTTTTATGTCAATTTGATGAAAACTTTCTTTTCTCGTTGCATTTTTTTATGTTTTAAATATGTATGTAAATATTTCATAATTAGATAATACTTAATTTCTTTACGGAAAAAATATAGATTTTTCTAAGTTTATTTCATTCCATTATTTAGCACTTATTATTAATTGTTTAATCTAGCCACATGCAACTAGAATTTACAGTGCATTCATTCACAAACACACACTCTCTAACATATTAACATACATATAGTTTTCTATTGATGTAATCCTTGAACCTCCTTTAGGTGCAAGTGCTAGTATTACTTATCATCTTCTTCTAATTCCCCAAATTAATGACTAAATGAATTTAAGAAAAAAATATTTAAATATTTAAATATTTAGAAATCTGTTATCCCCCAATTTGAGACTTGAAAATTTCAACAACAAAAAAAATTCCCCTGTCAAAATTCCATTTATGCCTATAGTGGTCGAGTGCAATCGTCAGCTTGATGCCTGTGAGTTATTCATATTCTAGATTGACTTGTGAAATGAAGACAACGTGATATTTCTAGATAAAAGAGGTAAGCTTCATTGCAAAATTGGCAAAATAGTTGATATCTTGGGAAAATCAATACAATGAGGCTAAAATTCAAGTTTTGGGTTGCTGGAGCAAAACTGTTTTTTGGGTTCTGCTCAAGAGGGTGCACTCACTCTCCTGTCTAAATTCCATGCAAATCTCAATTACCCAGTGAAAGTTATAAAGTTTTTATCTCAGTTCCAAGTTGAATTCTCACAAGGATGATTTTTTCGTGACATTATAAAGTTAATACTTTTGAAGGTTGAAAAGAAGGTAAATATATATATTGGGAGTAAATCTTTTCATGATGGCGTGCAATAAATCCCTTTGTCTCAAATGTTGGGAGTTGGTGTAAAACTCGAACTAAATGTTTTCTGGTTCCAAAGTTCTAAAATTGCTCGACTCACCGAATCTCTTAATAGTCGGAGGTTTTAAAGGTTCTAGAACTCCCAAAGTGCCTGACTATGAGGTTCAAAGCTATTAAATGGTCCGACAGGCTGACAAAGCTTGGATACTTGCTTAGGGTTTGCTAGAAATATAGAAGCTTTTTGCAAGACAGTGCAGGTGCAGTTGCTCCCATGAAGAAATTCATAAACAGGTTGAAACGTGATGATCATGTCACCATAGCCATGGCTCGATTTGAAGTGAATTTGTCAAATCAATTATGTGGTGAAACAATCCAACTCAAGGCTTAGAGAATCCTTCACACATAAACAATGTTATTAGTCTTTGATATCAAATGCAATTCATGGTTATATGCACCGATTATAGGATAAACACAACATAGATTTGCCGATGGCTTTATAAACTTATGAGTAGATGTAATCGGCATATGCAAGAATCAAATTCCATGACCTTCATTATGGGAGATTATGGGCATTCATAGAGATATGGTAAAATAGAAAACCCTATATAATATTATTAGCGTGTATGTGTGAAATGGATTCATTGGAAAGGTATGAAAACTGTTTGGAAGAATACCTCTAAGGAACATCATCTAGTATAACACCTTCATCACAGAACAATTGGAAAAATGGAATTGTTGAAAAAGACTTTAAAAACCTTCAATCAAATGTGGTGCGCAAATGTAGGAAGCTATCCCATGCCATGAAAGAGTTATGCTTGAGATTTTTTGAACTTGCTGGTTATTCTGAGTGGTATATCATTTGAGGAAGGTGATGGGAATGAAGTTACAAACAATCTAGAATCAATTATATGTTTTTTTTATCATAGTGATGATAAACTTCAAAGATATGTTACTGAGACATATGTTCGACAGTTATACCAACCCTATCTAGTGAAGGAAAATGTCAGGATGTAGTGACACCGATCTGGCCTTGTTGTATCATGGCATTTCTAACTTCTATGAGAAGAAGTGAGCTACCAACTATTCTATTTGATAACGTAAATGATGTTTGGAAGCTTTTGAATAGAGTAGGGATGAAAGGATTGACAGTAATTCATGGCATCAAGATGCTTTTCATTCTCTAATATTTCAAGAATGGTTTTCCAAGTTGAACAGGTTATCATCTATTGATACATAAATGTTATCTAGTTTACAAGAGGTTAATGGATTTATAACTATTGTTCATATATGAACATGTAGGGTTGTTGGGAGAGTAGTTTCTTTTGTTCTTTGTGAATTGGGTTAGGAAGGTATGTGTATGGTGCACATGTAAAGTCAAATTCCTTGGGAGGTTGTATTGTATGTCCATGTCTTCTGCGCAAGACATTTTATGCGAATGACCATTCTAAAAATATGGGTTTTCAATAGCTCACATAATGTTTAGAACCTGAGGTTAGCTTGCAGCTGTAGATACCTATAAATTTTATGATGATCTTTGAGCTATATACTGGGCTTGCACAATAATGTTAGTTACAGACAAAATGGAACCATTGAGGAATGAGTGTTGGATTGTCTCTTAATACCGTACACATGAAATTGAGTCGGGAAGTATACCTATAGCATGACAAAATTTCTAAGTTTAGGGATGTCAAGTGTTCATCAATAACTCCTAAGCAATGTGATGACTGGAGAATTGATGTAAATGAGTGGTTGACTAGAGAAAACTGCCATTGGCCAATCAAAATAAAGAGTGTATATCAGGACTATACAAACATTAGTTACTATCTGCTCATTCAGAAGTCATATCACAACAACTTATTATTATAATTTTTCAATCTTATGTTGATAAAGGAAAGATATTTCATTTTTAACCATTGCTAGATATTTTCTCTTAGTGGATACAATTTACAAGGAAACTAGTGGGAGCCCCATTAAAATTAAAAAAATTGAAATGCCAAAGTCACTATGTCCCAAAAGAAACATGAAAAGATACCAAGAAATAGTTACATCTGGGAAGATGGAGAAAGGAAGTTTTATTTTATTTTCAAGAAGCAGTTAGGGAAATGGAAGAGTCAGATCGAGGTGGAATATAAATCACTTTTCTCATTGTAAAGGGGATCTTTTCCTATCATTTCTCAGCTATTTGGGAAGGGAAGAATAGTTTAGTTTTCTTTTCACATAGTTTCATTGTACAGGGTGGAGTCTATGAACTCTATTTTGACATTGGAGAATAAAGGAGATATCTTCACATCTGTGGATTTGTTTATGTCTTCTTTAAATTGCAAATGAACTTTGTGTCATTGTGGTTACCCTACAGTGTTTATTTCTATTATATGGAACTGTGTATGTATTAATTTCAAGAACTTTGGATTCAGATTGACTCATTTGTTGAGAAGGGATCTATTGTTCATTCTTTCCTGAGTATTATTTTTGGGTGTGGAATAAATGAACTGTGTGCCAATTTTTTACATTCACTCTTTTCTGATTTAATCTTTCACATCTATTTCATGGCTATGAGTAGATGGTAGTTTACCTTTTCTGCTTTTTAGTCAAAAACATACCCAAAATTTCCATTCATTGCATATTATTTGAAGGTAGTTGCGCCTTGTAAAATAAGCAGAGAGCACTTGCACATACCATTGCAAGTGACTCAACTGTTGGTCAGGTTGCCGTTGTGGGAAAATAGAGTATAAACTGAGATGACAAATCTACCAACCAACAAAATTTAAAGACTAAATATGATATATATTGATGGAGTTGACATATTATATTTTTACATAGTGATAATGTATCATCTAGTACTACTTTCATTCTTTAGTATGAAATTTTTTAAAAGCATCCTCATTAGGAATGAGGTTTGGTAGTTTTATTTAAATAAAAAATAAAATTGATAATCAATTATTAAAAAGAAAAAGAGTTATAATATGAATATGTTGAGGAGAACACATCAACTATTTAAATAGGTAGTCATTTGATTATCCTTTAATAAATTGTTTGACTTCTTATATTTGAAGGGTCCAATGATCCATCTTTCATTGTTCATGGATTTAATATAATTTGGACTTAATTCTATAAAAACTAAATTTTTATTTGGACATAATGTGAATATAGGAAAAATCCATGAAAGATGAAAAATTATACACATTGTCCTTGTTGGTGTGAACAAAGTGATTTTCCAAGTTGGCTCACCGCCTAGGTCACAATCACATTAATTCACTTAAGTTTTCTTAGAGTACACATAAGATACTTATCACTTTATGTTTCAAGTCATAAGATTAAGACATATGTCATAATCTTATGTAATGATATCTCTCACCTTGGCCTATATAACCAAGGGGTTCTCATTGTAAAATTAATTCTATGATAATCCATCATTGTATCTATTGGTATTTTTGATATACCAAGCTGATTTCACAAAATAGCCTATGAAATTTCCATCTTCCAATGGTTAGCTAATTGGAGGGATTGGCCAACAAATGAGTGAAAGCTTGGAAAGGCTTTCCTCCTACACTTTGGGCTCTACAAAACTTGAGAGGGTGATCCCACACAATGTATTCAAGATCCTCTATTCCAATTAACCTTGTACATTTTAAATAATGGATAATCTCTATGCATAATTGCTTGGCAATTCAATAGATGAAAATATCTATCAAATATTTTATATATTAATTGTTTCAAATGCAAAAGAGCATGGTAAACCTTGACTTGACATACATTTCAACAATAAATTTAAAGAATTAAGTGATTTTAATGTATTGTTTGTGAATGATCAAAACTATTATAACACAAACACAAATCCCAGAATAGTGCCTTAACCCAGGGCACAAAGTCCAATCAAATGCAAACCAAACTTAACAATAGCTTAACACTTAGCATCATAGATCTTCTATAATGTTGCATTACAACATTATACTCAACTATTCAAAACTAGAACTCACTATCATATCTCAATACTCAAATCACATAAACATATGATTTCATCCAAGCAATTTAACTAATTCTTTGAATTAGAAAAAAGAAAAAATCATAAAATCATTGGAACATAATGAAGACCATTGAAACAACCCTTGATTATCTCATTGATAATTCAAATGATGAATACACTAGGAGAGAATTGGCCTTGAAACTATGTTATTCTTTAAATTCAAATGCTAGTACTATTATAAAAAATTATTTGTAGAAACAAAATACTCTTAACCTAGATATAGACTTAGTTCTATTCAATGTATTGTCTCTTAAAAAAATATTTTTTGAGATAAATCAACAACTTGTACAATTGGCCTTGAATTCCCTTTTATAAAAATAAAGGGAGAAAAACAAGCTTTATACCAATGTACACATGTCACTTTTACATTTGACAATTACAATTCATTCCAAAATACTATTGTATTTGCAAAATGTGAGGGGGGATATCTTGGATGAGACAAAAATTATTTTAATTTGTTGGTAAAGATACTTCCCACCTTCCAAAAGGCACTTTTGTTAATGAATATATTCTTTCCACGAGAAGCAACACCTTTTCTATGTACTCCACAAATTGTAGGACTTAAAGTATGAAAACAAGAAGAAAGAAAAGGTGAAGCATTTCCACATCAGCATCCTTATGTCATCAACTTTGAATTGAAGAAGATACAATATTTAAACACTAACATAAAAAAGGATTAGTTAATCTATATTGTTTCGAAGCCATGTATTGTATTCCTCCTATTGCAACCATCCTTACTGAAAACCATTACTCACTGAAAACATCAAGATCGAAATTCATTACTACCTTGCCACTGAAGCAACCTATAAGTCTAGGATATCAGCATATTTATGATTTAATTACTCAAAATCCTCCTCAAATGGCCATTCATAAGAAATAAATTCATCCAACTTTTTCTTGTAGGGGCCATACTTGACCATTGTTTGATTTGAATCTTTGTCAAAGCCCTCAAGAAATGCATTGGTGATAGATAATTTGTTCATGATGTCCTTTAATATTGAAATTTTGACATCACCCTTCTCACAAATTAAGGTAGATTCTACATCTATGACAACATCCATATGAGCTCTCCACTACTCATAAGTCTTAATAGTTCCATAACCATTTAGAATATTTGGCAATAAGCCAAGATCACTCTCTTCAAACTATTTCAATAATGCTTTGATCCAGTTTTCTAGTGGATCCACCAATCCTTGATATTCACCAATTTATTTTACTATTTTGTAAGCTGGTGCAAGATCTTTTTTGGCTTATTTTTGTCATGGGTGGATCCAATGATCATGCTCTTCAAGATACATAGTCTAGGGTTCCATTTTTTCTTCAATGGGAGGGAAACTAACTTGTCCATCTCAAACATGTTTATTGAGTTGAACATTAAAGAATAATTGGAATGAACACTCCACATTCTTGTTATTGCCTTTGACAAACAAATATCCAAAACATTTCAAATAATTAATATACAATGAAAACAACTCCTCAAACACTTCCATTTGCTCAATCAACTCTTCTCTTGTTAACTCTTTTGGAGGAGGTTTTTTCGAAGCACATGGCCTTAAGCATGCAATTGGCACTTCATATGGATCATACATAACTACTTTCATTGATGTTGGAGGAATAGAAGGATGGACAGGAGAGGATGGTAGCTTCTTTGATGGAGATGGAGGAGGAGAAATCATTGCTTGTGGGGGTCCCTATGTGTGCATTGATTGAAATTTTTCTTTTAACAATGCAACTTCCAACTGCAACTTTGCAATCTGTTGTCACCTCTTATTATATTCAACAACCATGTCATTATACTTTGTCCTAAATGTACCACACTCCTCAATTAGATACTCCATTGTATCCTTTTTGAATTGAGCTACATTCATAGATAAACATAGCAGCCTCAAGTGTAGATGTATCAAAAACCCTTTTGATGACCAAGTGTCGTCTTAGTTCTACAACTGGCTCTATAATTGGTAGCTTATTTGTACTTGGGTCTAGAGCCCAAATAGCCAATGTATCTGATTGAGCACTAAATGTTGATCCCTCCAAAGCTAGTGTTACTTCTTCCTCAGTGCTAAAGAGAGGGGCATCATGCCTTCTTACTATATCAAAAGCAATTCTTGAAGCAAGATCCCATTCTGGTAATAGGAGAAACCCACTCTTTCTAACCATCTCTCTTCCTTCATCTATTGTTATATCTTTATATTTGGCCCTCATTTCCTCACAATCTTTAGCTTCTATGACCTCTCTTGGAAATTTTGTGTTTTCAATCATTTTCATATCTATGTTTTCAACATATTCATCTCATTGGGCTCTTGGAGCTTTTAACTGAAATGCACAATGGAGTGTGTGGAGGGCATTACATGGTGAAAACAATTGCTCACAAAGTATTGAGAGTAGGGTTTTGGTGGCCCATAGTGTTTAAATATTCCCACAAGTTAGTGAGGGCATGTGATGCATGTTAGGGATTTTCTAGAAAACTCAAATTCTCAGGGAACTTGCCACTAAGACTTGTTGCAGTCCAAGAATCCTTTCAACAATGGGGTATGACTTTATAGGAGAGATATCAAACAAGTCTAGTGGAGGAAATTCTTGGATTCTTGTTGCTACTAATTACTTTACCAAATGGGTGGAAGCAATCCCTATAAAAAGGGAAACAAGTAAGGTGGTCATTGATTTCCTATTGGACAATGTATTAACTAGGTTTGGGGTGCTTGAGAATTTTTTTTTAGACAAATTCAATGTGTTTTATGTCTAAATAATTTATAAATTTCTATACTAAACATAGGATTTAGGCATCCTACTCTTTTCCATATCACCCACAAGATAATGGTTAGGATGAATCAAGCAACAAAATCCTAATGAAGATCATTAAAAGGATAATAGAAAAGAATAAAAGAGCTTGGGACTTGAAGTTAAAGTTGGCATTGTGGGAAGATAGGGTAACAGTTAAGAAAGCAATAGGATATGCTCCATTCTGATTTGGTTTATGGCATAGTTGCAAGGTTACCAAAAAATAATATGATGAAGATGTATAAATTTATCCAAGAATATAATGAGGACATGTGTGATGATATGTAACATAGAATTAACACTTTGATGGAGGTGGATGAGATAATGAGAGATGCTCAAAATAGGAATGCAAATTTGTAACTACAGGTCAAGAATCTGTGTGACAAAATAGCCTCTCCAAGGAAGTTTGAAGTAAGAAATATGGTGTTGATGTGGAATGCAAAGTATGAAGACAAGGGTAGGCATGGGAAGTTTGATGCTTTATGGTTAGGCCCCTACCTGACTAGCAACACCCATGGTGAGGATTCCTACTTCGTACAAAATTTAACTGGTGAGCTTCTTGAAATTCTAGTAGATAGACAATTCTTGAAGCTGTACTTTTCTTAAGGTATGTTCTTTTCCTTGTAAAATGTATTTTATGTAATTTTTGTATATAGGATTGGTTTGGTTTGGTTTTGGTGGTGTATGTAGAAACTAAAAAATTTTCCTAAACAATATCATACATTTGAAATAGGTTTACTAACATAATTTCCTCTTAAACCCATCCTCTTTTTGCTTAATTAATTAAATTATCCTAGATAATTAATTAATTGTGTCATTTTCATCCATTAACTTAATTCATCAATTCAGGTTAATTTACCCCCCTTTCATGCTAACATTTGATTTTTTGTCACTTTAGTTGGCTCTGCTCTACTTTGCCCCTTCCCATGCTAGCTATTTTTTGAATTTCTGACACTATTTTTGTGTTGTCTATTTCATGGGTTGTTCGGGGAGGGTGGGGGGCGAAAAGGCTCCCCATTCCAAGGTTGTTGTCCCCTCTTTTAAATCTATTCTTGCGGTGGTGGTGGCCAATCTGGCTGCTTCTGATAAGACTTCTTCTCCTCGTACTACAATCCTTTCCCCAGGGGAAAAGACTAATGGAATCTTTGGGAAGTTGCCCTTCTCTCCGATGTTTGGGATTAATTCCTTTATTTCGGAGGAAGATCTGACTTCCTATGTGGACAAGTTGGTGGGGTCTGACTCGCTAGCCAAGTTTAAAAGTCTTGCTAAATCTACTTCTTACTCGGTTACTGGCTAGGAAGTCAATGTCCCTGAGGTCCTCATGCTGAAGGTGATGGATAACCAAAATGGTTTTGGTTGGAAAGTTCTTGGCATTCAAGCCAAATATTGAACTAGTTCATCAGTGGTCTGCTTCCACCTGGAACCTCAAAGGTAGTCTCACCATAAATGCTATGACTCGAGGTATTTTTATGTTCTCCTTTGTGGTTTATGAGGATATGCTAAAACTTTTAACTAGTGATCCTTGGGCCTTTGACCTAGGTTTTAAAAAATTCCTCTCTCTTTGTAAATGGAAACCGAGTTTTGACTCATTGGTTGATTTGGGGGAATTTGTGCCAACATGGGTTCACCTTTCGGGGCTTCCCTTGGAGTTTTGGGAGAAAGGAATTTTATAGGGCATTGAAAACTCTTTTGGGAGTTTATTAGTCATTAATAAAATCACCCAAGAGAGATCAAGGCTTGTATATGCTCGTATCTATGTCGATGTGGCCATCAATATGGTTCTTCCCTCTTCTATTTTTCTCAAGCCTAAGTTTGGTCATTGGACACAACCCCTGGAGTACAAAAATGCTCGTCTCTTTTGCCAACATTGTATGAGGTTCGGGCATCTCATTGACTCTTGTGTGGTTCTGGGCGAAAGTTCAAAAGCTAAGGGTAAGCGGTTTGAAGGAGACATTTTGCCTAAGGCTATGGATTTTGGAACATAGCCTTCATTTGCTTCCCCCCAGAAGGTTTCCATTCCCCTTCTAAAGGAAAATGATACAGAGGTGACAAATTTTCCCTTGGCTAAAGCTCAGGAGGTCATGGTCCAAGTGGAGGACCCCTTGTTGGTGTGGAATGTCCAGGATCTAAAGGCTAACAAGTAGAAAAATGCCGCTATTGAAGTCTTGGAAGAGGGAGAGTTTGTTCTTCATGAAACAACTCCGTCTCTAGAAGAGCTAAATACTATTTCTCAGTTCGGTGTTCAAAATCTGAATGAGATGTTGACCCTTCTTGGCTTCCTTCAAGGATCAAGTGATAAGGAGGATGAAGAGGGATGGTCAAAAAGAAAAAGAAACTGGATGCTGGATGGGGCAATAAGGTGGGAAGACCCTACCAAAAGGAATCAAGATTGAAAGATACTGTAAGGGATGTGGTTGTAGGCAAAAAAAAATCTTGTACTCAATCGCGGGATTGATGCCCAAGGAAAAGTAGAATGGGGACTGGAAGGCGTTGGTGGTGGGGGTGCTTCTATTTTTTAATGAAGTACATCTCTTGGAATATTAGGGGCCTTACAGTTCCTATAAACAGTTTTTGGTTAAGTCTTGTATTCTGGATAACAAAGTTGATGTCCTCCTTTTACAAGAAATGAATATTAGTCAAAAAGGCTATTTTTTCTTTTGGAGCTTTTAAAGCCCCTGGACCAGATGGGTTCCCTGCTTTTTTTTTCAAACTTACTGGGAAATTGTCAAAGATGATCTCTTTAATGTTTCCAGTGACATTTTTAGGTCAAGAATGTTATTGATTAATCTGAATGCTACCTTTATAGCTCTTATCCCTAAATCTGTCGATGCCTTAGCAATGAAAGATTATAGACCTATCAGCCTCTGCAATACTGTTTATAAAATTTTCTCCAAAATATTGGTGTTTAGATTCAAACTGGTTCTAGGTAAAATGATAGCCCCTAATCAAAAAGGTTATGTTCAAGGTAGAAACATTCTTGAGTTGTTATCTCTACCCATGAAATAATTCATTCTATGGAGCATTCAAAAAATCCTGGGATGGCTTTCAAAATTGACATATCTAAGGCCTGTGATAGGGTCTCATGGCCTTTCCTACTTGTTGTTCTTAAGAAGTATGGGATTGATGGAAGATTCTTAAAGATAATTTCTGCTTGTGTTACTTCCCTATGTATTATGTTCTG
Organism: Sequoia sempervirens; assembly: GCA_007258455.2. Taxonomy (NCBI): domain Eukaryota; kingdom Viridiplantae; phylum Streptophyta; class Pinopsida; order Cupressales; family Cupressaceae; genus Sequoia; species Sequoia sempervirens. Next base: position 395,589,125 of record VDFB02000003.1, on the reverse strand, counting down.
GTTAATGGTGTCCCTCAAGGATTCTTCTCCTGTCATTGTGGTCTCAGATAGGGTGACCCTCTTTCTCCCTACTTATTTATTATTGTTGTTGAAGCCCTGGGAAGGAATATTCAAAGGTTGGTGGACATAAAATATCACAAAGGTATTAAGGCTACCTCCTCTCTTAGGCCTGAGTCCCATCAACAATTTGTTGATGATACCCTATTGCTTGGGGAAGCTTTGGTGGGGCAAGCAAGCTTATGGAAATAGGTCCCCAATGATTATGTTGTTGTGTTTGGTCAGTGCATTAACTATGAAAAAAGAAAAGTTTACTTTTTCAACACTGATAAGCTGATAAAGGATAGAGTGAAAAAATCCTAGGATGTCAAGAAGTTATTTTTCCTGATACTTACCTAGGTCTCCCTTTGATTGCTAAAAGAATGGAAAATAATGATTGGAACCTTTTATTCGAAAGAATTCAACATAAATTGGTAGGATGGAAGGGGAAGCTGCTAAGTTTGGCAAGTAAAATACAACTCCTTAAAGCCTCTCTTTAGAATATTCTTGTGTATTACATTTATTTGTTTAAAATTCTTGCTCATATAGGGGAGAAAATAGAATAGATTCAAAGGAATTTTATGTGGTCAAGAAAAAAAGAAAAAAACATAATATCTCTTGTAAGTTGGGATAAAGTCTGTAGGCCTTAAAGGTGTGGGGGGTTAGGGATGTGAAGAATTCATATTCTAAACAAGGTCTTAACTGCTAAAATTGGTTGGAATTTCCTAGAAGGTTCCAAAGACTGGGTCAAAAATTTTTAACCCAAGTACTTGAGAAACAAGAATTTTGGTTGTTTCTTATCTCAATCATGTCTGCCTTCTGGTTTAGCTTTATGGAACCATCTTATCAGGTTAAGGAATGTGCTGAAGTTGGGGGAAAGGAAGAGAATAGGGAATGGGATTAATATGAATTTTTGGAAGGATCCTTGGATTGAGAATACCACCCTGTCTACTTATGAGGATTTGAATCCCCTAAAGTGTTGTCTTCATAGAATTTGTGGCAAAAAGGTGAGTGATTATATAATCTGGGAAGGGGATGAACCAAAATGGAAGGAGTTTGATGCCTTGTTAAGGAGAAATAACTTGTGTGGTCAAAGACAGGTGAACTGGGATCCACTCATCATCAACCTACATAATTTGATTGGGGAGGTGAAGTGGTTCGATAGAGGAAGGAAGGATGAGTGGATTTGCAAAAGTAGTTCATCAGGTTGTTTCTCGGTTAGAAAGACCTATGAAGACTTGGTGAGGACTCAAGATGTTGCTCCTCTAGCCTTCTAGAAAGGGGTGTGGCTTAAGAATCTGATTCCTAAAATTAATTGATTTTGGTGGACTGTTTCCCATGGCAATATCCTCACCATTGACAACTTGGTCAAGAGAGGTTTCCATTTGGTTAATTGGTGTTCTCTATATAAGTAGGAGGAAGAATCGATAACTCATTTCTTCTTCCATTGCAATCATGCGAGGGATGTGTGGCCCAATGTTCTGTAGTTGTTGTCTTCGGATTGGGTCTTTCCAAATTCAATGAAGTTGTTTATAGAAGGATGGTCAAACTATCCTTTCTCTCATAATGTTATAGTGGATCTATGGAATCAAGTCCCTCCCTTTGCTACATGGGGGTTATGGAAGGATAGAAACAATAGAATTTTTAGAGAAGTGGAGAGAAGCAGTTGGGAGGTGTTTCAGGTTATTAAAATTCAAATTAAGGAAAATATTGAGGCAAGTAGATACAGCTTCTCCAACACCTGGCCGAACTACAAGGAAATGAGAATTTAACAAATTTGGGGTATAGGGAGAGACTTAACCAATTTGAATTGGTCCAAGATGCTTAATAGGATGGGTATTGTATGAAGTCCTCCTCTAAAAGATTGGGTGAAGTGCAATTTTGATGGTTGCTCAAAGGGCAACCTGGGTCAGGCTAGAGCTGGAGGCCTGGTGAGAAACCAAAAAGGTGGTTGTATTATGGGATTTGGAGTGAACCTAGGAATATGCTCTAATAATAAAGTAAAAGCTATGGCTGCTCTTGGTTCCTTCAATTTCCTAAAGGAATTGGGTTTTAAAAAAATTATCATCAAAGGGGACTCAAAGTTAATTGTGGATATTTTAAATGATGAAGTTTCCCCCTCATGTGGGAAATAAAAAATATTATAGATAGATGTAAAGTAATTAAAATTATTTTACTAACTGTCATATTCAACCTGTGTATAGGGAAGGGAACAAAGTTGTTGATTGTACAGCCAATGTGGTGCTGGGGTGCAGGGATTGGACACGGTGGACCAATGGAAATATGCCACCGCCTCTTAGAGATGTCATCCTTAATGAAAAGTTTGAAAATGAATATCAAATGTGTAACTGATCATTTAGTTGTTGGCAGGACGAAAGTGTACCAAGTGGTGTTGTTAAGCTTTCTCAGTAATGATGGCTTAAGGTGTATGTTCAGGTATTGGAGGATCCTCAAGAGAGATAATTTCATTATTTTCCCTTTAAAAAGTATGTTAAAAAATCACATGCAAATTTTGGATTTGATAAAGGCTATCATTTCAATATGTGTCGAAAAGCCCTCTGTCAGTTATTCTCGTATTTCTATAGAGGGAGAAGGAAAGAAATTAGTCATGGATTTTAATGCTTGTATAATTCATAATGATTTTTGGGTTCTGAGAAATGTGAGGTTGGCTTCCCTAACAAGAAACTTCTTGAATTACCATTCTTTAGTCGATTTGAGTTTTGTTTGGGTTCTTAGTGCTGGCTACAATCAAGGAAAAAAGTAGATTACAGGGGATAGTATGAAGACTAGCCAGTCTCAACATAAGAACTTGTACAGGAGCATGATGGGAGGTCCATGAAAAAGAACAGAGCCACCTAACTGCCAAGCTCTAAAACATAATGGTGACCTCTAGAGTTTGTTTGAGAATGCGGGAATGGCCTACTTCTTCCAATCCCTCAGAGGCTATAACGAAAGTTTAATAACGAAATTCACTAATGCTTGGAGGAAAGGCTGGGTTTCTATAGGTGCTGTGAAATTTGAGGTTACTGCTCATTTCATAGCCGAGGCCGTGGGGTTGCAGAATGCTAGTCTGAAGGTGGCCAAAAAGAGTGGAGCTGATTACAAAAGATTTGTTGATAATTTTTTGCATGATGGAGAAAATCTCTAGTTCTAGAATGGGTATGCCAAACTCAAACTTCCTCCTTTTTCCCTTATGAGTCTGTTTGTTATGTGTTATTTTACTCTCGAAGGTCGCTATATGTCTATTCATGCTTACCACTTTCCCCTTTTAAATCACATTATACATGGGGAGTGCATAAACATTCCTTTTTACCTTATGTCCTCTATGCAACTAAATATTGAAAAAGGAGCTAACCTGCCCCTTCATCAGGGTCTAATGCTCACTTTGTATAAATTTTCCCTTGCTCAAAATCCCCATGGTAATCCTCTAAATTCCAGAATTGAACACCTTGACCAATCGGATGAGGACATTGTTGAATAGTGGGAGGTGGACAACCCTGATGTTGGTGAACCCTTGGTTGCTGAACAACCTCCCCGCAACCCTCTTGCTATTGTTGCAAGACGTTTGCTTATCCTTACCAAAAGCAACTCTCTGGTGGAAAATTTTTCTAATCCTTCTACCCCTCGGTCCTAGAAAAGTAAGGAATTGAAATATGTTGACTTACTGCTTACTAAAGCTACCCCTAAAAAGAGGAAACAATCTCCCCTACTGTTAGAACCCCCAAAAGCCAAGAAACCTAGACGTGATATCAATCCTAGTGATTTTATTCATATTTCTGTGGATGTGAACCAAAAGGAGGAGGTCAAGGAGAGTTTATAGCGACAAGGGAGTGGTAGCAATGGTGGAAGAAGATCTACCCGACTGGTAAAGGTGGCCTCCAAAGAGAAAAAGGGGAAACAAAAAGTGTCTTTGGATGTGGAGGAAGTCCAGAGTTATGAGGAGTTTGAGGCTCAGGAAGATGAGGAATCTGAAGATTCTGATTTTGAGCACACAACCTACGAAATGGGGGAAGATGAATTGGAGGAGGAAAAAGATGAGGAAGAGGAGGAGCAAGTGGAGCAATATGAGGAAAAGACTGAAGTTGGGAATGAACAGGATGCCATATTTTCTAGATTGGAGAACAAAATTGAAGTTTTGAGTAATGAATTTTTACAAAGTAGACTAACCTTCTTGCAAGTCTAGTTCAAGGATATGGAAAAGGCATTGGTTACTCTGATGGGAGTCACTAATAGGTTGATGAGACGTGTGATGCTGGGATTTTCCTTTGGAGAAACGAAGCTTACCAAAAAATTGAAGAAGCAGGGGAAATTTGATGCCCTAAAACTGCTCGATGAAATAGAGGGTCCTGATTGGCGTGAATATGTGGCTCTCTTAGGAGAGTACGGGGACTTGTTAAATAAATCTAGTTAATGGCTTGGTCTATTGTTGTTCTCTTTTTGATGGGTTTTCTATTTTTTACTTATATCTGGGACTGTTTGGTTATTTTCTTTAAGATTTGGTGGAATACCACCTGGTTTACTATGGACTTAATTAATGGTCTTCGTAGTTTAAAGTATGTTGGTATAAACTTGTTGTTTTTGATAGATAATGGTTGGACTATGGTTATGGTTTTAAATTTGGGCCTGTGAGCCAAGCTAATGCTATTTTTTGGTTAAGATGGTGGTGTTGTTTCCCACCTCTATTGCTCTTTTTTATTTTCTTTTGTACTATGGGATTAGGTCCCTTCCCTACTTATCTTATAAAAAACATTTCATCCTATTAAATTAAATAAATAGAAATATTTAATTTAATTCCCTAAGTCATCTTATTTAATTAAATAACCCTAGGTTATTTAATTAAATATCATTTCATCTCCCCCTCCATTCATTAAATTTTTTAATTTAATGAATATCACTTTAATTCTTCTAATTCCCTAATTGTATGATTAAACCTTGTTTAATGAGCAATTAAACTAATTTTCCTCTAAGAGAGGAATATTCCTTATCCCCTTTTTGCACAATTAAGAATTTCTTTTAATTTGCAAAATTCCTTTTATCCTCACCCATGGGAATATTCCAAAAGAATATTCTTATTCCTCCATCATTTGAAAAAGGGATATTTTCACTTAGCTTCTTATGCAAGTTTTAACCTATAACCTTTTGAACAAGTCACCTTTGACCTATGTGAGCAAGTCAAAAAGTGTGTTTGTTTGAAACAAATGTGAGCCCTTGATTAAATCCCATCATGCATTCTCATAGGTTGATGAGAATCCATGATCCTTGTCTCCTTTTTTCCTCCATCTTTTTCCATTGATTAATCTTTTCAATCTCAATCCTCCATTTCTCATTTGGTCTCCTATAAATAAAGCACTATTTGAAGAAAAATGGATCCATCTTTCAATTGCAAACTCATGTTGTTGAATTCACTTACACTCACACTAACAATTTATTCAATTTTAGCTTGTTTTAGTCTATTTCTAATTGCATAATAGCTTAAATCATCCATTAATGGCTTTCATGCATCCATCTTAGTTTGTATATGAATTAAGGTTTCCATCTTTCAGCTTAGAATTAGCTTAGATTAGCTTAGCAATTGCATAATTATTTCATTTTTTAGCATAAAATCATGTTAACTTAGCTTGCATCATGTTTAATTTATCATAAACTAGGTTTTCATCCATTTATCACAATGGTTTCATCGATTCTCTTCCATAGAATCGATTGAAATAGGTTCACTAATCACAAGATTGGGAAAGGGTCATTGTTCCACATCAACATGACACCAATTCCAAAACAGGATAAGTTTCAAATGGGTTAGAGTATTAATTTAACTATTTTTGTGCAATTTGTAACTTTCAATTTCAATTAAATGTTTAGTTTAACTTTTTAATTTGAATGATCTTGTTTGGTAGATTGAGGTTTAGTGGATAAATTATGCTTCAATTCATCATGGATTAAGCATAATCGACCCACCTTGACAATCCTTGCCTCACATTCTAGTGCTAGGAGGCAAAACCATTAATCTAACCTTTTTTTAGCTTGAATTTTTTTTTATGCTTGCTTTTTAGGATATAGTGACGTGCCCAAACCAAAAAAAACGATGCTCTTTGAAGAGTGTTGCCATATAGCAACACTATTACAATTTGAAACACCAACACTAATTAAATGCACTACCACCGAATTAAATTTGGCAACGTCGATTTAATATAGAGGTATCAAAAACAACAAATGGCGAAACCCCAAATTGCAAAAAAAAATTCCCCCAAATTTTAAATTGCAATGCTACTGTGTTTAACAACACCATACCAAATCCTGACGCTATTGTGCTCTCTGTTTTTACTATAGAGTGACACCCATTTTCACCAGAGCAACGCCCAGACTTCAAATCGTGATGCTATCACATTGAGCGATGCCCAACCAAGGTAAGAAATTTTATGTTCATTATTTTCACATGTGCTTTAATTTCCTCGACTTATCTAATCACTAATGCATTCTGTATGTGTTCTAGTTGTTAGACTAACAATATTTTGTAGGTTGAAATACATGGATCTAAAGTGAAGAAAAACTCCCTATCTTAAAATTCTATGATTGTAACAAGTATTTAACACTTTGGAGAAATTATAACCCAACGTTCATGCTTTCTTCTTTATGCTTTAGGACAACTAAATTTCCATTGGGTTTTAAAAATTTACAATCTTAGGACCAGCTAGCTTTCAATTGGGCTTAAAATTTATTTTCAAAGTTGGCTAAAATTAAAACTCATCATTGTTTTTTGGGTTTAAAATGAACGAACAAACGGGATTAAAATTGAACCCTCATTTCATTACTATTTTTTGGGTTTAAAATTTAACAAAGCAACTTCATATTTCATTTGGTGCTTAAAACAAAATCATCACTGCTTTGAGGGGTTAAAATTTACAATTGTTTGTTATGTTTTGTGATCTACAACATTGTTAGTGGATGTGTATGCAATTCTCTCGTGCCATTTGGCAATCTTGAGAAACATAAACATTCCTTAACACTTTTCAAAATCACCTACATCTTTCAATTTGGATTAAAATTGAGCCCCTTGGTGAGTGTGAAAAAAAGGCATAGCATGTGTTCTTTGTTTGTTCATGTGAATGAAGATGATCGAACTATGGATGTACTTTCTCGATATTGTTTATCTTTAGAGGGTCTACCTCTTTGCTTCAAAAGGAGGGAACAACCCAAGTGGTAATGAGCTAAAGCCAAGCTCTTCCAAACCACTATATAAATTTGTGGTTGCAATGAAAATTGTGATCAATGGGATGTGGTACATGATAGCTCCCCCCCAGTATCTTTATGATGCATAAATCCCTTGTTCTAAGGGTTGGGAGACCTCTTGAGGGAGTTTATCATTGCACTCCCTAAACTAGAAGCCCTTACTATGAACCATTTTTTAGAATCCAAAAATCCTTAATGCTTGTTGGTGCAAGAACGATCATTCTGAAGTTAGCCCACATTCTTACTATTCAATTGTAGAAGCAAAAAAATCCTTTTGATCTCTGGATTTTAAGGATTTTGAGATTTGGTGGTCCTAAGAAGTGTGTGTTGAGAAAGGGGGAGCCAATGTCACTAAATCTCTAATTTTTCACATTGTTTAGTGTTTGGAGAAATCCAAGTGGGGGCTCAACAAGTATAGCTATTTCCAACCTAGGATTGTCAATGATTGTGAGTTAGTTTAATACATTGCTTGATTCCAAAATGATACAAAAACAAACATTCACTATCTTGCTCAAAATTTCAAACACTTTGGTCTAAATATGGAGATCTCTTGAAATTAGCCTTGATATTACTACTTGTCCTAAGGATTTCATCCTTAGAGATTTCTAAATATCTTGACTTATATCTCAAACCCATATTTTCCAAAGACAACATAGGCAATTATGGCTTTAGCCTCATGATTTTCACAAAATGGACATTGTGAAAGTTATGATGTTCTTGACATAAACATTTAGTTTGAAAACATAATCAAGACGAGTGTTTGTGGTAAAATCAATTCACTTAAGCAAGATAAACATGGCACAAATAAAACCCACATGACTATTTAGAGACCAATGCTCCCATTGAACAACCTAATCTTCTAGGTGCTATCATTCAACCAAACTTTGAACTCATTAATGAAGAACAAACTGATTTCATTAGTAGTTTAAGAAGCTTCCCTTTTGAAACAAAAGAAACAAACACCCAGTGGAGAAAAGTAGCAACCATTTTAGATGGAGAAGAGGAACAAGTTGATATTGAGGTTGGAAGGCCCACATTATGAAGAAGAGGAACAAGCTGATATTGCAACTAGAACAATGTAAATAGGAAGATGTGATTCAACTTCCTTCTACACCTAGGAATGTTGAATTGAGACCACCAGATAGACAAGAAGTTGAGGAGAGCTCATCTAGCTCTAAATATTTAGAAGAGAATGAAGAACCTCCAACTCAGCTTGTTTATAGGTCTACAAGGCATAGAAAAAAACTTGAAATGTATTCACCTAATGATTGGAGATGTATTTTTTCTTTGAATACTAACATGGATGAAACTAGATTTTTAAAAGAGGCATTAGGTATGAATGATGTAGAATCTTGGAAGATTGTTATGGATAAAGAAATAACAGTTTTGAAAAAGAATGACACATTGGATCTTGTATCATTGCTTGCAGGACGAAAACCTATTGGTTGCAAATGGTTGTTCAAGAAAAATATTGGTTTAGATGGAGGTATTGAGAAGTACAAAGAAAGGTTGGTTGTGAAAGGTTACTCTCAAGTTGAGGGTGTTGATTATGTTGAAATATTTTCTCTTGCTACAAAAATGATGTCCATTAGATTTTTTCTTCCTATCACTACTTCTTATGATTTAGAGGTTGAGAAAATGGATGTGAAAATTGTTTTCCTTCATGGTGACTTAGAGGAGGATATTTATATGACACATCTGGAGAGCACTGTGTGGCGAATGGTAAAAGTAAATTGGTTTACAAATTGAATAAATCTATGTATGGCCTAAAATAGAGTCCTAGGATGTGGTACCAAAAAATTGATACATATGTGTTGAGTTTGGGATTTGAGCATTCTAAATCAGATCATTGTGTTTATTATAAAACTAATGGTGATTGTTTCATGTTTATTACATTATATTTTGATGGTATGTTATTTATTAGCAAAGGGAAAGGTATGATTTCAGAACTAAAGTCTCAACTTGTACCTAAATTTGAAATGAAAGATCTTGGTGTAGCTAGGCACATTCTTGGGATGGAAATTATAAGAAATAGAGTGAACAAAAAACTATGGCTTGGCCAAAGTAAGTATGTCAATTCAATTTTAAAGAGCTTTAACATGTAGGATTGCAGACCATTATGTCTTCCTCTTTCAGCTAGAACAGAGTTATCTATTTCAAATTATCTAACATCCCCATCAAAGATGCAAGAGATGAGAAAATTGCTTACCAGAGTGCAGTTGGAAGTTTGATTTATGCTATGGTTTGTACTAGACCAAAAATTACCTAATCAGTGGGAGTTCTTTCTAGATATATGTCTAATCCTAGTATATTTCATTGGCATGTAGTTAAAAGAGTCTTTATATATTTGTATGGTACCTCGGAGTATTCCTTGTGTTAACATAGTAATTTGATTGAAGATGATATTTCTCTTGATTTCATGGTTATAATATGGATTTAGACTAGGAAAGTGATGTTAATAGTAGATGATCCACCAATGCATATGTTTTTACTTTATTTGGTGGTGAAATTAGTTGGATGAGTAAGAATTAGGCTATGGTTGCTTTATCCACTACTGAAGTTGAGTATATGACAACTACTCATGCTTATGAAGAAGCCATTTGGCTTAAGAGTCTGTGTTCAGATATAGAAATAAAACAAGGTGTAGTGATAATTTATTGCAACAGTCAGAGTGTGATATGTCTAGCTAAGGACCCAACATTTCCAGTACTAAGCACATTGATGTACAGTATCATTTTGTTAGAGATATGATCGAAGATGGTAGGGTGAAGCTAGTTAAGGTAGAGACTTTGATGAATGTTGATGATTCTTTAACTAAGCATGTGAGCACAAAAAAGTTTAGATACTATGGGCCTTTTAGCCCCTAGAAATTAAAAGATGATGTTTATACTCCCTCGTGTTGCTCTTTCAAGGTCTTCGAAAAGTGGGGAATTTTTTGGGAAAATCTGTCTCAACCTTGTAATTATATAAGGTTTATTATTGATAGGATGTATTTAATATAGTTACTACTTACACCGATAGGTGTAATATACAATGGGATCATGGGATGGAGTGGAATGCGTGTTAAAAATAAAATGTTAACAAAAAATATCAAACTACTAACATGCATTAAGTTAATGATTATTTTAAATCTAGACCATTCATTATTAGCTCTCAAATATGATGGTAGATATTTTGTTGGCTTGTCTTTCCCTATAAGGTAACCCTATCTTATTAGGGTGTTGTATTACAACCATGTGTTATGATGTGTTTTGAGAGTATGATAGCAGTCATGTTGTCTCTAGATCTCTAGTTGGTGATACTCTTGTGAGAAGATTGCTCTAAAAGTATATTGTAATCTTTATGATTTTTGAATAATATATTGGGAAAAATTTAGAGTAGGGTTTTTCTCCCGAAAGGGTTTTCCCCACATAAATCACTATGTTGTGGTATGCATGATATCTATGTTTATTTTTGTTTAAGTTTTTGTAACTGTTGAAAAGATCTATAAATTTTTGTATTATTCTCCTCTCAAGATTAATGTAAGAATTTGTTCCACTTTCTTAGATTCCTTAGAGTTACCTTCTCCACATCCTTTGTCTGAGACTAAACACACTTTAGCCACACTTTACAATTAGGATTCATTACACTACCACCCATAGATGAAAGAAGAGATACTAAATGGAAGAATAAAAATACATCCTATTGTGCATATCATAGAACATTTGGACACATTGTTGATGAATGTTATGTTTTGAAGAAGAAATTGGAAGAGTTAGATCCTTACAATGATAAATTTTAAAGGGTGATAGATTAAACTACATTCATTATTGCTCATTATCATGTGGCATTTGTAGTATCATATGATACTCATTACCATGAATGAGGGTATAAATTTGGTTTTATATAATCATATGCCATGTCTTACAAGGAACAACATGTTATCATTTATTGTGGTTCATATTTGTCCCTATGCTTGGGGAGAAAGGGTATTGATAGCCTTCTTGTTAGGTGCATTCGTTGCTACAATAGATCCCTTTTCATCTCCTTAAAATATTAGTGTAGCAAGTATAGTAATAATTTAAGGGGGGCATATAGTACCCCACATAATTTTTGCATAAGAAATGGTCTCTTTTTAGTGATTATATCATACATCTCTTAGAAAGCATGACTTTATGAACAATAGTATCACATGAATTTTTACCAAAGTGTGGCATCTTTAATCTATGTTGGTGTCTCCTTTGTACCTGATATTAGGTTTGATATCCCCTAAAAGTGTGACTTTTCATGGTATGCCATGTTCCCTTTGGCAGTAATACTATGGTTAGTATTCCTTGAAGTGTGAACCTTCATTTCATGACTTTTCCTCTCTTAGTCGTGGTCTCATATGTTGTATTCCCTAAGATATTACCTTTCATGTATTAAGCAATGCCCTTTTGATATTCATTACTTGCACCCTTGTGTGATGTTTATAATGCCCCCTAAGGTATGACTTTGTGATATTCATCTCCTATGATGTTAAACTTTATGCACCTATTGAGGTGATTTTTTCTTGTCCCCTACGATGTTAAATGCTATGTACCCCTTGAGGTGAGTTGCATTTTTCCCCTATAATGTTAAATTTTGTGTACCTCTTGAGGTGATTTTTTTTATCCCCTATGATATTAAGCTTTATACGGTCCCTGAAGTGAGATTTGGAAAGGTATTCCATGGATTTAGCATTACACAATGTGTTGATTCATGAACTTGAGAACCCTTTTTAACATGGCCACATAGCATAACACAACTTGCTTGCTAGTGAAGCCATGTGTTCCATGAGTTTCCTGGTGTAACAAAACTTGTTATCCTTGTGGAACCCATCATATTACATGGACACCTAGCATAACGCATCTTGCTAGCTAGTAGATTTATGTAGCTCATGAGTGGTTTTACATCCTTATGAAAGAATTATTTTGACTAACATCACATTTGAGATATGGCATTTGGTATTTGATACAAATTTAAGACTGTGGTATCTTTGCCTTACTGACTCAAATCCTTTTTAGTACTAACCATATGCTTGTGTGTTTTGTATTTTTATGTGTGTCTTTTTATGTTTACAAATTTTGTTTGCACCAAGTTCCTTTTTTTTGTTTCGTGCTGTGCATTGTGTTGTGCTTTTGTCATGTATATTTTTTTTGTTGGCATAATGCATTATATTTCATACATGTGTGTTCCTTTTCCCTTATATTATCTTTCCATAGGATCTTGAATCCTAGGGGCTTTCACACTCCTCCTAGATTCATCGCTATCCTATCTCACCAACATTTGGACAATTGAAACCGTCTTGACATATTTCTACTTCAGTGTAAGTTTGAGCATTAGTTCATACTCTCACTAAAGTGGGGGCTAAATTTAGTGTCATCATTTATCACCTTTGATAATTTCACACTATGTTTTTTTGCCCCCTAAGTGATTGGACCTAATTGTGCAAATAATTTCTTAACTTATGCATCCCATGGCCTATTTTAACATTTATGAAGAAACCAAATATGCAAGACCCAAGTATACATAATTTAATATTTTTCTCTCAACACTTTAGATCCTAAAAATTGAGAGATCTAGACTAGGGCATCCTTGCACCCTAGTATCCTTAATGTGGCCACAAAATTCAAAGTGTTGATAGTAGTAATTTGTTATTTGAAATTCAAATTTGATTGTTGGCTATTGAGATTTAATTTTTGGAAAATTATATCAATTACAAATAAATACCTAGTCATTTCACCATTTGAGATCCAAGTCAAAGAAGAACAAGCAAGCTAAGCAACTTTCAAAGAGCATTTATGATATATGAAGATTCAAAAGCATCCAAGAGCTAAATTTTGTAGACGTATTGTAACATTTCATTATCAAAGAATCATGTCAAGTTTTATGTGAGTTTGTTCATGTTTATGCATACATTTCAAGTTTGTGAGAACTAACACTTGTAGGTATTCAAGCCAAATTGCAATCAATCCTTAAACTGATGTGCATGATTTCAATTCTTCAAGGATATCATATTTGAGTGGTGATTTGCAGTGAGTTGTTGATTCATCATTCATTCATCATTTAGCCTCTATCCCTCAAAAGGCTAATCTCTCTTTATCATATTTTTTCCATTGTGGAGGTGGAAACACCAACACAGGGTTTGAATGAGGCAAGCCCCCATATGACACAACCTTTCCTCTCCTTTAGAATGTGTAGGTGTAGATTTGAGGAGGATTGAAGGAATATTTGAAGACAATTCACTCATTCATGCATTCAAGCCCTACAACTTGAGAAGATATGGAAATTGTAATATCTCAGCAACAATTACAAAGATCGAACAATAGGATCCAAAAGGAAGAAGTTATAGATTGAGGACTTGAGGACTACAACATTATATTTCAATTTTAGACACCTAGACTAGGGCATCCTTGTGCCCTAGTCCACTAAAAATTAGTTCATAATTGAATCACAGGTGCACACATGTCTACTTTATCCATTTATTATTCTTTAAAATTGGTTGTTAGTTTCCAATTTTAATGCATTCATATCAAAATAGTGCATTCTCATAGTCATTTAGTTGTATTATTGTATTTTCATTTCAAATCCATTTATAAATCCACAAAAATCACACACCAAGGGATGATTAACTCATCTTTTAGGTTGCAAGTCAATCTCATACCCTTGCCAACCCCAAATTCCAAATGTTTGTTAGTAAAAAAGTGACAAATCCTTGTGAAACCCTAAGGTCTCACTTTCCTAGTTCATAACATATATATATGCATGTATATATATCCTAGATATGAGTTGAGAATATAGAATATAATTAGATATATAAATATATCTTATCACAAACTAATTAAATAAAATAAGGTACATATCTCTAGATCCTATGTTAATATGATTATAATAGATGGTGTAGGATGATTCATCATTGTTTAAAAACTTTATGACATCTTAGGCAACCCGAGTTTCTAAATTGGTATTTTTTTGTGTCATATGTTCAATGTTGTTTGTGCATACACACTTGTCAATCTCTATGTGTGCAACAGAAATCTATCTATAGGAAAATTCATTAGCTATCAATATTATTGATCTCATTGGATGAAAACTTCATATTCTTGTTGACCTTGATATATGGACTGTAAGTCTATGATAAATGACAAAAATATTGATAAAACACCTTTGGGATCTTTCTAACTAGGGGTCTTCTCCTTCATCGAGCCCTTATATTAGGTTTATCAATTTTGATAAGATCAAAGACACACCACTTAGAAATAGACTATTAGGAGGATTAATGTTGGTTTAATGAAAGTGAATTTTTATATTAGATTTTGATAAATTTTGTAAAGATAATGGAAGGGAGAGACAAAAGAAAAATCCACACATCGTTGAGAAAAATAGATTTGCAAAAGGAGTGAACATGGCATTGATAGAGGGGGTTAGGAGTATGTTTAGTGGATTTGACTTGGAATAAAATTTTGGTGCAAAAGAGGTTTTCATGGCTTGTTACATTGTTAATAGGTATCCTACATCATCTCTTGTTGAAAAGACACCTATGGATGTGTGGTCAAGAAAAAAATCTTCATTAAGACACCTACAAGTCTTTAGTTGTGAGTAACATGCACATATATGTCTAGGGAGAAGTAGTCTGAGTTAAAGAATAAAGATATGAAATATATATTAATTAGTTATGGCATCTATGTGAAAGGTTACAAGTTTTAGGATCCTGTAGCCAAAAAAATGTATAAGAAAATGTTATCTTTAGAGAAGTAAAACCTTATTCCATAGTATCACGACTCTAAACAAGAATGAAAAGAAAGATGTGATTCAACTATCCCTAAAAATTGAGAAGGTTAAACCAAAATCTTGAGAAAGACTTGAAGACCCTACAATATGATTGCAATAGATGATACATAGCATGGTTCATCCTTGTGTTAGGATCTAAAACCTATAAGATGACCAAATTTCTAGATTGGTAAAATTGTTATATAATATTCAAGGTTGTTTATATATGTGTGAAACTGATATCTATGAGTAGAATCAAACTTGCACATAATTGATCACATAGTTTGTAAGCTTCATATGTTTATTTGCATTGATATATGGACCTACAAAAAAGGATAGTCAATGTTGATAAAAGTCTTTTAGGAGCTTGGTAAGTGAACATTCTCCTTCATCAAGCCCTTAAATCTAATTTATTAGTTTTAGTAAGATCGAAGACACACCACTTAGAAATCATTCAATATACGTATTCATGTGTAATTATTGATGTGATGTTGATCTAATGATTTGATGATAGGTTTACTAGATGTGATAATGCCTAGGTCCTAAATGTGTGTTGGATTCTATATGATGTAATCAATTAGAGTTTTATGCTTTTATACAATACCCTAATATTTAATTTGAATATTCACATTCAAGTTGGTGAATAATGACTAGCAAAAAGGAGGTCAACATATACCCATTATAAATTTAAATTTTGAAAGTTTAGAAACTAAATTCACGCATATAGATTTAAAACAAATTCATTTTTATATTCGCAAAATTAATATAAAATAATGAATATCTAAATTATAGATTAGACCTAAATCTTTAAAATATATAAAATCATAATCAATAAATAACTCAAATAATTACTTTTTATTGATAGACAAACTCAAATAAATAAAATAAAATTTTAATAATACAATTTTCACCGTTAAAAACATATATGGGACCATCAAATTTAAAGCTTGAAATGCTGTCCATGCAAAGTGATCCCAGATAATAAATGTGTGGCCATAATACTTTAAGCATCTACTACTTTAAAAAAATCTACCAAAATACTTTTCTAAACGTCGTTACAAACAATAACACCTCTATTGATCTATCCATATCGTCATTACCAATGTAAACATTAAACATTGTATCCTTCCTTTACTTACCCTGGCGAGCTCATTTAGGTTGAGAATTACAAGAAGAAAGCGACTCCCATGTGCGACAACTGCTGCCTCACTGACTCTCCAAGAAATTTTGTCCTTTTTAGTTGGATTTTCATGAGAACATACCTAATGTGATCAGACAGTTTTTTTGTAGAGAACATACCTATACTGCAAATCTAAAAGTAATCTTATTTCAAAATGAAGTGTAAAAACTTAATACTAATTAGCATTTTTCTGAGAAACACCAGATATTTTTCATAATATGTTAAATCATGATATTATTATAAGAATTCAACTGTATAATTTATGAATAAATTCATTGATTTATTTTTATGAGTGATTCACATAACATTTATAAATTTTTAATTTAATATAAAAATAAAAAAATTACCATCCCATTAATTCAACACCTAATAAAAATTAAAAAATTTACATTAAGAAACTTTACTATTATACATATCCAAATAATTTTCTCCCTTTACAAATTTTATTTCAATCAAAATTTAAATCAAATTATTTGAACTCTTCCCAAAATCATAAACACCCTAATCTGGCACTTATCATCTCCTTCTAGGGCGCAAATATAAGCGACTTTCCAATTTAAGGAATGAACAGATGTAAACCTAGTGTGTTTTGCTTAATTTAGTTAAATTATTTTCACTACCAAAAAGTCAGAAATTCAAATCTGATCCCTACTGCAACCAAATAAGATAACTTAAATCATTCCACCAGTCACCTGAAATTCATATTTTAATTTATCCATTGTACCAATCTGAATATCCATGTTGTTAATGCAATACAGCACAAGCACAACTATTCTGATAGGCCTGGTAACACCTTTTCAGAAATAGTAATTATTTATAATTGAATATTGTAGCTTTTAGATTTGTTTTTGTAGTTCTCTCATTCTCATGATGGATCAGAATATGAGCCAAAAATCTTTCATTCTTACAATGGATCAGAATATAATCCAAAATTTTGATTTACAAAAACTTAGAGAGTAAAAAATCTAGAAATTACACTGTTCAATATTATGAACTGTGGAAATCTGACGTCTTTAATTATTTACAATTTTTTATTTGACACCCCCATTGTAACAACATTCAAGTAATCTCTCTGTAATTTAATATGAAAACAAAATGAACTTTAGACACATAATGTTGTATTTTATGAATGCTTTTAGATTTGATTGTATCAACCATTGTTATCAATGTTTTGGATCACACTTCATGACCCATATCAAAAAGTAAAGAACCATAAAAGAACTCAAATATTGACAGAAAAAAATTCACACGATCGAATACAAAACAAACTATATTCATGAACCAGCTGAAAAAGCAAAAGAACCCCAAGAATTACAGAAGGAAACCAGACAAAAGCTATGGAGAAACAGACTCATGAAAGCCAGATGCTGATCCATATTTTCCATGGGTGAAACTGAAATCCACAAACAAAAACCATACTTTTCAAACCCATATAACATCAGATCATTAAATGATCAATGGAACTTGAAGACAGATAAACATCTGACTTCTTGTACATGGATTTACTTTGCAGCTACAGGATCCAAAAAACATACTAGATAGCTATATATACAGCTGTAAGAATGGAAATAAACCCATGATTTGACTGACACTAACGAAGCTCCGCAGGCCAGAGGAAAGCTCCCATGGCATACTTTCTCTTGGAGGCAACGTCTCCCCCAACCTTCAGTCCGTATTCAGCAAGCAGTCTGTCCAGTTTGCTCTCTGGCATGGACTCATAGTCACTCTTTGTGTACCTGGGATAATGAAGTGGAACCTGGAACACATGCACCATGGATTTAATTCTACTCTTATTCTCTTCTTCGTACTTCACCTGCCTCTCCACAACTGGATCCATTCTACTTTCTCCCCTTTCCTTACCTGAATCAGATTCGCTGCATCTCTGTTTATAGCAGAGAAGCAGTTAACTGCATCCGTAAGCACCCATCAAATCAAACTATTTAAAAAAAGATGGAGATGGTGCAGACAACGTGATCTGTTCAGAATATGTGGGGTCTTTGCTTTGTCTGTTCCTCACGCCAACAGGACTTTGATAACAATGTTTACAGACTTGTCCAAATTAATTTAATTATTGTATGTGGGAAAGGACGTCTTAGCTAATATTATACAGTGTTCTGACCATTGGAATAATGCCTTTTGGTATTTGGATAAGGGCGGGCCTCATGCTGTGGGCTCCTGGAGGGAGGAAAATATTATATATATGAAAATGATAGTTGACCTACCAGTTCACCTGCCATTTTCTTCTTTATTTCTACGCTCTACTCATAAAACCTCCACTAGAAAATGTTACTGAACCCACTTTTTCAGCCACTGTAGTACCTTCACAGCTTTACACCTTTGAAAAAAGTCCAGTTTCATAATCATGTTTATGAAGTTTGAATATACTATGGGCCACAAAACCAGGGCATTACGGATTTTTTTCAACAATTGTATTTGTCATTATTGTAGAGGAAGATTCATAGCTAAAGTAAATCTAGATCATGTTTCACATCTTACAAGTAATATGCTTTTTAATGCTTAGTCTAATGTGAACAGGGATCTCTTTGTCGCTTGTGGTTTGGAATTGTTCTTGTGTTTGTCATTCCATTCTTTTCTTTTCTTTTTTAAATTTGAAATGTGTTAGAGGTAGGTTTGACATTTTGAGAGGTCTTTTAATTTTAAATATTCAATGCGAGTACAATTTTTATTTCTAAATTTGATGTTTTTTTAATTTTTTTTAAATTTATAGTCAATTAATTAAGTTGTCTAGTTTAGTATGAAAACAATGTTGATAAATTTGTGAACTAAAATATTTAAGAGATGATTTGATGTATCATAGACTTAAGAAGTAGTATCATAGTTATTGTAAGTCATGAGGATCCACTAAGTGTTATCTTGAGAATCACTATTGGTGGATTGATCATTGTGGATTAATTGCTCCTACTTGTGATGCAATAATTATCATTGCATTGAATCTAAGAAGCATGTGTGGAGTATTGAATTTGTTACTACTTGGTGAACCATTTGGCTTGTTATGGGAGTTGACCCTTTTTGGAAAATATATATACAAGCATAGAGTAGTTCTAGGTAAAGATGGTTTCGAAAATCTCATTTTTCTTTGCCATTACAAGTTACCAATCTTTAACTACAAGTGAGGTGTGAAAAGTCAAATATACATAGTTGTATGACACAATTTTAGTTTGAACAAGCTTGTATAGTAGGTGTCAAGCATTGATTCACTTTGGCAATCTTATCTCTCTTGTTGTTCATTATTATATATATATGTATAGGAGTGAATTTGCACCCCATATGCAAATTCCCCTTTTACACTTCCTCACCTTAGAAAACCAAATCCAAAGGCGAAAATCCACATCAACTCGCTGCCTTCGTTCCACTTGGCATATGTTTTGTGCATTGGTAGAAGAATAACTATCAGGGACGCTCGCACGGCACACTTACGTCCCTAACAGATTCCTGCATCTAAAGCCTATAGAGGCATTACACTTCCCATTGGGGTCGATTTGTAATGCTCCTCTTCGACCAACCAACCCAAATATGGCCATTTTCTTATCCCACCTTCAAAAACACCCTTCAGTCCTTTATTTCATCCTCTAGTAATCATTCTACACAATCCTTCTTGCATTCTCAACTCTCATTTTTCACTCTCAAGTAACACTTTGGCACTCCATAGCAGCAACAACAACACTCCATCAACTCCGTAGAGCAAGTGTGGAATAACACCATTGCAGCAGGGGCTTGAGTCCTCGTTTTTTCTCCTCCATTAGCTAGTGAGCTCTTGGTGGAGGTGGTAAGCATTTTCAATCCTCTCCTCTACAATTTGGTTGAGTAGCACAATATTGTTTTGTAGTGTTTATTGTGTTCTTTACTTTCATTCTTCCTTTATCATACTTTTCTCTATAGTTGCTATCTTGGCTATCTGTGGAGGTGGAAACACGAAAAATGAGGGTTTGACTGAGGCAAACCCCTATACATCTCCTCAACAATTTTTCTCTTTCTTGTTTATAGGTGGACGTGTACTTGGAGCTAGCTAGTGAACAGGCTCTTTTGGGAGATCATCTTTGTCACCCTAGCTTTAATATACTTTCTTTATCATATTCAATTGTGTATCTCTTATTTTATAGTGTTGTTTTATTCCCTTAGAAACCACTAGCTAGGTTGTCAGCTCATTTTCTGGCAGTCCCCACTGCATTTTCGGTCCTTTGGTCGTACAGACCCTAACACACCTAAGAGACACCAGTGTGCCGCGCTATCATGCCAGAACCGCGTTGTCGTCCCAGAACCTCACTTTCATCCTCAGGCAGAAAGCTACCTAAGGCACATTGTTAAACCTGAAAATCAACTCACCTAGCCCCATTCTGAGTTTTGGGTCTGCAGAGTGCTTGAAGGACCTTATAGTCCTCATCATTCTTGTCCCTCATTTCAAAACACCCCTTTAGAGTGAGGTAAGTTAGGGTAGCCTTCTGCTCTTGGCTTTCTGTGATCTAGGGCCTTGAACATGGTTGGTCCCCCTCTCTTACATTTTTGGTGAACCTAACGTGAACCAATGTCTGTTTATTCATTGGTGTTGAGGCTTTTCCCTTATACCTTGTGATCTTCATGCCCCTGAGTGTTGTGAGGGTTTGTGAGCATCACAACCCAGTCCACAACCTCTGCGTATATTGTTAGGAGAAGTATAGGACATCTTTCGATGGAGACGACGAAGGTCACTCCTAGTTTCTCCACAAGCCTTTTTGCTGGATCCATCGTTGGTCTCGCTGCACAGGAGCAGTTGTCAAGGGGTGAGGTAGGATTTTCTGATGAGACCAACCACGTCCCCACTCCTCCTACATCTCTCACACCATCATCAGTCGATAAGCATGAGGTTGTTCACATTCCTTTAGAATATGTCTATGCTCTTAGCAAAGGGTTGGGTGACTTAGAAAATCACTTGGAAAGAGACCCAAAGTTGGCTAGGGTCGCCTAGGTTATCAACGAACTAAAGTATATAGTGGGAAAAGAATGAACATGCATATAACTCTTGGATAGTCTCTCTAGTCTGACTGATGCCTGTGCTCCTCCAAACAATCCTAACATTGTATGAGGAGTCACTTTTGAAGACCATGAGAGACAGTTCTAGGAATGTTGATGCCCTCTACATCTATGTACATGGCCAATATAGTACCCTCAATCAACATCCCCTCTACGTTTGAGGGATCTGAAACTATCAAAGTGAACAAGACCCCCTTGGGTTTTAGTTTCACCCCTCCTATCACCTCTAGCACGATGGAGGTTTTGGCAGGATGAGTGGTGGGGGCTTTGGTAGTGGCAGTGGCTTCGGTAATGGGGATGGTGCTGGTGGAAGTGGTTCTAGTGGAGGTCATGGTGGTGGATTTGGAAGTGGAGGTGGCTCTGGTAAAGGCCCTTCTGGTGGTGGTGGCTCTGGTAGTGGTTTCGGTGGAGGTCACACCGGTGGCTCTAGTGGTGGCTTCGGTGGCGGTTCTGGAGGATGTTCCTCTAGCCCTATATCTTCTAATGACCCTATTTTGAACACTCTTCTTTAGAATATGGGTAAGATGTAGAGGCAGTTAGCGAGTCTCTCCCATGCCTGTGCCCAGCCTATCTTCCAACCCTTCTTCCGGCATAGCTTGTTGTTAGTTGCGATTTTGAACACTCCTTTCCCTCAAGGAATGGAGATCCCTAAATTTAAAAAATATGGTGTCAAAGGGGACCCTCACACATATGTGTCTACCTTTAACGCTTTGTGCATAGATTTCTTCCACCACGACGCATTGATGGAAAAACTTTTCCCTTGATCTCTCAAGGATACAGTACTCGAATGGTATTGTTCCTTGCCTGATAATTCTATTTTCTCATTTGACCAACTTGTAAACCAATTCTTATGACAATTCCAAGCTAACATTGGGCCAAAAATGACCTCTTTGGATCTTGTACGATGCAAACAAGGTGATAATGAAAAAATTATCGATTCATAGTGCGGTACCAAGTGCTCTTCTCACAAATCTCGTATCCACTACTCTTTTTTAGACTGCAGGAATCGGGTAGCACGACCCCATATAAACTGCAGTGCGCCTAGTAAACTTTTTAACGTGACCGGCGGTGCTGGTGCGACACGCCCTCTGGTACCACGGGGGTGGGGGAGACTAGACCTCGTGACCAACCTCCTGCAATAAGAAATATTTAGCCAACCGAGCTAGGGCCCCAACCCCCTCGTATCCACTACTCGATTCTAACGTGCAAAAGGTATTCATAGGGAACTTGCAAAGGCCTTGGCAGGAGAAGTTCGCCCTTATGAAATACCCTTCTTTCACACACTTGTGTGCAACCCTACGAGAGTATCAATAGATGGTAGTTTAGTTCGGGGGATCCTCCTTGTGCTCTCATTCTGAAGGAAAGTCCATTGTATCGATCTTTGGGAAAGAAAAGACTTGTGAATGGAGTAGCCGCTACTGATGGCAATGGCCTCAAACACAACTAAAAGTTCACAAAGCTAGCAAAATCTTATTTTTCCATCTTACAAAAGTTAGTGAAGGATAAGATCGTGACCTTTCCAAACCCTAAACCTCTTAAGGAACCTTACCCTAGTTGGTATGATGCAAGTACCTATTGTCAGTACCATCAAGTTAACAAACATGATACCAAATGTTGTATGCGCTTGCGTCATGAGATACAGGACTGCATCAAGGACAATACTATTCATCTTAATGGAAGCAAACAAAATACAAATAAATCAATGGAAAAAGAAAATAGTGAATTGTAGATATACACAGACCTATTTCTGTCACATTCTACTAACATGATTGTTGATCCCACTGATTCTATCACTCAGCTTGAGGCCTATGTTAACATTGTCATGGCTACCCCTACTGCACAACCTGTGATTGGTTCATTGGATGTGACATTCACATCATAGGACTTGCCCTTAAATAACAAGCCCTCTCCCCTCTATATTCCCACTTGCCTCAATGGTAATATTGTGATAGTAGTCTTGGTAGAACCCATGAGTCAAGTGAATGTTATTACAGAAGAGATGTTGTGGCTTTACTCACTACATAGAAAAGAGTACGAAGAAACAAAATCCACCATCCGTACACATGATGGTCTTTGTTTGAAGCCATATGGCTCAATAAATTTGTTTGTCCTAGTTGGACCTACGACTGTTGATAGTTTTTGATGTCATTCTGGAGTCGGATTTGTTCAGGATGAAGTTAGGCATACCTTGGCTAGCTTCCATGAATGGAATCACCTCTGTTATTCACAAATGTTTAAAGTTCTCCCATGAAGGTGTTGTTCACGTAGTGCATGACACTGGATACCAGCCTTTGGTGTCCTATGGGAGATATTCATTAGACCATTTTTGGCCCGCCCTAGTTGGTCTGCTTCCTCCAAGAACGAACCTACTTTACAAAAACTATGTGAAGTATAAGATCAGGGACAAGGGAGAGAAAAAATTGGCTCTTCCTATAGCACAATGGCCAGTTGCCTCCTCTTCCTGAAAAGGGAAGGAGAAGCTTGACCCCTCTTAGGATGACTCATCTGCTCCCCTCTCTTGGGAGGAGTATTGAATGAGCAAGCCTGATGACTCATCCTTGGTGTAGACCCAAGATCAGGATATCAGACCTCCCTACTAAACCAGCTAGACCTTCATACTATTTGTATGGTAGAGGAAAAGGTCCCCATGGGGAATCCTCTATCTCTCAACCTTTGCGGCCTCCTACCGTTCCTACTCCCAAAGTAGTAAACAGGAAGAGGCCCGATGTTGAGGCACTTGAGTCGACTCCCCCTGCTGCTTCTAAACCTGTTCCTCCTGCTCCCATTCAAGATTCCACTCCTCTACCAGAGATGGTTGTAGTGGACACTCCCATGGCTAAGCAAGAGCCTTTTGTTCCTTCGCAGTCTCTGGCTTCCGACTCAAAGAGTTGCAGAAACCACCTTCCATGCGAGTGTGCCGGCGAAAAGCTCTCATGGTTGAGCAAGCTACCTTACAGGGGAAGGAAGAGGAGACGACCACCCCTATATCAAGGCCTTCTGTAGCATCCTCCTCTCTCCTCCCCTTTGCTTCCATTCAATCTAGTTTCGTATCGCTTTCAAATTTCACTATGAGTACAAATGCGTCAACCCTAAAAAGGTGCAGTTGTTAATCGCTCCTTCAATGGAGCCACCTTTGTTGATGTCCCTTTCAGATGTTCCACCTTTCTCGAAACCTGTAGATATGATGAACACTTCAGTTGTATCTACTGCGGTTTTCTCTTCCTCCTCTTCCTTTGCACCTCTTGCCTTGTTTGTGGGGAGTTCACATCCCCCAATGGAGTAGAAGGTAGAGAGTGGTCCTTCCAGCAATAGAGGATGAAAGAGGTTCCCACCTTCTCTAAAAGGTGGTCCCACATTGATTTGTTCTATCCTAGTGATGGAACTAGTCCCGACTTCCCCTAAGTTTGTCACCGCTCCTGAATCACTAGGTGAGCCTAGCGGTGAATCTTAGGCACAACCTTCTCCATCCATTGAAGTGAAACATGACACTCCTATAAAGTGCATGGTTAACTCTTTGGACGAGGTTTTGGCCTTGTCAACGATCTTCACAAAATCCCTGACCTTAGCCCCACAAGAGCTTGGTGGAGAGGCCCTTGCAGGGCCTTCTTCCTTAGCCCTTGTTGTGGGAGGGTCGGATGCTCCTCCTCTTAACATTCCACCACTACAAGCTCATCTTCCTCCCCCCTACAATGATCTAGAGTGGGAAGCGGATGACCTCTTGGTTGATTAGTGTTAGGGGGAGGATCCTTCTTTATCTTTAATTAGATATGTGTGTGTGTTGTGATGTGTTCCCTTGTGATTGTGTTATGTTTTCCTAGATGACCCTTGTCACCCTTGTATGTGCCTGGATATAGGAGTGTTTTTTGTGTTGTAAACCTTCTTCTATTTTTATCATCATTCTTCCATGTTTGTGACTTGATTTTTGATAAATTGGGGATGATGCAAAGAGTTGGGGTCATTTAGGCTTCCCTTCCATGTTGACCCAATTTTTTAGTTTTACTTTGTCTTCTCGTGCATTCTTCACATGGTTTGATATAGTAGGGGGTTGATGATAGTTCATTTTATATACTATTATTATACTTATATATATGGGCAGCTCTGACCCTGAAATATGAGGATACCTTGTGTCTTGTGCTTATGTTCTTTTCTCTTTTTCTCTTTTCTTATCTTTCTCTCTTCTTTACTTGAGTTTTCCCTTTCAAGTGTGACAATGCCACTTCTATAACACTTTGATTTTTCAGAAAACGCATTTGTGGCCAACAAATCTTTTCTTGAGAATATTCACAAACTTCTTTTCAAGAATCACATTCTCAACTTCAAACCCTAATGGAACATGTTTCCTTTATCATGGGTTCCTAAAGAAAGAGCTTGTGAACCTTCCTCCGAGGTGGGAGTAACTTCAACCTTCCCCTCACGTGGGGGCATCTTCTTCCATTCAAATTCCTTGATGATGAATTGATTTGAGAAAGAAACATCTCTTTCGTACTTTTGGATAGCGCGTCCCTTGAGTGGACCCCTTCTTCACACCAGGTTCCCGAGGGACCCCTTTGAAAGATTTCCAATCTATTGATGGTCTATGTGACTGTCTGCTTATTTTCCTGTGTGGCTACTTTCGGACATGTTCTATCTTTGGGTAAACATGTCACTTTACGGGTGCGCCTATGAAGTCACTTTATGACTCTGTAGAGTCCCCTTTCCTTGTGTTTCCTCCATGTGAGAGATGTTGGAGGATACCCCCCTATAGGTCTGCAGGTCTGTAGTGTGCTTCTTCTGAGCTTCCTCCATGCTAGAGATCTTGGGGGTAGCTTCCTTGCAGGTCTATAGGTCTATAGGGCACTTTCTTTGGGTTTCCTCCATGTGAGAGATCTTGGGGGATACCTCCCTGCAAGTCTGCAGGCCTATAGAGTGCTTACCTGGGTTTCCTTCATGTAAGAGATCTTGAAGGAAACCTTTCCTATAGGTCTGTGGGTCTGTAGGGTGCTTTCTCTATTTCCTCCATGTGAGAGATCTTGAGGGATGCTTCCTTGCAGGTTGGTGGGTCTGTAAGTCACTTTTTGGGTATCCTTCATGTGAGACATCTTGAAGGACACCTTCCTTATAGGTCTGTGGGGATGTGAGGCACTTTCTTCTCGGGGCTTCCTTCATGTGAGAGATCTTGGGGGTTGCCTCCTTGCAGGTATGTGGGCCTGTAAGATGCTTTCATTCTACAACTTCATAGTTTTGCAGGGATATGAAGTCCTTTACTTGTCTTGCACTCTCGAGTTCACCAGATCGCGGTCTGCTTCTTCGATGACTCAGGTATACATTTCTAACTCTACTACCTTTTTGATCTACTTTACTGAAGCACTCATCAGTATTCATGCTCTCTAAAGTGGGGAAAAATGTATAGGAGTGAATTTTCACCCCTTATGAAAATTCCCCTTTTACACTTCCTCACCTTAGAAAACCAAATCAAAAGGCGAAAATCCACATCAGCCCACTGCCTTTGTTCCACTTGGCATCTGTTTTGTGCATCAATAAAAGAATAACTATCAAGGATGCCTACGCAACGCACAAATGTCTGCATGACATGCTTACATCCCTGGCGGATTCCTACATCTAAAGCCTGCAGAGGCATTACACCTCCCATTGGGGTCGATTTGTAACACCCCTCTTTGACCAACCAACCAGAATATTCCTGTTTTCTCATCCCACCTTCTAAAACACTCTTCATTCCTTCATTTCATCATCTAGAAATCTTTCTACACAATCCTTCTTGCTTTCTCAGCTCTCATTTTTCACTCTCAAGCAACACTTTGGCACTCCATAGTAGCAACAACAACTCCATCAACTCCGTAGAGAAAGTGTGGAACAACACCATTGCAGCAAGGGCTTGAGTCCTCTATTTTTCTCCCCCATTAGCTAGTGAGCTCTTGGTGGAGGTGGTAAGCATTTTCACTCCTCTCTACAATTTGGTTGAGTAGCACAATACTATTTTGTAGCATGTTTATTGTGTTCTTTACTTTCATTCTTCCTTTATCATACTTTTCTCTACAATTGCTATCTTGGTTGTTCATGGAGGTGGAAACACCAAAACGGGGGTCTGATTGAGGCAGAGCCCTATACGGCCCCCCAATAATTTTCATCTTTCTTCTGCGTAGGTGGAAGTGTACTTGGAGCTAGCTGGCGAACATGCTCTTTTGGGAGATCATCTTTGTCACCCTAGCTTTAATATACTTGCTTTATCATATATTGATTGTATATCTCTTATTTTATAGTGTTGTTTTGTTCCCTTAGAAACCACTAGCTAGGCTGTCAGCTCATTTTTTGGCAGTTCCCACTATTCTTTTGGTCCTCTAGTCGTACGGATGCTAGCGCACCTGAGAGACACCAGTGCAATACACTATCATCCCAGAACCATGCTTTCATCCTTAGGCAGAGAGCTACCTGAGGCACAGTGTTGAACCTAAAACTGACTCGCCTAGCCCCATTCTAAGTTTTAGATCTATAGAGTGATTGAAGGACCTTATAGTCCTCATCATTCTTGTCCCTCATTTCAAAACACCCCTTTAGAGTGAGGTAAGTTAGGGAATCCTTCCACTCCTGGCTCTCCATAACCTAGGGCCTTGAATGTGGTTGGTCCCCCTCTCTTACACTATATTACATGTATTGATGTTGTACATGCACATATGATTATACATGTACATATGCCCAAGGAATATTTATAGAGCTCCATTGGAACTACATCACAAACTATTTCCTCCTAAGAAGATGAATAGAATATGAAAACTAATACTAAAAATGGTATGCATACCTTGGTTATTGGAAGAATTAAGGCATCCTAGTTTGTAGGGTTGTAAAGAAGGCATGGTTAGTAGCTTTAATCTCTTAATGGTTTCTAAAGATGTAACAACCCCAATGCTCTACTCAGTAAAATTTTCAATGTTTTCACCTCAAGTGAATAAATCATGATGCCAAAACATAGCAATAAAACTTTTTCTTTCCATAATGTAAATTAAATGCACATTTGAATAACACTATTTCCAAATTTCCATTGTGCATTCCATTGTAATTTCACAAATCTTTCCATAACCTAGATGTCATATTGAATGAACTCAAGTGTATCATTCATGATTACATCCTTCCATATAAATGGGTACCTAATACATACATAACTCCTCTAAGCTTCATATGGAAATAGATATACAAACTAATCCTAATGTCACCGCATTGACACGCACATTCAAAATGTCCTTGCTCGTTGGTGCAAACACTCTAGTTGTCCCTAATATTGGTGCAAACATCCACAAACTTTGACTGCCAACTGATGAGGAGAAGCATCACTCAAGCACTTTTCTATCAACCACAAACTCAAATGTGATCCCCTACACATTTGTCTCATATGACAAGATGGCCCTACCCTTCAACGAAGAGATTGGTTGGTAAAACAAATAACAATAGCCTATCGAAGCTTAGTGTTGTGTCCTACAAACCAAAACCTAATCATACGTTCATCTCCCTTATGAGTATGAAAACCCTGAACTAGAATGCATATAAGGAATACAATGAACTGAAAGTGTAAACAGTGGCTACTTACACTATTTTTGCCAAAGTATTCTCACCCAGTACTTCAAGTGACAATCATCCCATTCACATCCACTACCCTAGCTCAGTTTGGATTATGACCATTCATAAACTATGCTTAGGTAATTTCCTCTGGTGGGTAAACTTTAACCCTAAAAATAACCTACACCTCTTTTTCCAAAATACAATGGTATCCCTAGGTCAATTAAGCCTAAGCATAAGAACCCCTTCAATGGAAATTCCTATCCTAGGTATAACATATGTGCTTATCTTTGCATAAACAAGCTATTCACTTCAAAAGACAATCTAGTCCCAAGTATAACTTTATAAACTCGAGTATGGCTACAAACACCTCATCATAATCATAGATTAAATACTCATATATAACTGACTCCCTTCAGTAATACATCCCATCAATAAGCCATTTTCATCAAGAGTATAATCACATTAATGAATAACCTCAATCGAAGAATAATCATGTCAATAGATGATTCCATTTGAGAGTGTATCCTCCTTAATTAAAAAGGTTTAAATAAAGAGTCTACTCTTGTCAATACTATAACTTCGTATTAAGAGTGTAATGCAACTTAGTCAAGTAGCATCTCTAACTTACTAAGTATTTCCCACCTATGTTATAAACATATAGAATTCCATAAACTCAAATGATTTTGCTTAAGCACAAAGGTGAGTCCTGACCTTGATACATCCTAACCTTAGGATACAGTCATCAACAAATGACTAGTCTGATTATATAGGTTTACTCTAACCCTATATGTTCTAGTCAAGATCAATTGAACAACTCGATCAAGTAGGCTATTCCCAACCATAGGTTTTAATGAGTATTCAAGTATAATTCCCAACCTAGTAGGTAAAACTCTACCCAAGATCTTAATTCAAGTATGATCAAGTGATCATGCAAGTAAAAATTAGTAATGACTTGTCCTATCATTTCTACCAAACTGTTGATGTACAACTATTAGCATAAGCTAGTAGTATCAAGTCACTTTGTGGCATTGATATGTTTCGCATTATGAATAACTCTTAAGCTATTCATGTTTAATCATATCTAGTATCTTAATACTAATGAAAAACAAAATCTCCTATTATGGAGTAATTACAAGCACTTTCACAAAAAAACATAAATAACTTATTTTTCCTTTCCAAAGAAAATGCTATAATTCTCTAATGCAAGTAATCTCAAGAAGATAAAATAAAGAATTCAAAGCTCAATCTTTTATAAACAAAGACAAATAAAGGAAGATCTTATATCCTCATGCTTGTAATATGATTATCCAATTATCTGATTTGATGCCTACTTTCCAACAGTAGCTTACTATCTTCAATTTGACCTCACAATCAGTACCTCAATAATACCTCTCTCACAAGTTGATAATATGATCTTCACAAGTTGATAATATGCTCTCACAAAGCACTCAAGGCTCACACATAATACAATAGAATGCAATTGTAGAATAATGTAGATTGGAAGTGCATCCAAATGAGAGTACAAGCCTCTCTATTTATACAACAAGAAGGAGACTTCATAGCCTACAAAAAATGCATGTAAAATGACAACAATCTCCATGCTAGTCAACTCAGTTCACTTAGCAAAAAGGTAGCAACAATCAAATATTTTACTCATCATAAGAAGTTACAGGCCGACCTCTGTGTTTTGGCGGTAGATTATGACTATTTCAATCTACACATGATCAAATGGTGACAAGAGAATTGTTTTCCAAAATGGACTTCTACAACATTTAGAACTTCATAAATCTAGTGCCAAGTACACATCCTACTCTCCTATTGTTTGGTGCGGCTTTACTAATTGAATCAGTCTACATTCAAAATGGAACACATGCACAAGGTCGACTAAGTCCAAGCTTTGTAGAAAAAAGAGGAGTAAAGAGCCGCTTGGCTCATAAATCATATTTTGATCAATTCCTTGTATTGTTGTACACATTTCCTATTCACATGCATTTCACTTTATTGTGCAATTGATAGCTATTCCATCACTTCATTTAAAAGTATTCAATGCTGAGGGAGTTATTTTTTAATAATTTGAAATGCAATGTCCATAGTATTGACTATGGTTCACTATCCATATCAACCATATAGTTGTGCAATACATAGCATCTAATTCAACCTTTATTCAATATCAGTATATGTTATATTCAACCTTTAAATAGTTTGCATATCTCATATGTAAATTGGCCTATGATTTAGATATATAAATCAAACTCTAAGCATTTATAATATTCTCCTCTCTTCTTTAGTACAACATTCAAGACTATCAATATCTTTAACTGCTATTCAATACTCATACGCTTTATGCTAAATCATTTCCATTCATTGAGCTAAGCACTTACTTTTGTGAATCGATCTCCATTCTATTTGCTGAGGTTACATGTTATATCTCTTGTTCCCCTTATAGAAAGAATTGATATTAGCATATATACATGTTACCCTCTAAATTTTAAAACATCAATTTCCATCCCCTAAATTAGAAAATCCTCCATTCCATGCCTTTAATTCATTCATAGTCGCGGTCCTCACAAGTTTCATAACCTTTGTCGCCCAACTTTGTGTTTTCATAACCAAGTCGCAAGGTTCGGAAGTTACATAATAACCCGATGACCTGATCCTTCTTTCTCCTCATGATTGTCTAAATGATTGGTGCATCAAAAGTTATTCAAATCTTAGAACCCATGATATGCAGTTCTATGGTTCAGATTATTCGTGACCCCGCGACTTTCAAGCAATCTCCTTGGTTTTCAAAATGCCACCAACCCATTTAATTACTTGTACGACGTATCATGTGGCCGTCTTTTCAGGAGTTATCAAATGTGAGCTCAATCTTAAGGCCTGCTCCTCAACGAATGATGCATTAATTAAACCTCTTAACTTGCAAGTGTAGCAAACTCACCAAGGTGGTAGCACGGTATTTACAGATTAAATGTCATCATTACCTACCGGCATAATTGAATAAGCTTGTTTACAAAGAAAGGTCGCAGTACTGTTGAGTCATGTTTTCTTATTGACCAAGGAAAATTCAAAATGGGGCTTCCTGCGAGTGATGAAACGTGGGATGGTGAACCTATGCCCATCCTGCAACCTAACTTGAACTAGCCTGAAGAAGATAAAATTGATATTATCTCCCAATTGCGCACACTTTCCTAGAAGGAGAAGACCAACTACGCCCAATATCATAGAGTAATCTTCATCCTAGAAGAAGAGGAATGCATCGAGTTGCACAACCTTTTTATGGAGATGTACGACTGGTTGTGGTGAACGCTCCACCACCTATGACAGTTTAATTTTCTTTCTTTGGATGGCATCTTTTTGTAATTAGTGGTGGTAACCCAATTTTCGTGTAACGTAATTGTTTCCATTTAAAGTCACTTTCTTGAGGACGGTTACTTTAAAGAACGTTATGAAAAGTTATGTTTAGATACATTTTTTGGTTTGGAAAATTCTATAAAAGACAGAAAATTTCGAGAATAGGGAGATCTTAGCTATTTTTGGAGGGAATAGGGGAGCAACTAGGTTATCTTTTCATGCAGTTTCGTTGTACATAAATATGGAGTCTGTGAACTCATGTTTTTGCTATGGAGAAATAAAGAAGATATTTTCAAATCTTTGAATTTCTTGATGTTTTCTTTAAATGGCAATGAACTGTGTTTCCTTGTGGTTATTCTTCAATGTCATCCTATTATAATGGGTTGTATATGCATTTAATTCTAAAAATTTGGATTTGGATTAAATTAGCTTCTGAAAAGAGTATGTTGTTCTTTCTTTCCCTAAATATCATCCATGGGTGTGGGAGAGGTGCACTTTGTGTCATTTTTCTACATTCACTCAAATCTAAAATTAGTTTTCACATCTATTTCATGGTTATGGGTAGATGGTAGTTTACCTTTTCTACTTTTCGATTAAAAGCATACCCCATCTTCTCATTCATTGCAAACCATTCGAAGGTAGCTACACCTTGTAAGACATGCAAAAAGTGCTTACAAAAATCATTGCAAGTGACTCAACTATTGGTCAGGCTATCACTATTATGGGTAAATGAAGTATAAACTAAGGTGAAAAATATGTCAACCAATAAATTTTTGGCGACTTCACTGGGGATAGAATCAAAGTGTCAGTGTTTTCTTTCCTCAAAATTTTGAAGGTGCCTCCCTAAGGATGGAGGCTAGTGGCTTTGTGAGATGAAATGTACTTAGAAACAATTATGTTCCAACAAATACCTATGCTGATTTAATTTTCAGAATTGGGTATGTGCAGGATCATGATGGGTATGTGGCTGACAAATTTTTTTTAACCCAAAATTGATGAAATGAAAAGGGTTTTTAAAGGAGATTCTCAACTTTCCACTAATATAAATTATGCTTTACTTTGAATTTAATAAGTAATTATTATTTATTTTCTATTCAAATTACGACTAAAGTCCTAATTGATAGACTAATTGGAAAACATCTATAGCTTTCAAACGGTATCACATTTTTTGAATCCAAAACGTGTCACATTCTATGCTTCACATACTATAGGATTAAAAAAAGAAAAATTGAATTTCATGAAGTTTTGACCAAGTTAAGGTGGTCAGACATACAAGTTTTTAATATTTTTTAAAAGTTGTAATAAAAAAATCATAATTAATTATTTACTTGGAAAAAAATTACAAAAAAATATGCATCACATCGGGACATGAGTCCTCTTATATCTAAAATCTTATAAAAAAATATTATCATTTTATTGTGGTTAGGGTGACAACACCTACTTCTTATTTTTCCCTGAAGTACTACTACATTGAAATTTCAAATTTTCACCAAATAGATTTCTTCATTTTTAAACAAACCTAGTAGTTTAGAAACTACATTCATTTTTTTATAGTTTCTATTCTTAAATATTTTTGAAATAATATAAATAAATTATTCAAAATTTTACATCAAGTTACCTAACTCTGATTTTTTTTATTTTTTTGCCACTTAAGGGCCTGTTTTTTCCATGATGATCCTACACATACCCAATTACTTTATGGCATTGATTTCTTCCCAGCCATGGGGAAATCATTTTGGTCCTCTTTCTTTTCCTATATACTCACCATTTCTTGAAGGATCAAGAAAGTATTTTCCAAAGTTCAATGGAGAAGGTTCTCAAGATGCTGAAAAACACATTCTAGATTTCACAGTTGCATGTGGCATTTTGGGGGTAAATGAAGAAGATGTTTTTGTTAGATTATTTATTGAATCTTTGATTGGGCCTATAGCAGATTGGTTTTTGTATTTAGAAGAGAATTGCATAATTGATTGGGATTCATTGAAGAAGAAATTATTGACAAGATACAAGGGTCATGTTGATGAAGCTGCTCTGTTGAGTCAATTTTTCAATATTCAAAAGAAAAAAGGTGAATCCATTAGATATTTTGTGGACAAATTCGACAAGCTACTCAGAAATATTCCTACCTCCATTCAGCCAAGTAAGAAACTCCAACTTTGCATCTTTATTTTTGCATTGCATCTAGATGTTCAATTTGAATTAAAAAAAAGTAGAATGAATGACATAGAGATTGCACAACAAGAGGCTATAAAAATAGAAGATGATTTGATTTTGAGTGCTCTACAAAAGGCACATTAGGTTGTAAATGATTCAAGTAATGAACCCATGAGAAAAATTATCATGCAAAAACCAATCCCTTAGCCTATAGATCTTCAATATACATAGCCTCCTTTTGTTGAATGTCTTAACCTCACTATTTTTTATTCAAAGCACTTTGGTAGCAATAAGGAAGTGTTGTAGAAATTGAGCCTCATATAGATAGAAGAATTGAATCTTATTATTTGCATCCTGAACCTGAAAATCCCTCGAATGGTGAAGAGAATGAACCATCCTCCCATGATGTAAAGTATAATGAGGGTACTATGAATAGTGTTTCTCTATCATCCTTGTCTGTCGTAGGAATGGAAACATTTACTTTTACTAGTGATGAAGAGAAATTTGGGGATACCCAACATATAAATGAGGTGTCGAATGTCTCTTCTCCAATTTACATGCAAGCTGAGCATAAACCTTTTAGATTTGTCGAGCAGGATGACACAGAAACATGGCTACAACAAAAGGCCAGAAATGATTTTATCTTTGAATCCTTCCATTTCAAAAATCTGAATACCAAAAATTTTAAACAAAGATTGGAAGATAGTGATGTAAGTAGACATGATAGTTCTGATATAAATGATCATATGGATAAATGTGATGAGCCCCATATTGTGTACATTATGAACTGGTGTCTTAATCCTTGTGAAGATGAATTTTTGTGTGGGGAAAAAGTTGCCATGTCTAATCTACAAGTTGTAAACATAGAAGATGAAGTGTGTCATGACATTGTGAAGTCAAATATTATAGAAAAAGAAGAGATTGTTCTAGTCTTGGACAATTTTCAGCCACATGAAAATATTGTTTGCAATTCATATTCTCAATATAAATCACTTCCAATGTTACATGAGGTTGATGATTGTCTTCTTGATGGTTTGAGTACTCATGATCAATTTCAAGCATGGGATGTGAATCTATTTGCTACAAGAAGAAATGATTGTATACAAGAACATGGTGAAGCATATGTTGCAAGCCAGGATTCAAAATTTTTAAGTAAAACAATCACTCCCGCACATGGCACCAATGAATAGTCTTTATCTCAAGCTTGTGTGTGGGATGTCCGATTCGAAGGTTGGTTTCTCTTGGTTGGTGAGATCAAGTGAAACATAATGTTACAACTGGTGTTATTCAGTTAGAGACCAGTAGTCATATGCTGGTAAATATTGATATGAGTCATCCAATTGAAGAAATGTACAATGAAGAATGGCTTCTTGGGAATCAAGTCATATCCAAAGAAATTTTATGTAGTGTCATTCTTATCAGTTTGATCATGATGATTTCCAGTTGGGAACTGGTTGCTCATGGGCTCCTCACTCATTTGACACTATTCCGTACAGGCATCTATTTTTTCCCATCCGGTTAATGGATTTTCATGATCATTCTGGAACCATTTGAGTTAGGGCCTCATGACCATGTACATATTAGGGGTTTTTGTTTTGTTGGTAGTTAGTTTCCTTTTCCTGTTGCATCTTGTTTTTGGCTTGCTCTAGCTCCTTCACCCCCTGTGTTGTCCAATTTTGTAGCCCAATGGATTTATGCACCAGTCCACGCTTGAGATTCTGGGTCCCTTGCTTCATCCTTCATAGTCCTTGTCCCCAATCAAAGCCAATGTTACCCTCTAAATTTTAAAACATGCAATTTCCCTCCCCTAAATTAGAATGGCCTCTATTTTATGCCTTTAATTCATTTGTAGCCGTAGTCCTCGTGAGTTTCATAACCTTTGTCACCCAACTTTGTGTTTTCATAACCAAGTCACAAGGTTCAGAAGTTACATAATAACCCAATGAACTAATCCTTCTTTCTCCTCATCCTTGTCTAAATGATTGGTGTATCAGAAGTTCTTGAAATCTTAGAACTCGTGACATGTAGTTCTATGGTTCGGATTTTTCATGACCTCGCGACTTTCAAGCAATCTCCTTGGTTTTCAAAATGCCACCAACCCATTTAATTACTTGTACGATGTATCGTGTGGCTGTCTTTTTACGAGTTATGAAATGTAAGCTCAATCTTAAGGTTTGCTCTTCAACTAATGATGCATTAATTAGACCTCTTAAATGGCAAGTGTAATAGAACTCACTAAGGTGGTAGCATGGTATTGACAGATTAAAGGTCATCATTACCTACCGGCATAGTTGAATAAGCTTGTTTATAAAGAAAGGTGGTGGTATTGTTGAGTCCTATTTTCTTATCGACCAAGGAAAATTTGAAATGGGGATTCCTGCGAGTGATGAAACATGGGATGGTGAACCTATGCGCGTCCTGCAACCTAACTTGAACTGGCCCGAAGAAGAGCAAATTGATATTATCTCCCAATTGTGCACACTTTCCTAGAAGGAGAAGACCAGCTATGCCCAATATCATAGGGTAATCTTTGTCTTAGAAGAAGAAGAGGAATGTGCCAAGTTGCACAACCTTTTTTATGAAGATATGACTACTTGTGGAGAACGCTCCACCACTTGCGACGGTTTAATTTTCTTGCTTTGGATGGCATCTTTTTGTAATTAGTGGTGGTAACCCGATTTTGGTGTAACGTAATTTTTTCCCTTTAAGGACACTTTCTTGAGGACAGTTACTTTAAAGACCACTATGAATAGTTACATTTAGATACATTTTTTGGCTTGGAAAATTCTATAAAAGACAAAAACTTTTGGGAATAGGGAGATCTTAGCTATTTTTGGAGGGAATAGGGGAGTAGCTGGGTTATCTTTCATGCAGTTTCATTGTACATAAATATGGAGTCTGTGAACTCATGTTTTGGCTATGGAGAAATAAAGAAGATATTTTTGAATCTTTGAATTTCTTAATGTTTTCTTTAAATGGAAATGAACTGTGTTTCCTTATGTTTATTCTTCAATGTCATCCTATTATAATGGGTTGTATATGCATTTAATTCTAAAACTTTGGATTTGGATTAAATTAGCTCTTGAAAAGAGTATGATGTTCTTTCTTTCCCTAAATATCATCTGTGGGTGTGGGAGAGGTGAACTTTGTGTCATTTTTCTACATTCACTCAAATCTAAAATTAGTTTTCACATCTATTTCATCGTTATGGGTAGATGGTAGTTTACCTTTTCTACTTTTCGGTTAAAAGCATACCCCATCTTATCTTTCATTACAAACCATTCGAAGGTAGTTGTGCCTTGTAAAACAAGAAAAGAGTGCTTGCAACAATCATTGCAAGTGACTCAACTGTTGGTCAGGCTATCACTATTATGGGAAAATGGAGTATAAACTAAGGTGACAAATCTGTCAACCAATAATACATAATATATATATTTATATATTATAATGCTTCTCATTATGATATATACATATATATATATATAATTGTATATTATTTTGTATCTAATATTGAATAAATATACTCATAACTATAATTCAATAATATTCCATTAATACAAACTAACTTCTACATATATATATTATCACATGATATGATATTATACCATAACTACACACACATATATATGCATACTAATATATATGTTCAAGGTATAACATATATATATATATATATATATATATATATATATATATATATATATATTAATATATATACATAATTTGTATGTATGCATTATCAAATACATGCATATACCCCTATGTATACCAGTATACTAGCATTATCTAATATTTATAATATTAGACACATACACATTCTTCTTTGTGGATAAGTAGATACAAAGTGTGTAGGTATATGCATATATCATAAACTGTAACTGATACTCCTATGCATATTATATAATCATATGCATGAGTTTGCATTCAACATATATGCATATACACATCTAATGTATATACTCTTATCGACGTATATATGTACATACACTCACAAGGAAGGTCTCACTCATATCAAAGAGACTCAACCAAATTACAAACAATCAAGCATAGTAACATAAGGAAGAACTCATAAGCTCCAAACATATAAAACATTACCCATGAATTCTGTCAATAGTAATCAAGACCCTTACTAATGTAAACACATGTACTAAGGATGAATTACCAATTCCCAATACTACGACTTGACTCAATCATTCTACTATGAGTGTGTGTGTAAGCTCAGATAGGTTTCATTTAGGGTTATCTGACCAATCTCTTCTCCTAAGTGATACTTCCTCTCCCTTTCAAAGGATTGAACCTGTCCTTGAACCAACTCAACACATTTGCAATGGTAGTTAGATGTTCACAATAAATCCATATGCATCATAATCTTTAGCATATTCATGTAGCAATAAATGCAAAAATATTTACTCTTTCAAAGCCATATTAAGCATTTATCAATACTTTCACATAATACCTATTTCAATATTCCATTCTTTCAGCAAGCATATCAAACTCATGATTGTATTTACCATCCTATTTACCCATGAAGGTAAAAATAAATCAATAATAACCATATGAGGTGTGACAAAAGAGATTAGGTTCTCCATGCTATTTTCAATGATCATGAAGTCTAGCGGTTTCCCTTTCACCTACATCTATGATCAAAATAAAAAAAATTCTTCAACATTGGTATCTAAGAGGGTTGCTTCTAGTGTTGACTTGGACATTGGGGGTAATTACATGGAAATGGGAGACCAAAAAGGGTCTTAAGTGGCAACATTTTTTCTAAAATAAAAAATGACTGATCTTGGATGAGAAATTGAAGATAGTTATACTCAAGATTTGAAGATGCAACAAGAACAAGAGTTGCAGTACATCAAATCTACTTTTTAAATTACAAATTTTTAAATGGTGGACATTAAAGGGTTCAAAAAGGGGGAGCAAAAAATGTGCTCCTATTTCTATCAAAAAAATAACATAGCATCTGGTGTGCTACCTCTAGAATGTTAACTATTTTTTTAGTATTTAAAGAATCACTTTAATGAGAAATTAGCTAACACCATGTAGTTTATGCCCAATTTTTTTACTATTTTTTAATGAATATATGATTTTTACTAACTTTCAAAGTGGAAACATCGTGAAAAACAAAAATTGAGCATGTATATAATGGAAAAATAAACAAATAATAGAAAATAAGTAAATAAATAATAATATAACAATAAATAAATAAATAAATAAAATTTGACTATGTATATGATAGAGTCTAGTTTCTAAAAATGTAATTTATTTGAAATTTCAACGATCAACTAAAAGGTGAAGCCAAAAGTACCATATGTAGGTTTTTTTAAAAATGGAGGCACTAGAAAAATAAATTAAAGATCAAAATCTTAACATATTTGAAATGTGAAAAAAATACACAGTTAGAAAGATAAGAGAGAGCTCAACATTACTATGTCATTTTTTTGATTTGACATTGAAACATGTGTAAACCTAATGGAGAGCATGCTCAAGATTTTGGAAATTTTTTTATAATTTAAAAAACACATCTTTGAACATTGAAATATCAATCCAACCCTTTGGGTTGGATGCCTAAGGAAAATCCAAGTGTAAGGGTTGTAAATTCCCAAGGAAAACAATAACACAAGCATGTTATAATGCGCTCACATTATTATCTATCGTAGGTTCTTATAACATAAGAATGTTATAACACACTCGCATTATTGTGAAGGAAAAATGATCTTCTCTCCCCCTTACCTTCTCTCTCCCTCCCAATCTCTACCCTCTCCCTCCTTGTACCTCCTCTAGACCTATCTTTTTACCTTTCCTTCCCTCTCTCTTTGTTTGTCCCTCTTTAGATCTCTACCTCCTACCCTCTCTCTCTATTCCCCTTATATTCTCTCTCCCCTCACTACCTCTCCCTCCCTCTATTGGATGAATGAAGAAGAAACCCTTTTATGTGTTGTCATTGATGCCAACATTGTTTGTTGACAATTTTGTCTAGTTTGGTAAACACTTTTGATGACACCTTGATCTGGTAATTTGGTATGAAATTTCTCATGTTATAAGATTGGCTTATGAGGTTACATTATTTTATTTAGGACTACTAAATACATCTATTATCAAGTTTTCAATCATTTTGGATGAACAAGCTAAAAGTTACAATGATAGATGATCAACATACACTTTTTTGAATATATTGTGCAAGATGGTGTGTGTAATTTGGTTTGCATTCCTTCGATGTTTGGAATCAAACTTAGAAATTTTAAGAGATGGTTTATAGGTGTCAATAATCTACACATTCCAATTGGTGCATGCTTATGTGATCAAATGGGTTGTTGATGTGTGATTAGTTAGCTTATTTCATGTTTAGGTCCAATTCTTGGCTGACCTAATACATGTTATGTGTTGAAAATAATATGTATGTACTTCAGATGTTAGTAAGACCTGTTTTAGGTCCATGCTAACCCAAATCAAGTATTTCACGATTGACTTGAGTGTGAAGATGTTTTTGATTCAAGTGTGGAGTGAAAAAAACCATTTTGAATTAAAATAATGCTACATCTAATTAGGACAAACTAATTGATGTACGTGGGTGTAATAGGGTATATATGTAGGAAATTTTTGAGTTGCATAGCATGTTAACAATTTAATGTGATGTGTGAACCTGCAAATTTTTATGTGTGAGATCAGAATAAGGAAAAAATTGTTGTGAATGTTGAGAGACTACTGAGCAGAGCAGTATTTTATATTCAGGGCTTCATAGGAACTGGATTTAGCACAAGCAAGGTGCATCTTGTATCAGTTCACACTTTGGTTGTGTAGCCACTTTTTTTTTGTATCTATTCCTAGCTATGAGCTGTACAAGGAAAATGAGTCCTAATAGTGAACTCCTATAATATCTTATAACTTGTTATAATACATTGTGAGCTAATCCTCACCATGGTTTTTCCCTTTTTGGTTTTTCCACATAAAAATCTTGGTGTTCATGTGTTATGTGGTCTTGTGATCTCTTTCATGTTTTCATTCATTAATAAAGTTAGATACACTTTGTTAATTGGATGGTTTGTGATTATTTGGTTATATAGAATACAGATTCACCCCCTCTTAGTATTCTGGGTGTTCAACAATTGGTATCAAAGCCTAGTTCCTTTTGAAAAGCCTAATAGCTTGAGGAAGATCTTGGAGTTTGAACACATGGTTGATAAAAGGTGTCATATTCCTCTAGAAGAGTTTTTTGCAATTGAATATGAAGAAGATGACATGTTTGACAAAGAAGAACTTAAAGATGCTCTTGAAGATCTTGACAAAGTTGAAAGTAAGAACAAAAGTTTGAAGGAAAGCCTAGGGGAAGTAAATGAATGCATCAATATGTTGAGAGAGAAAATCAAGAAGTTCAAAGAAAGACATAGAGAAGTTAATGAACAGTTTGAAGAAGGAAAACGAAGATACCACTAGACTGAAAATGCAAGTAGAAGAAAAGAAGATAATTGAGGATTGTCTGAATGCCACTATACAAAACAAGAATGGTGAATGCACACAACTTGAACAAGAAGTGATAACCCTAAGATCAAATCTGGATAAAGCAAGAGCTCATGAGGACAAATTTAAAAAAACTACTACAATGCTTGATGAGTTGATTGCAATTCAAAAAACTTTGAAGGATAAAGGTGGCTTAGGACTTGAAGAAGGACAAAACTCAAAGGAAAATTAGACACCTAACAAGTTTGACAATCAAAAGAAGACTCAAGGCAATGGTAGACAGATCAAAAATCAAAGAAGCGATACTAGAAGACCTCCTATTAGATAACCAAATGCTCAAAGGTACCCATATTTCAATTGTATTTGTTTTTCATGCAATAAATTTAGACATAAGACTATAGAATGTAGAAGTAGAATGAATCAAAATGTTGGATCCTTTTTTGGACAATTTTTTGCATGGAATAAATTTGGACATAGAGCTACTGAATGGAGAAGTCAAATGATGAATAGATTCAATACTGGTAGAATGTTTCAATCTTTCAATGGCTATTGTTATACATGCAATGTATTTCCAAACATAAGGCTAACCAGTGTAGATCAAGAATGAATAGAAGTTAGTTTGGTCAAAATAATGTTATATGCTACAATTGTAACAAACCTAGACACATTTCAAGATTTTTCAGAAGCAAGAATGGAAGGCAGAATAATTTGGAACAGAGGAATAAACTTGTGAAGAAAGTTGATCCTATTGAAGTCAAGAAGGAAATGGAGAAGATTTGGAAGAAAAAATAGTAACATGAGAATATGGATGAATCAAATTCATCTGTACCTCCATCTAGTGCAGATAATTCTCTTGAAAACTAAACCCAGGAATAGGCTTAAGGGGAGCTTCTGGAAAAGAAATTGGTAGAAAATATGCAAATTTGAAGAATTGTAGAGCATTTTAGGGTTTCTAGTGTATCAATGAAGTGTTTCCCATTTTTTTGAGAATCTAAAGCAATAAATGTGAAATTATTGTAGATTGGTAAGGTATAATTGAAATTCTAAGTCATTTTAAATCACTTTTGCACATTTTAAAGTGAGCAAAGTGAATTGAAGGAGAGTTGAAGACAATTCAAAGCAATTCAGTGCAAAACATTCAAACCCTAGACCCTGTTGAGCATGAAAAAGGTATTTATAGCTATCTGTGCTTTGTAGGATTGAAATAGCAGTAAATTTTATAAGCATTTGAGATAGAATTAAGGTTTAAATGGCTACACCAACCATATTCAACATCACGAAGAGACCTAGACCAAAGTTTAAGAGGTTTTCATGGAAAGTTTTTTTTTTGATACATGTTTTCATGGAAAGTTTTTGACAATGACCCCGACAGTGCATTTTTGAAGATCCCAATTAAGGTTTTTCCCATTGAAGACACTAGGACCTATATACATGGAAAATTGGATGAGTATGATCACCAAGTACTTATAAATTGATGGTCTAATGAGCTAACTAGAGATGAGTTTTTGGTAAAACTAGAAAATATAAACCTAGTGTGAAAGAAGCTAGATATTTGGAATTGGTTCCCTAAATTTAGCAGTGATTTGGATGAGAAATATGTGAGGATGGACCTAAGAAGAATACATGACAAATTCATGTGGATAGATATTCCTGGACTAATTTCAAAAGAAGTAATCAAGGTGGTGAGTTGGTTGTGTGATACTAGACCCGTACTAGTGCTAAAGTTTGTAAAGAAAGATACAGATATGTAGCTAACTTGTGCCACATT
Organism: Sequoia sempervirens; assembly: GCA_007258455.2. Taxonomy (NCBI): domain Eukaryota; kingdom Viridiplantae; phylum Streptophyta; class Pinopsida; order Cupressales; family Cupressaceae; genus Sequoia; species Sequoia sempervirens. Next base: position 395,545,605 of record VDFB02000003.1, on the reverse strand, counting down.
TGAAAAAAGATAATTAACAACTAAACCAATCACCAATCGTACTATGAAGTATGAATCAATCATGATTGGCCACAAGATCTACTTTACCAATAGGGAGAACTTAGTATCTACAACTACAATCTATGTTGCCCGTGATATGGTGGTAAATGTGAAGGATTATGATTTATGTGAGTTGCTCTAGAAGCTGCTTAGACAGGTTCTATTTAATCTATGTGGTGAGTATATAGGTTAAAGGAAGTTGCAATAGAAAGGAAAACCTAGGTAGTTGGTGAGTCCTCTAGACCACATAGATTAGGAAGATCAACTTCCACCCCTACCTCTGCATTTCCAAAACCATCTCGTATAGCTACCATTAAATGGAAGAAGGTGGAGCCCAGTGCTTTATGAATAATTGATGTGTCTACAACCTTTGAACCTAGCACCCATACCACAAAGAGGAAGAATGTACCTCTGGTAGCACCTCTTGCTACCTCCAGAAGGAGGAAGAAACAAAAATCATCAAGAGGAAAAAACTTAAGTGTTGTTGTAGAAGAGGAAATTGAACTTGGTTTGAAATAATAAGAACAATTGAGAAGGAAAAGGAGAAGTAGTGCCACTAGTTACAAGTGGTGAACGTGTGTCTCAAGAAGCAAGCACCAAAATAAAGAGGACTCAAACTAACATAGTGGACACTTCAAAAGAAGAGGAAGGGTATGTGTAGGATCATGATGGACCAAAAAGTGGCGATATGATGGGTATGCGTAGGGTATGTGGCTAGCAATTTTTTTTACCCAAAATTGATGAAACGAAAAGGGTTTCTAAAGGAGATTCTCAGATTTCCACCAATATAAATTATTCTTTACTTTGAATTTAATAAATAATTATTATCTGTTTTCTATTTGAATTATGACTAAAGTCCTTATTGATAGGCTAATTGAAAAACATCTATATCTTTTAATCGACATCACATTTTTTGAATCCAAAAAATGCGTCACATTCTATGCTTCACATACTATAGGATTTTAAAAAAAAATCATGAAGCTTTGACCAAGTTAAGGTGGTCAGACATACAAGTTTTTATATTTTTTAAAATTTGTAATAAAAAATTCATAATTAATTATTTACTTGGAAAAAAATTACAAAAAAATATGATCACATTGCATTGAGTCCTCTACTTATATATAAAATATTATAAAAAAATATTATCATTTTATTGTGGTTAGGTGGTCAGATAGACACCTACTTATTTTTTCCCTAAAATTTAAGTACTATTGCATTGAAATTTCAAATTTTCACCAAATAGATTTTTTTTTTAAATAAACCTAGTAGTTTAGAAACTACATTCAATTTGCTATAGATTCCATTCTTACATATTTTTGAAATAATATAGATAACTTATTCAAATTTTACATCAAGTTGCCTAACTCTTATTTTTCTAAATTTTCTGCCACTTAAGGGCCTGATTTTTCCATGATGATCCTACACATACCTGGAAATAGAATTGGAAAGAGAAGATTTCATAGTACATGTTCACAAGAATCCTGAGAAGGAGAAAGAAAATATATTAGAGGAAGGCTCTTTGGAGAAAAAGTAGAAGAAAAAGAAGATAAATCCTCCTCTAGTAAGTGTTAACTCTCTTATAAAAGTAGATGTTCTTATTAACAATATGTTGAATCATGACAATATGTTAGAAGCCACTACAAAGTTATATGAAAAAGTGGATGAAGAATGTTAGAAAATAATCATTGAGGTAATTATTCAGTATATTATCATTCTAGAGGTTGATATAAACAACATTCAAGACAAAGTTCCTACATCTATGTGGAATGCATTGATGGAAAGAAGACATGAGACTATTGAAAAGGAAGATAAGATGAAATATAATGCTCTAGAGGAAATTGGATCCTTGTTATTTGAAAATGAAAAAGCCACACTAATTGAAGTGTATACTAAAGAGTTCACGGTTAAACAAAGAGGAACCATACTTATGGGAAGAGAAGAAGATAGAGCAGAAAAGCTAAAACAAGATACAATAAGTATGGTTAGAGATATAGTAGAGAAGTTTGGGATGATTCCAGTGTCATCATCTAGAATAGCACAAGAAAAGGAGCATGATAGTGCAAAGGTTACTAATGTAGAGAAAAATATTCCTCAAATTACCAATTTACCTATTTTTACAGTAGTTTCAGAAGATATAAATTCTCAAACTATAGAAGAAACTCCATCATTTGATGAAATAAATAATGTGGTGATCTCTCCACCACTGGTAGATGATGCAAATGCTTTCCTAGAGACATTCACTCCTCTAGAAGATACTGAAAATACAATCAATGAAAATAATGAAGACCAGAATAAGGTTGGTGCCAATGATGATGCTAAAGACCACCATGGCAAGAAAAATGAGGATACTAGAAATGAAGGTGAAGAAAATAAAAATGGATAAGAAGAAGAAGATCAAGATGAAAATAACAATGATAAGAAAGATGATGAGGATAAAAGGGAGAATGAAAACAAATACAAACAAAAGGAAAACCCCTCCGGAAAAGAAGAAGAAAAGAAAGAAGAGAACCAAGAAGAGACTAAATTTGAAAGAAATGAAGAAGAATCCAAAAATACCATGGATCTATCAAAGTCACTTGGAGAATCCTCTGGTAAAATACTCAAGCGTCTTTTGACAAGGTGAATAAGGATTCAACTAGCCATTCCTCCCCAGTTGATTCAGCTCTTGTCACATCAAGGTTGTGTAGATATGAATAAGATCTCACCTATTCAGATGATGGAGCTTAAAGATACTTTTCTTACCTCTAAAACAAAAGTAAATATTGATACTCTTCAGAAGGGGGATGAAATAATCAATGGTTCCATTAAAGCTCTACACGATGCTACCCTTGATACCACAATTGACAATTCTCTAACACCTGTTGAGAATTTAAAGTTTTTGGTTGATTCACTCAAGGAGTATACCTCTAGCCTAAAGGAGAAAAATATAAAAGAAGTTGAGTCAAGAATTTCTGAGAAGATATTTCTTGTGCTTTAGGATAGATGTGCAACTACACATAGCAAGGTGATGAAATGCTTGAAATAAGTGAAGGAATGTGAAGATGAAGCTCAAATATTATTCTTGTATTACATGTAGTGGAAAAATTCCATCCAAGGCATTAAGGACTTAATGGACTCAGTAGATTCATAATTATCTAATGCATTCAAAGCTTATGACCTTGCAAAATATAGAAACTATGCCTCTTGGAATGACTTTTCAAACTTGGAAAATAAGTTCTTCACTTTGCAAAGACAAAAAGAAGATGTTATAAGGTGGTTTGGATGGACTGGAGACTTAGTAAAGTGAAATAATATACCAATATAAAGTGCTCTTGTTGAAGCTAGAAAAATTGAAAAGATAAATCCTAATCCAACTACTTTGAAAGAGGGAGAGGAGATCTTGATGGAATTGGAATTAATGCATAAGGTGCTTGCTAAAACCAAGAAGATTTGGGATGAATGAAAATTTTCTTGGGAATCCATTCTCAAGGAGTTAGAAAGTGCCTCCACTTTCAGATAAACATTCTTCATGATTTTCCTTTTATTGTTTTAGTTTCTTTTAGTTTTCTCTTTGCACATATGATCAGGTGAAATTCTTGGAATAACTCCCTAAGGGGGAGCTAGTCATTTCATTTTAGATGTTTTTTTTCTGTACATATACATAATGTTGTACAACTTACATGTGTCTCACCAGCACAAAATTTGTCCTTGATGTCAAAGGGGGAGAATTTTGTGTGCTAGAATTTTTAAGTAAGTTTGAGTGCTAGAGCTATTAAGATATTGTGTCTTGAGAGAAGTTTTGATGTATGTTTGAAAGGGGGAGTTCATAAAAGTTTTTGAAGATATATTTTATGTTAAATTTTTGGAGATTCACTTTTGGAACATGTTGCCATCAATTGAAGAGGGGGATATTGTTGGAATAATGAATAAGAAACACTTTTATGTGTTGTCATTGATGCCAACATTGTTTGTTGATAGTTTGTCTAATCTGGTAAACAGTTTTGGTGACACCTTAATCTGGTAATATGGTCTAGAATTTATTTTGCTATAAGATCAACTAATGAGGTTATATTATGTTATTTAGGACTACTAAATACATCTATTATCAAGTTTTCAATGATTTTGGATGAACATGGTAAAAGTTACAAATGACAAAAGATCGACATACAATTTTTTGGCTTATACTGTGAAAGATGGTATGTGTAATTTGGTCCGCATTCTTTTGGTGTTTGGAATCAAACTTAGAAATTTTTGGAGATATTTTATAGGTTTTAGTACTCTACACATTCCATTTGGTGCATGCTTGTGCAACCAAATGGGTTGTTGGTGTGTTATCAATTGGCTTATTTTATGTTTAGGTCCAATTCTTGGCCGACCTAATACATGTTATGTGTTGAAAAGAATATGTATGTAATGTGGATGTTAGTAAGACCTATTTTAGGTCCATACTGACCTAAATAAAGTATTTCATGATTGACTTGAGTGCAAAGATGTTTTTGAATCAAGTGTGACATCAAAAAAGCTATTTTAAATTAAAATAAGGCTACATCTAATTAGGCCAACCTAATTGATGTATGCACATGCAGTAGGGTATATATGTAGGACATTTTTTAGTTGCATAGTGTATTAACAATGTAATGTGATGTGTGTGAGATCTAAAATTGTGCAAAATTGCAAAATTGTATGTGTGAGATCAGAATAAGGGTAGAATTGTTGTGAATGTTGAGTGACTACTGAGAAGAGTAGTATTTTGTATTCAGAGCTTCATAGGAACTAAATTCAACACAAGCAAGGTGCATCTTGCATTAGTTCAGACTTTGGTTGTGTAGCCACTTTTTTTTGTATCTATTCCTAGCTATGAGCCTTACAAGGACAGTGAGTCCTGGCAATGAGCCCCTATAATATCTTATAACCAATTATAATATATTGTGAGCTAATCCTCACTATGGTTTTTCCCTTTTTGGGTTTTCCACATAAAAATCTCAATGTTCATGTGTTATGTGGTCTTGTGATCTCTATAATGTTTTTATTCATTACTAAGATTAGATACACTACTAATTGGATGGTTTGTGATTAATTGGTTATATAGAATATTGATTCACTCCCCCCTCTTAGTATTCTAGGTGTTAAAGACACTCCCCCTCTCTGCCTCTCTCTCCATTTATTTATATCTCTC
>VDFB02000003.1:395511557-395539472 GCA_007258455.2 Sequoia sempervirens | reverse complement strand
TTTATCCCTTCCTCCCTCCCTATCCCTCTCTTTCTCACTCCATATCCCTCTCCCCTCTCCCTCTCTCTCTCTCTATAATTTCCCCTTTTCTAAAAATAGTTGTTACTATTTTTAGTAAACCCAATTTTTAAAGTTGCCAATCAAGACTTGCAGATAAATTGGGTTTTTATATTCTTTTAAGGCTAGGAAACCAAAGAAGAAATAATCTCTAAGGCTGGTAAACCAAGGATATTGAGGCTTGAAGGTAGTAGTTTTGATAGTCTCTAGGAGCAGTTTCTCACAAAAATTGCCAACGTGTTGAATAGTTGAAGTTTATTCTAGAATTTGGTATTTTGTTTGTAGGTGGAAGTATGATATTTGGGGTTTGAGTGATTTATTTTTGTATATGTTAATGAAATATTTATGGATGTAGTTTTGATGATATTTCATAGTATTTGATGTTATTTTATCATAATAAATGTTGGTGTGGAGTTTGGAGATTTTCCCTACAGTTTGGATAAAGTTTAGTGTGTGTTTGGGCTTCATATTTGCTCTTTTTTTTAGAAAAGTTACAACATATGTATATTAATGTTATCAGATATATGAGATAGAAATAATAATGTATTCCCATATTAAAAATCAGTAAAATACATTCTATTTTGGTTGCATCAAGTTGTTGGTTATTTAACGGCGTTTTTGGAGCAATTATTTGAGTACCCGATTTCATGGTTTGATCATATTTATAATTCTATTATAGTTGTTTGGAGAAGTGTTAAATATGATTTAATTTGCAGAAAGGGACATTACAGTGGTATTAGAGCTATTATATTGCTAGCCCGAGGGTTTCAAAGATGCAACACACTAAATCAAACTCCTTTCTTGAAGGTGGTTACTTTACACTCACTCACTCTTCCAACACCATGGAAGAATTTGTTATGGATCCAGCTGCTATGAGGGCTACATATAACAATATGGATGAGGGTTTCAAGAATTTAGTTCCCTATAATTATTTCTTAATTCACATGAAAGGTATGATGGTATTGAAAGGTTATAAATTACAACCAATTTTGAGTGAGAAAAATCAAGAGGAGGAGATCCAAGATCATGAAGTAAAGGAGATATCTCTACAAGAAGATGAAAAATTTGAGTCAAAGGTTGAAGGTAATTAAATTTTAATTGAAAAATATATTTCAATAAATGAAATATCACAACAATAATGTGTTCACTTTGATGATTCTTTAGTCATGCATGAAATTTCTACAAATAATGTAATGCATGAATAATAGGAGATAGTGATAGAAAAATTTGAGACACAAATTCAAAGTATGAAAGACTTTAATCCTAATTCAAATTCATTTGTTGGAAAATATATGAATATCAACCTTGATTTCTTTTTTGGGGCTGAAACTAATGATGGGTTCTCTAAGGTTCTTCCAAAAGTTGGACATGAAAGAGGAAAAGGTGATGATATCTTCAATTTAATTTTTAATGTTCACTCATACCATTTCATTAATGAGATTACAAGTGGCTTTGAGTTTGGAACTTCCAAAGAGGCTACCAATCATGGGGAGCACAATGACTACTTATATTTTGATCAAACCATTCAACCCACTTTCACTTGGGATCTAGGTGTATCAGTATCTAAGCATGGTGAGGATTTATCTTGGGATAAATTTTGCAATCATTGCAATGTTGCTTTAGATCCATCTCAGGAGTCATGTAGGGATGATGTCATTGAAGAAGCTAATGATGGAAGGTATGTTGATGATATTGAATACACAACTAATTTGTTATTAATTGATGCTGATTTTGATCAATGATATGAAAGCCTTGATTTTGATAAAAAAAGAAGAAGCCTAGATTATGAGCTAAGGCACAATATCATTGTTGATTTGGATCCTCAACCCAATCCTACACATTTTCATCAAATTAGAAAATAAAGTGTTTATGAGGATTGGGGCAGCCATGGTATAGTTGGTGATAGGTATGAGGAAGGTTTTAATTTTGGAATTCCTTGTAATTTACAAAAGATTGAAATGGATGAGGAAATTTTCAAAGAAGCAACTCTTGGTGTCGACTCAAAATGAAGTGCAAGTCTTATCTAAATTGGATAGTGCACATATGCATGCAGAAAGTATCATTCAAAATGCACCAAGAGATCAAAATGAGTTTAATGTTTCCTATGATTATTTTAAAATCATGAAGAACACCATGGAAGAATTAAAAATAGCTTACTTTCATATGATACATGTTAAATATATGGCTAACAAGTTTGTAGATGAGACCCTATTCATGTCTAAGAAATTAAGGGAAGAAGTTGGGGAGCTCACTAGTAAGCTTAAATATACAAATATTACTTTGGAAAGTGTCCAAGAGGAACTTTTAGAGGAGAGGGGTCAAATCTATGAGGCTCAACAATTCAAGGAAAGGACCAAGGAGGAAAAATAGGTAACAAAAGAGTTAGATTGCATCAAAGAGGGGCATGATCTGGCCCATTTAGATAGTAGAAGTTTGGACCAGCAAGAGGATGAAGATAATTTTTTAGACTATTAATAATCCTATATTTATGATGGAAACTAATGTGACCCATGATAATCCTTTATTTGAGTTGGAACTAATAGATTGCAGTGATGAGATTGGATTTGATTGCAGGACTTGGGACCTAGATGTAGTTTCTTGCTATGAGATGATGTCTCAATAGTGGAGTAAAGGATCAACCTTCAATGTTAGTACTATTTCCCACATTCCAATAAATTTTTGCATGTACCAAAATACCAATTTGTAGATGAGTTGGATGGACTCTTCAGCCCTGTAGCAGAATAGTTCTTGCGTAAGGTTGGTTGGTAGAGATATTTTGACTATAGGGGATGATCCTGTTGTTACTACCATATAGAAATCTCCTATCTTTTCAGTTGGATTTCAATTTAATGATTGCTTCCCTCACATCATTTGGATTGTTGTGGAGACATCATTTCATGAGAATATTTTTGTTGAGAATCGGCATAATTTTGGACAATTGGTTGTAAGTATTTTTCGTAGATCCAATTCATTCTTTTATTGGTTCCACCTTGGTGAGAGATGGTCACTGCCATTACTTTGTGGAGGTGAAATACATGATTACATATGATAGTTTAATGTTTCCTTTTTCTTGGTTGTTTGGGTGTGCTTGGGGGCTTCCCTTGGACACTTGGAGTTTAAGTGTTGATGTCATGATTCATGATGGTGACAACAAAAGCATTTCTTGGTTCATGAATTTTTGAGATAGGGGTATGTTTTATGGCATTTATAATTCTAGTTGTGAGTTGGATGGTGTCTTAATTTTGGTATTCCAAGGGAGAATATTTAATTTTGAGTATGGTGGATCATTATTGGCACATTATCATCATGGTGCTCTAGACAAATGTTAGCGACTAGGGGAGTAATGTCATCATATTTCCTTTTGTATGTCTCCATTTCTGGTACTCTATAGTTATGGTTCTATCTCTTTAGCTGAGTTATTAATTTAAAATAGTAGAGCACCTATAGAAAGTGAAATTTTCCTACAAATTCAAGAGGACCTAGGATCATTCAGAGATGATGCACATCTTGTGTAGTTAGTGTGTGTTATCTATAGGTTTCTGATGAAGTTGTGTGAAGTTTTGTGGGTCTTGTGTATTCGAGAATTTCTTTTTTGGGTATAAAATTATCAATATTTTGTAAGTCATTTCATATTGTTAATTTCCCAATTCAAATCAGCTTCATAATTCATGGTTTTATTTTTTCAATTTGGAGCAAAACAATGTTGACCAAATTGTGTGATTTGGGTATTCTATGAGTATTCTATGAAATTTAAATGTTTTGGGGATTACAACATGTTGCTTGCTTGGATGTATCTAAAAATGTATAGTGTTCCTTAGAAAAATATTCAGACTAATGAGTCACAGAGGTGGAGTGATAAGTTTATGCTTATAGATAGTCTCAGGAAGAACAACTTTAACACAAATGGGTTATTTATTGTAAATTCATATTTGGGAGAATTGTGCTATGTATGTTTCTATTGTATGAAGTTGTTCTTCACTATTCTATGGTAATTTTTCTTCCTTAAATCATTCCATGAAGCTGAAAGTAATATCTCCCAATTTGAGGTAAAGTATGGGCTTTATGCTAAACATTCTTGCACTAAATATTTTAGCACTGTGAAGGTAAGAGAAGTAACTATTTCCTAAATTCATATTTTTGGTGATGAGGAGTCCATTATATCTTATAACAGTACTAAAGGAAGAAAAAATCAGATTTGTAACATTGGGAAAGATCTCTAGAGATATAGGTTTTTCTCGTCTCACACTAGTGTTTTTGGCAAGTTGATTAAACCTTTGGGGGAAGATGTGTTTCAGTGGAATAATGAGAATGTATACATCAATTAATTATACATAAAATAGCTTAGATTGCATATATTTTGTTTTTGGATACATAGCATTGGAAAAAAGGAATCTAAGTCCTCATTTTTGCACAATACTCTTTGGCAAAGAATGCAACTCTTCACAAGTACAAGATCGAGACTTAATATGCAATTTGACATGACATATCATTTTAGCATAATGTTTTTGGAGCATAATGTTTGTAATTTCTTGAGGAATTTTTTTTTTTGGGAGGGAGGACTTATAATGTCCCCTTTTCTAAAAATATCCCCTTTTCTAAAAATATCCCCTTTCCTAAAAATAGTAGTTACTATTTTTAGTAAACCCAATTTTCAAAGTTGTCAATCAGGACCTACAGATAAATCGGATTTTTGTATTCTTCTAAGGATAGGAAACCGAAGAAGAAATAATCTCTAAGGTTGGTAAACCAAGGAGATTGAGGCTTGAAGGAAGTGGTTTTGATAGTCTCCAAGATTAGTTTCTCACAAAAATTTCCAATGTGTTGAACAGTTGAAGTTTATTCCAAAATTTGGTATATTGTTTGTAGGTGGAAGTGCGATATTTGGGGTTTGATTGATCTATTTGTTGTAGATTTTAATGAAATATTTATGGGAATTGGTTTGCTTATATTTTACATTATTTGATGTTATTTTATCAAAATAAATCTTGGTGTGGAGTTTGGATATTTTCCTTGCAATTTGGATAAAGTTTAGTTTGTGTTTGGGCTTCATATTTTCTCTTTTTCTTTGAGAAAAGTTGCAGCAGATGTATATTACTATTATCAGATATATGAGACAAAAATATAATGTATTACCATATTAAAATATAGTAAAATACATTCTTTCTTGGTTGCATCAAGTTTTTGGTTATTTAATGATGTTTTTGAAGCAATTTTTTGAATACCTAATTTCGTTGTTTGATCATATTTATAATTTTGTTATAGTTATTTGGAGAAGTGTTAAATCTAATTTAATTTGCAGCAAGGGAAATTGCAGTCTCTTTATAAATTATTCATGGCTTAGGATTTAGGGCCTAGGATTTAGGGTTTATGGTTTATCATATAATTTTTAAGGTTTAGGGTTTATGGTTTATGGTTTATGGTTTAAGGTTTAGGGTTTACAATTGATGGTTTAGGGTGCCACCTACCTCTCACTCATCTCTCTCTTTTTCCCCTCTCTACTTTTCTCTCCCTCCCTCCTTCCCTATCTACCCATCCTTCCCTCCATCCCCACCCCTCTCTCTCTATCCATCTCTTCTCTCGGAATTATTGTTTATTTTTACATTGGTTTTTTATGATTGATTTGGTTATTTCGGTTTTAACTGGTTTATTTATGGTTTGGTAGTAATTTGTTTTTGTGGTTTCTTTAACGGTTTTGATTTATGAAGAGGAAATTTTTTTTTTAGGTTATTTGATCATTCTTTTGTTGTTTTTTTGGTTTCCTTTTTCTATGTTTGTTTATTGGGTTTTTCTTGTGGTTTTTGATTTTGATTTATGGTTTCTGCTGACTTTTATCTTTTGGTTTTTCGACGTGTAGGTCCCTTTTATTGTCCCTCTCATGTTTGTTTTCTTTCTTAAATATTTTTGTTTTGATTGTATTCCTATCCCTACATATTTGATTCCGGATTATTGATCTGATCACTATTTTGCATTTGCATTAGTTCTAGATACACCCCTTGATATAGTTATGTTATGTTCATATTATGATGGATTTTGCTAGTTTGTCTTGATGATTATGCACATGTATATCTGGATGAGTAATTTGGGATTATGTTGTATACCCCATTCAGGGATTGCATGTTCTTTGGATTTTATATAGATATATGCATAGGAACAATTGATATTTGTTGAGTGGATACAAGTATAGGGAATTTTTCAACCAAGCTTCATAGGTTTGAGTTATTCCCTAATGGTGGTTATATGGGAGATGTCACATTGGCCAATTTGTTAGCCTTAACTGTCATACTGAATTTGACTGTGAATTCCCTATCTTCTTACCATGTTGGATGGATTTGGTATGATTCTAGATATCATAACCCTATTATGGAAGCCTAGTGACTGTGTGTTTTGCTTTATTTAAATTTCATTTTTTGCAAAATTAGTTCAACTTTATTCTTAAATTGATTTAATGGTTAATTAAATATGTTAAAAGATGTTTTGAAATGAATTGGATGGATTAATTAAATTTTGTGGGAATATTTGAGGGATTTGAATTAAGAAATGAAAAAAAAAGTTTTTTTTTTAATATTATATTGAGTTTTGAAAATGGGTAAAAAGGGAGAAAGCGATTTTATTTCATTTTTTTATGTAATTTTGTGAGAGAAAAATAGAGGAGAGAAAAACCTTGTTTCAAAAAATCAGTATATTGGTGATTGGGAGTAAAATTCTAATTGAAATTTGATGAGGTCAATTTTTTTGGGATAGGAATTGTGAATGGATCATGCATGCTAATTTTTGTGAGCTATCATTTAACATTTTTGGAGTGTTCTTTATTTCAAATTTGGACAGAATTTGAGGTATTTTGATTGTTTTCAATTAATTTTTAAGCATTTTCTTTCAAATGTATTGTTAGGAAATGAATTGAGGGAGTGTAGAATCCTCCCATCTCTTTTTATTTTGTAAATTGAATTGTAGAAGTTGGTTTATTATTTAAATTTTGAGAATTTAAAAAAATACGAAGTTACCATGCCCAATTTTTAGTAGAGTGATGAAAATGTTAGATTTGTAGCTTGAATTAGGTGTTGGTAATATTTTCACCAAATGGGTATTGTTAAAATTTTAAATTTTAAAATTTGGATTTTTGATAAATTTCCATGGTGGAATTGAAAATTTTTCTAGTTTTTTACACTGTTCAAATATTAAAAAATTTGAAAGTTTTGGGTAGAATATTTGAATTTGAATGTTTGGAAAAGGTGGAATCTTGTGAAATGAGAGGTTATTTATTGTTGGAAAGTTTCATTGAATTTTGAAAAATTTGGATTTTTGTATTGGTTTTTGTGCCACACTCGGAGGATGTGATGAGCTTAGGACTTAGGTATTAGAGAGGGTTAGAGGAGTGTCTCCCAAAGTTTCCATGATCCAAAGTTTTAAGTAGGATGATCATTGGTGGGGAGTCATTTAATCAAGTGATAACTAATGAAAGATGGGTAATAAAAATAATCAAGATAATAGATACCCCTTTCATGCCTTGAGTGTTTGTAACAACTAAGGATGATTGGGAAGGCATGCCAACTCAGGGAGCTTGGGTACTGCAAGGTCAACTATCATTGTCAGTATGAGAGTAGTAATGTTGAACCATCTGGATAACTCAGAGGGGGGGTGAATCAATTATTATAAAACAATTTTCTTCACTTTAATTTATCTGAAGCAAACTTAAATCAAACAGATATTAATGAACATGAAAGCACACAACAACACCATGCACAAAGAACACCAAAATTTATGTGGAAACCCAAGAAGGGAAAAACCATGGAGAATAATAATTCTCAATTATAAAACATTGGTTAAGGTGACACTGGTTAAGGTGATTTTTACAAGGGCTCACTACCATGTTGCTCACTATAGGGTGGCTCACTGTCTGTTGGACTCACTACTCAGCTATTATAGCCAAAGATACAGAAAGGCTCATTGCCAAAAGATAAAGGCTCACTACCTATAGAAAATAGATCACTGCCAATAGAAGAATGATGAAAGGAAATCCACCATTGAAAGAATTGTCACCAATAAAAACCAGATAGAATCTCACTGTCTACTACCTCCGTCCATACAATTTTGCACACTTTGCAATGTATGGATATTTAGATTCTCATTCATCACACTTTCTTTCCTCAAACAAAATCAACTCTTTCTTATATCATTCCATGCTTCCATAATCTCTCAATTCATCCAAACATAATTTCATGATCTTCCTTGTTGGCCAAATACAATTTGGAATAGGTCACCACAAAAAAATTCTCATGGTGGAGAGGAATGAAATGTGGACAAAATATAGCCTCTTTGCTCAAATCAACATGCTACATGATATCCAAAACCAAAAAGTAAGATATAATGCAAACCATGTGTTGGAGCACATTAACCAACTAATAGATCAGTTCAGACCCAAAAGAATGTATCTTAGTGTGTTACAAGAGGAATGGGACTAGGACAGATACAACCAAAAAGAATTAGATCTTTACAGCATGACATCTAGAACTAGGACAAATCTGGATGACCAAGGCACCAAAATTGAACTTTGGTCAACCAACCAAGATATGTTGACATCAATGACAACCATCAATGACAACAAGCAATCAACATCATCTCAACACATTCCAACAATCTCCCCCTTTGTTATTGATGGCAACATTCATCAATAACAAACCAACCAACTCAATTTCAGCATCAAGGGCCATCTTATATTCTTTTCTTCTCTCCCTTTAATATTAGAGACAAAGGGAAAACATCCCTCTTAAAAACTTACTCCACTCCCCCTATGAGGAAGCCACCAAACATTGATCCAAATAAAAATTAGCATGTAATACTTTGGACCAATGCACACCCCAGTGCATGCTATTGTAGACTAGGAGGGGGTAGAACCCTTAACTTCTGCCGGAGATACTCAAAAGTATCTTTGCTCAATGGTTTTGTGAAAATATCTACAATCTGCTCTTTTGTAGGTACATATTCAAGTTTTACTTCATTTTCCAACACCTTCTCTCTCAAGAAATGATATCTAATGGATATATGCTTCATTCTAGAGTGTTGTACCAGATTCTTGGAAATGTTTATTGCGCTAGTATTATCACATATAATTGAGATCAGTTCATCAAATGATATGCCAAAATCCTTCAACATTTGTTTCATCCACAATATCTGAGTGCAACATGAGGAGGTTGCAATGTATTCAGCTTTAGCAGTAGATAAAGATACAAAATCTTGTTTCTTACTTGACCAAGCAACCGATCAGGAGCTAAGAAAATAAGCTCCACCACCTGCACTCTGCCTGTTATCAACACATCCTACCCAATTAGCATCAGTATAAGCTATCCAAGTGAAATCTGAGTCCTTTGGATACCATAATCCCATGTCTTTTATACACTTCAAATATTTGAAGATACTTTTTATTGTAACAAAATGTGATTCCTTTGGTTCATGTTGAAATCTAGCTACTAAACAAACAACATACATAATGTCCGGTCTAGTGGCAATCAAATATAACAGTCCTTCAATCATTGATATGTACATGCTTGCATCAGCTTTAGGTGAATCATCTTCTTCTGTCAACTTACATCCGGTAACAATAGGTGTAGAAACCGATTTGGAGTTCTCCAATCGAAACTTCTTCAACAACTCTTTGGTATACTTGGATTGAGATATGAAGATTCCTTTGCTGCTTTGATTTACTTGCAATCCAAGGAAGAAATTTAGCTCACCTATCATAGACATCTCGAATTCCTTATGCATTTCATCTACAAATTTTCTGCACATATCATCATTTCCTCCAAAAATTATGTCATCAACATAAACCACAACAATCAACATTTGATTTGAGTGAGTTCTGTAGTATAAATTACTGTCAGTAGATCCCTTATGAAATCCTTGTCCAATTAAGCACTTGTCTAATCTACCATACTAGGCTCTAGGTGCTTGCTTCAATCCGTATAAATCTTTCTTCAACCTGCAAACAACATCTGGGTCACTTCCAAACTTGAATTCTTCTAGTTGCTCAGTGTGAACTTCTTCCTTCAGTTCTCCACTCAAGAATACAGATTTTACATCCATTTGATAGACTTTAAAATCCTTAAAAGCCACAAAAGCCAAAAAATATCCAGATTGCTTGCATCCGGGCAATAGGGGCATATGTCTCTTCAAAGTCAATACCTTCGATCTGAGTGTAACCTTTTCAAACCAATCTTTCCTTGTTTCTCATTAGCTATCTGTTTTCATCCAACTTGTTCTAGAATACCCACTTTGTTCCAATTACATTTTTGTCTATTGATCTGGGCACAAGTTCCCAAGTCTAATTTTTCTCTATCTGATCAAGCTCTTCCTTCATTTCCTTCACCCAATTCTGATCATTGCATGCTTCCTCCATAGTCTTTGGCTCAGTTTCCAAGAGTAAACACAATAATACTTGCTCTTGAGGTTCTTTGATTCTTGTGATGATTCCCTTATTCTTATCTCCAATAATCTAATTTTCTGAGTGGTTTTTCTATACATACCTTGGAGTTTTAGTTGTATTTGTCGAAGCCTCCTTTGTTTCTTCTTCTTCTTCTTCTTCTTCTTTCTTATCCTTTTCTCCTTTGTCATCCAAGTCATCTAATTCATATTCAATATTCCTTTAAGGAATTCTTTGAAAATCTTCATCTACTTTCACATTCACACTTTAAACAATCTTATTCAGTCTCTTGTTGTAACACAGGTATGCTTTGCTTCTTGTAGAGTAACCTAAAAATATTCCTTCATCAGCTCTGCTGTTGAATTTTCCAAGATTGTCTTCATCTCTCCGGATGTAGTATTTACTTCCAAAAATTTTGAAGTAATTTATTGTGGGAGCTCTTCCATGCCATAGCTCATATGATGTCTTTCCATACTTACTCTAGAATAGTACTATGTTAAGAGTGTATACTGTTGTGTGTATCGCTTCTCTCCAGTAGACTTGTGGTAAGCTTGCTTCCATGATCATTGTTCTAGCTACTTCATGAACTGTCCAGTTCATTCTTTCCACTACACCATTCTACTAAGGTGTTCTAGGGGTAGATAGTTGTCTTTTAATGCCATGCTTTTCACAATATTTGTTGAATTCATCAGAAGTAAACTCTCCTCTATTAGATCTTAAACACTTGATTCTTCTATCAACTTCATTTTCAACTCTTGTCTTGAAAATCTTGAATTTTTCTAGAGCTTCTGATTTCTCTCTTAAGAATACAACCCAAGTGATTCTAGAATAATCATCTATTAAAAGCATGAAATACCTCTCACCTTGTAAGCTTCTTGTTTTGTTCAGAAAACATAGTTCAATGTGTACAAGGTCCAAAAAACCTATAGATGATTCATCTTTTCTTTGAAATGTTTCTCTAGTCTTCTTTCCTTCTTAACATCCTTTGCAGATAGGTTTGGTTTGGTCAGTCTTGGAAAATATCTAACTACTCTTGATGAACTGATCCTTACCATATTGTCGAAGTTGATGTGATAATCCTCTAGTGCCAAAGCCAACTATCATTGGATTGAGATATAAGAATATTTTTGTAGCTCCTTCCAACTGATACATATTCCCACTTGTTCTATTTCCAACTGCAACAACAGTTCTAGATCTTTTTCGGATCTCACAACCATCATCCTAAAACACCACATTGTAGCCATTTTCACACATTTGTCCAACACTCAAAATATTATGATATAAATCCTTCACATAGTAAAAATTGTCAGTGTTATGTTTTCCATCAAAGGTAATAGAACCAATTCCAAAAATCTATGTTGTTTTATCATCACCAAATCTAACTCAACCTCTATATTTCTCAAGCTTCAGAAACTTTCTTTTATCACCGGTCATATGATTCAAACATCCAATATCAATCAACCATTCATCTCTGTTTCTTTTAAAAAATAATGCAACTTCAATGCAAATGTTAGAGATATCAAATTTGGATTCATCCTTTTCCACCAAAAACAAACAATCCTCATGATTTGATTCATCATCTGAAATTCCAGCATTCTCATTGACGTAATATGCCTTCTTATTGATCTTCTTAAACTTTTATCTTGTTCCTTTCTCTAGACACTTAGTTGCTATATGACCAATCTTTCCACATCTAAAACATTTAAGAGGTAACATAGCTTTGTACTTGCCAATACCTCTCTTCAGTTTCCTTGTGAAATTTTCTTCCAAATCCTTTGAACTTTCATCATCTGAATCCTCTTCTATTTTTGTGGCTTTGAAGGTTGTTTTTGATTTCTCCTTTCCTTTTCCAAATTTCCTCATTTCAAATGCGGTCAAAGTGCCAAATAGTTGCTCTCAGGAGAATTTCTTCGGATCATAAACTTCTTCAATAGCTGAGATCTTGTCACTATAGCTTTTCGGTAGGGTCATCTGAATCTTTTCCATTACATCTTCATCTATCAGAGTGCCTCCTTGATTTGTGACTTCATTTAGTGCACTGCCAACTCTTTGAAAGTAGCTAGCTATATCCTCACTTTCTTCCATCCTCAAGTTTTCATATATGCGCTTAGCTATCAACTTCTTTAATAATTTGACTCTATCATTTCCTTCATAGATTTTTTTCAAATTTTCCCAAACTTCATAAGTAGTGGCCAATGAAGTAACTTTTGTTAACTCAGTCTTAGATAGATCACTAAATATTGCATAATTTTCCTCTTCATTCTATTCATAGGATGAAATCTCATCCGTAGAACTAGGGCCAGCTATCGATTCAACATATTTTTTCTCAATAGCTTTCCAAGTCTTGTACCCTAGAAAGATCATATAACCTCTCATCTATAGTTTCCAAAAGCTATAGTCAAATCCATCAAACACTAGAATTTTCAATTTGTGCACCATCAGATCTACCCCAAGCGGTTAAGCTCTTCTTTGAGGAACCAAAGCTCTGATACCAATTATTGAATAGTCCAGATAACTGAGAGGGGGGGTCAATTAGTTATTATAAAAAAAATTCTTCACTTTAATTTATTTGGAGAAAACTTAAATCAAACAGATATTAATGACATGAAATCACACAACAACACCATGCACAAAAAACACCAGAATTTATGTGGAAACCCAAGAAGGGAAAAGCCATAGAGAATAATAATTCTCAATTATTAAACACCAGTTAAGGTGACACGGGTTAAGGTGATTTTTAAAGGGCTCACTTCCGAGTTGCTTAGTTCAAGGTGGCTCATTGCCAGTTGGGCTCACTGCCCAAATATTATAGCCAAAGATACAGAAAGGCTCATTGCCAAAAGAGAAAGGCTCGGTGCCTACAAAAAATGGATCATTTCCAACAAAAGAATGATGAAAGGAAATCCACCACTGAAAGAACTATCACCAAAAAACACCGGATAGAATCGCACTATCTACTACCTTCAGTCATACACTTTCACACACTTCGCAATGTCTGGATATTTAGATTCACATTCATCACACTTGCTTTCCTAAAAAAAAATCAACTCTTACTTATATCATTCCATGCTTCTATATCTCTCAAGTCATCCAAACATAATTTCATGATCTTCCTTGTCGGCCAAATACAATTTGAAATAGGTCACCACAAAAACATTCCCGTAGTGGAGAGGAATGAAACATGGACCAAACATAGCCTCTTTGCTCAAATCAACATGCTACATGATATCTAAAACCAAAGAGTAAGATATAATGAAAACCATGTGCCAGAGCACATTAACTAATTGCCAAATCAGTCCAGACCCAAAAGAATGTATCTTAGTGTGTTATAAGAGGAATGGGAGTAGTATAGATACAACAAATAAAAAAGATCTTTACAACACGACATCTGGAACCAGGCCAAATCTGGATCACCAAGACACCAAAACAAAACTTCGGTCAACCAACCAAGATATGTTGACATCAATGACAACCATTAATGAAAACAAGCAATCAACATCATTTCAACACATTCCAACAAGTAGTAGATCCCACATGATGTCATCCATTTAAGCACCATGATGACACTCCCTAACTAGCTCTCTAACATCTAGCTCTAGAATAGATTTGAGTAGCACCCAAAGATATACAGTTTATCATTTCTATGTTGATATTTGTTTCATTGCATCATTTTATATGATTTATTCTTTGTGTAATGTGTGAGTGTATACCCCTCTCCTCTTTGTGTATTGTGTTTGCAAATTTTTGGGCCTTGTGACTATCTCCTAACACTATGGGGTGAATCTATGGGTGAATCAAACATAAGAACATTTATTTTTGTTCTTAAAATGAACCTAAGTATGCAATTTCATAGTTGGGTGGCCTAGTAATGTACTTAGGCACCCTTGCCAAATACTAGATTGAACCCAAAACTTCATAAAAATATAACACTATTGGGGAACCCTGGTAGAAAATGGGAAGGCCTAGGGAAAACTGGGGTGGATTGGTATATAGGGGTACTCTTGTTTTGACAGGTCTAAAACCCAAAAATTGCACTAAGGGTTTTGGGGCGGCTTGGTCTTGTGTAGGGGTGACCTCATTCCCATACAAAAACTAGAGAGTAAATCCTCTTAACCATTAATAGGTGATGGTTTTCTAAGCCCTTGGACCATTTAAAATATTTTTTTATGACTTCTACTTTTCCCATTCAACTATTTTGGTCCTTTAAATTATTGAAACCTAGTTAAAAAATTTAAAACTTTGAACTCGATCTTTCCTTTCCTTTTTGGGACTCTGTTTGGGAAAATTTTCTATATAAAATTTGTTCACCATAGTATTGGGTTAATATTAGCACTTTGAACTAGTTCTAAAGTTCCATCATTTAGGACTTACATCATCTCCTACATCGTTTTTTCTACAACCTTCCAAAATTGACCTAGTTGTCAAAGCTAGGTTTTGGGAGATTGTTCTTCTAGTCTTGTGAGGGCTAGAGAAGATTGTAACATTTTGTGGCTAGTCCTATAAGTGTATCCCATATTCCTAATAGGTTAAGGATGTATGGGATGTAATTATTTCACTTCTATGATGTCACAATATGACTAGACATTATATATAAACCTAATGTGCCTAATTTCCTTAATGTACTTAACTTTTTATATCTTTTACTTCAAAACAAATCATTACATGTATTTGAGATTTTGTCATGTGGGTTCCTTGATGAGGCATTGCATTTGGTATCAGAGCACATGTTCATACGCTAGGAGCTCTGGCTTATGTTCTTACTTGTGAGCTATGTATTTGATCTATGTGTTTGGCATGTGTTTGTTAATGTGGATTATGTAATTATGATGTTCAATCTTATGGAATTATACCATAGTATGGTTTTAGATATAGTCTTATATATATCCTAACCCATGTAACTCTTATCATCCAAAGGATGGCTCCTAAATACCATGTTTTGCATCGAGGTCAGATAGAGGAAGAAATCAAGAACCCATTGTTAGATCCACAAGTTAATCCTCTTGGTCATCCCTAGGTTATTAATCTCCTTCAAGAGATAACTACAAGATTGGGTCCTCATTAGGAGGTTTCCCATTCAGTTTATTCCCATCCTTCTTAGGAGGAGCAACCTCAATAAAGTAAGAAAGAGTTCTCTAGGAGCCCTTGTCATTCCAAAGAAAAAATAGGTTGAGAAGGATCCACCAAATGGAGGGGATAGACATGTAGTGGATCTAGATGTTATGCTAGTAGGGCACATGAGAGACCATCTTCAAGCCAATCCACCAAGTTTTGAGGGATCACTTAGGGGTACTAAGGTAGAGAACTGGTTATTGTCCTTAGACCATTGTTTCATGATACATTCATATGGTAGAAATACCAAGGATAGATGTATCATCTTGAACTTGAGAGGATTTTCTTCTACTTGGTCATGCTAGAGGAGAAAAGGCATCATTTGGATATTTCAATGATCTCTTGGGAGAATTTCTTGGATAGGTGTTTTTCACATTATATCTTAGATCACTATAGGCAAAGATGTGTTGATGATTTTCATGAGCTTCATCATATGGGTATGATGGTTGAAAAATATGAGAACCATTTCTTTGAGCTTAAGGAGTATGCGAGTGTAGCTCAAGATGAGGGAATGTTAATGTAGTGATTTATGTGTGGCTTGAACACATGGATTAGTGGTGGTGGTTGGGTATTTGAGCCCAAGACCTTGGAGGTCACCATGGAGAAGGTGAGATTGATAAAGGAGAAGCTTGCTAGAGAGTTTGAAGGCCATATTGGAGGTTCAACTCCATCAGGATTAGAGGTACAAGACTCTCAATATCAACCCATGGGGTTTTCTAGGGCTCCCTCGACAACCACTAGGTTAGTTCAAAAATAGTAGTAGAAACAAAGGTCCTCATGACCTCCTCATCATGGGTAAGTATCAAGTGGTCATTATCCTAGGAATCATAGTGAAGGTGTGGCTAAATATCCACAGTTTACTCATACCACTCAAGTGAAACCAACACAAAGTTTCCCACTTAGTTCTAGTAAGGGGAGTTATCACCAATCTTGACCACTATTAGTAGGTCATGGATATGGTAGAGGACCATGTTACTCTTGTGGTCAGCAGGGTCATTATGTCAAGTATTATCCTAAAAAATTTAGTAGGGAGTATCCATAGGTAGTTAGTTTCAAAGCCTATAGTAGGGGATGTTGGGAGACCCATAGAGTATTTGCAATTTCCTATCAAGCTGATCATGATACCATTGTCGATTCATTAGGTGTGTTCGATGGAGTACAAGTACATCTATTTTATTTGATTCCAATGCTTCAGATTCCTTTATTTTCCCATTCCTTGTGGAGTGATGTAGGTTTGTGGTGGTGAGGTAAAGTGTTAGTTGGCTAGTTGAGTTAGCCACTAGTGATAAGGTGGAAATTGAAACACTTGTGCATGGTTTCATGTTGGAGTTAGGCACCTTCACCACCACAGTGGACCTAAGAATCCTACCTTTAGGGTCTCATGTGATCATCTTGTGTATGGATTGCTTAGAGGCTCATCAGACATGTATTGATTACCAACGTAAGTTGGTAAAGTGTGTGGATGATCTTGGTGAGATATTAGAGCTTATTGTGGTCCAAAGACCTATTTCTCTTCACATGATTTCAAATAAGCATTTGAAATAGATTATGTGACTAGGATGTCAGTTGTTTTCTATCTTAATGAGTGACCTTGCTCAGGGTGAGTGTTGAGAGGTGACTCTCAATGGTCATCCTCTTCTCAAAGAGTTTGTAGATTTGATTTTTAGTGAAATTTCAAGTATGCCACCTATGTAGGATATATACTTTTGGATAGATATCATGCATGGGTCAAAACCAATCTCTCAGGCACCTTATCGCTTGGCCGCTCAGTAGCTCAATGAGCTTCATTTGTAGTTGGAAGAGTTTTTAGAGAAGGGAAACTTTTGTCCTAGTGTTTCCCCTTTGGGAGAACTAATCATCTTCATGAAGAAGAAGGACAAGTATCTTCATTTATGTATTGATTATCGATAGTTGAATAAGGTGACCATGAGGAACCGATATCCTTTGCCTAGGATTGATGATTTATTTGATCAGATGAGGGGAGCTAAGGTGTTCTGCAAGATTTATCTTAAGTTAGGATATCATTAGCTTCGTATCCACAAGATAGAAATTCATTGGACAATATTTCATACTCATTATTAACACAATGAGTTTTTGGTAGTCCAATTCGGGTTGATGAATGTACCTTTTGAATTCATGAGTTTGATGAAATGGGTGTTTCACACTTATCTAGATTAGTTTTGAAATGTTGGGAAAGATATTCCTTAATACTAAGGGGGTATTTTCTCTATTTGTGTCTTTCCCTAAGGTAATTTCATTAGGAAAGATATCACAAGGGGTAAAGATTGACTTTCAACCTTAATGGTGAGTCAATCATACCTAGATCTTAGTCTGTAGGATAGTAGGTAAGATCTAAAACCAAATTAAAATGTTTCTGAATGCTCAAACTAAATGAACAATAAGACCTAATATATGAAATGAAAATTCCCAAAAGTATAGAAACTAAAATCACAATTTGTAGATAGATCTGAGAAGGGTTTGGACATGTGCACCTATCACCAATAATTTTTTTTGAGACTTGCTAAAGGACTGGTTTTCCCTTGGGTGAATGGGTCTTGGTTAGGGCTTCTAAAAATATTTTTTCCAGTCCCTTGATGTTGGATTTTAGCTTCTATTTTGCACAGGTCCCATTGTTGTAAAGCTAGAAATAAAGTCTACAACCTAGTTTTTGTGGCTTGACATCAATGATGACAACTTATGAAACAATGCAAAATTTCTCTTTAAGGTATTCAATTCTTCTTGAACTTGTAATATACACATACACAAAGAGAAAAATTGTTTTGTCTGAATGGGGGTTTGCCTTAGTCAAACCCCAAGTTTGGTAATTAAACCTTGATAGAAATATAATGACAATGGGGAAGGAAATTATGAATGAACACTTTCTTGCTACAACTCACCAAACCTTGAATGGATCCCCTTAGAGGACTGGAGAGAAACACATCTCTCCAAGGAACTTGACATTGCTTTGCTTGATGGATTTGGATGCTTGAAAACTCTTGGATGCTTTAGGATCAACAATGCATATTAGCCTTCACAAGATGACATGGACACACATAAGATTGAACATGATGTTGTGATCTTGATTGTTTCAACAAATGATCATCTTGGATGCTTTAGGATCAACAATGCATATTAGCCTTCACAAGATGACATGGACACACATAAGATTGAACATGATGTTGTGATCTTGATTGTTTCAACAAATGATTGATAAATTTTCTCTTGAATGCTATTGACAATAATATTTTCTCAATATGAAGTCTTGATAATGTGTGTTAGGATGCTTAGATTTCAAATGATAGAAAGACTATGTATTTATAGGTGTTCATCTAATTTCCCAAAAAATACGTTCTAAAATTTGACAATTGCAAGTTGAATTTGAATCAATAAAGTATTGCCAAAAACATATTTAAAAATGGGTCTTAGGAATTGAATGGGACCCATTCACCCTTGGTGAATGGATCATGGCCTATAAGTCTAGGATAAACATGCTCAAATGTGATTTAATTATTGATTGCATTTATTAAATATTAGTTTTTCTTTCGGAAAAAATAAAAATAAGGCTTTGGAATGCATAATTTTGAAAATTAGAAGCTGAATTAAGTCCAATAAATTAAGGAACCCAAACATAGTGTGAAACTATAAGGTATACAATTTCCTACACTATAGGTTTGTCCTTTTTTTCCTTGATATTTTTATTTATTCAAGGACTATAGAGGAACATGAGGTCCACTTGTGTCAGGTGTTGCAATGTTTGCATCATCATCAACTTTATGGCAATTTGGAAAAGTGTGAGTTCTTCTAGAGTGAGGTGGGATACTTTTGCCATGTTAACTTAGGCAAGGGTATCTTAGTAGATCCCTTGAATATTTGGGCTATTATGGATTGGTCAACACCCTCAAGTGTCTCTGAGGTTTGTAGCTTCATAGCTTTGGCATGTTATGATCATCATTTTTTTAGTTATTTATCTAGAGTGGCTCATCCTTTTACTTCTCTTCATAGGAAAGAGAAGAAGTTTGTAAGGTCATAAAAGTGTGAGGCCACATTTCAAGATCTTAAGGAGCCATTGACCAGTGCACCTATCTTAGTGGTAGTAGATCCATCATTAAATTTTGTTGTTTGTACTGTTGCATCATTGGATGGTGTGGGTAAACTTTCCATGTAGGAGGGCCGAGTGATTTCTTATGAGTCATGGAAGCTCAAGGATCATGAGTTAAACTACCCTACTCATAATTTGGAGCTAGTGGCAGTAGTCAATGTGCTTGTTTTTTGGAGGCATTTTATTTTGGGTGATTGGTTTGAGCTTCACATCGACCATTGTAGTCTATAGTATATCTTTACTAAGAAAAACTTGAGTTCTCAACAACATTGTTAGATGGAGTTTTTGTGTGAGAATGTTATTATGGATGCCTTGAGTAGGAGACATGAGATCTGAGTGTTGATCTTGGTACTAATTTGTGGGGTCCTATTCTTGAGGCACTTCCTAGTGATACATGGTATTAGGAGGTGAGAGTGAAGATAGAGTATGAGAGAACCATTAGGGATGGGTTTTTTTATTACTCTTTAGAGTCTGATGGGTTATTGTGATACCTTGGTCATATTTATGTTTCAATTTCTATAGATCTTCATTAGGAAATATTATATGAGGCACATCATGCTCTATATTTAGTACATACTTGCATCAAGAAGATGCATGATGACCTTAGATAGTTGTAACATTGGGCTAGGATGATGTGCGATATTGCCAATTTTGGGGCTAAATGCCTTGATTTTTAGTAGGTTAAGATGTAGCATTAACATATTGTAGGTATTTTGCAACCCCATGCCATTCTCGGGTCGAAGTGGGATATAATATCTCTTGATTTCATTTTTGGGTTGCCTATGTCTTCTTATTGTCATAATTCCATCATGATGATTGTGGAAAAGTTGTCCAAGGTTACCCATTTTTCACCTATGATATCTTGATATTTAGAGGTATTAGTAGCACATGTGTTCATGGAGAAAATTATGCATTTACATGGGATTCCTCACAAGATCATTATAGATCAAGATCCAGTATTCACATCAAATTTATGGACCTCCTTATAGCATGCATTAGGGGCCCAACCTAATTTTATCTCCACCTATCATCTAGAGACAAATGGTCAGATGGAGAGGAGTGAACTAGGTTCTTGAGGACATGCTCTACATGTACATGATGGACCAGCAGCCAAAGTGGGAGGAATATTTTAAAGAAGTTATGACCTTGAAAACAAAAGTGTGGTCTTCATAATCCATGTGATTTGTCTCCTTTGTGGTGATATTAGGATGTCCCATAAGAGTGTGACCTTTCTTAGCATATGACATTCCTCTTGGTGGTAATTCTATATTTAGTGTTCCCTAAGACATGAATCTTTTATTGTTGGGCTAGTCCTCTCTTAGTGGTGATATCAAGTATGATATTCTATAAGCTGTGACCTTCATGTGTTAAGAAAATTCATTTGATTGTTACCTTTTGAGGTGATGTTATAACAACACCCCTTAAGGTTTTGAGCCTTAGCATATTCATCCCCCATGATGTTAAACCTTAGCATATTTATCCGGCATGATGTTAAATGTTGGCATATCCATCCCCGTGATGTTAAACCTTGGATTTTTTTCTTCACTTTGTCCACAAGGGCTAGACTTAGTGGAGCATTGGCATTTGACATTGGCATTGTCCTACTTCACATTGTTAATGGGAGTTGAATTTAGTGTAGCATTAGTATTGCATCCCATGGAACCTTATCAGGGAGTATAACTCTTGGTATGGTTGTTGTGGGAACACCTTGTTGACCTAGTGTGTGTTTTCCACTTTTCCACCTTGTTACAAGCACACCTTGTAGACCTAGTGTGTGTCACATTTTACCTTGGCTTGGGGGCTCACCTAGTGAATATCGAACTTCACTAGCCCATGTGTTTCCTGATTTGTGATTCACCTAAAAAACATTGGACTTTGCTATTGTGTGAGATGTGAATGACTTTTAACATGGCCACCTAGCATAATGAAACTTGCTTTCCAGTAGAGCCATGTGCTCCATGAGTGATGTGTATGAGTTCAATCCTCATGGAGCATTTTTTCTTTATTCGATGGTTGATATTTTGTGTTTGAGACAATTTAAGACTGATTTCTCTTTACCTTACCAACTTGGATCCTTCAGTACTAACCCTATGGTTTTTTACATTGCTTTTACATCCTGTTTATTTTCATTTCATCATTATCCATATGTTAAGTTAAGTCATGTATTTTAATTGTGTATGCTTCTTATTTTCTGACATGTATGTTTGTATATCTTTTTTTATTTCACACCATACATGTGTGTGTGTTCCTTTGTGCTTATGTTAGTATGTAATGGGATCTTAGATCCTAGGGGCTTGGCCATCTCCCTTGATCCTTAGTCATCTTATTCTTTTCAACTTTTATACAATTGAACACCTCTTGACATATTTTTTCTACTTTAGTGTGAGTCTGAGCATAAGTTCATACTCTCACTAAAGTGGGGGCTTAATGTAGTGTAGAAAATTGTATACCTTAACAATTTCACATTATGTTTTGTTCCCCTAATTTATTGGACTTAATTAAGCCCCTAATTTTCCAAATTCTCCATTCCAAATCCTAATTTTTACCATTTTTGAAGAAGGACAAATATTAAATAAATGCATCCAATCATTAAATTTTCCCCAACTTTGAGTGCCTTGGAAATTTGGGCCAAGACCTAGTCACCCATGGGTGAGTGAGTCCCCTTTCTTAGTTAGGACCCAAATTTAAATATGTTGTTGGCAACATTTTAACATCCAAAATTCAAATATGAAGTGTTGTCTTTTGGAATCTAATTTTTGGGAAATTAGAAGAGTTGTATATAAATACCTAGTTATTTTATCATTTGAAATCTAACACACATTCAAGAGAAAATCCATTGTCAAGGGAATTATTGAGCAAGTCAAGAAGAAAATTATCAGAGTTTATTATAGAAATTCAAGATCTAAC
Organism: Sequoia sempervirens; assembly: GCA_007258455.2. Classification (NCBI taxonomy): domain Eukaryota; kingdom Viridiplantae; phylum Streptophyta; class Pinopsida; order Cupressales; family Cupressaceae; genus Sequoia; species Sequoia sempervirens. The sequence goes on along the minus strand of VDFB02000003.1, from coordinate 395,516,886 downwards.
ATCATGTCAAAGTTTATGTGTTCATATATTCTTGTATAGGATAACATTATTGTAGGCCTCCAAGCATCCAAGCATTTAAGAAAATCTATAAAGCAAGATCCAAGATCCTTGAAGTGATGTGCATGACTTTAGTCCTTCAAGGAAGCCATTGAAGGGTGGTGATTTGCAGAATTATGTTCATTCATCATTTCCTTCCTTTCCATTATCAATTTATCATTGATATTGCCATTGTGGAAGTGGGAACAATTACAAAGGGTTTGAATAAGGCAAGCTCCTATCTGTCACAACATTTTACCTCTTTGTAAATGTGTAGGTTATAGGTTTGAAGAGGATTGAAGAGAATTTGAAGATACATTTTACATTATTGCATTTATTGTCATCAACCTTGTTAAGACATAGAAATTCACCTATAAAATTTACTAATGACATTCTCACAAGTTTATAACCAAAAAATGAAAGCTCAAATCTAGCACCAGAGGACCCCAAAATTTGAGCAAGACACCTTAACAAATAATTAGTAGCCATTGGGTGACCCTATCCTTGTAGGAATAGTAAAACCAATTTTTCTGGGTAGGTCCACATCAGTCTACACCTTCCAGATCTACTTGCAAATTACTATTACAATTTGTTTACTTTTGAGAAATTACATTTATCATATTAGGTCATATAGTTTAATTAAATTAGTCATTCCAAATCATTTGAAATTCATTCCTAAGAGTCAAATAGGTGTAGATCCAGGTATGATTAACTCACCTAAGAGGTTGTAAATCAATCTAGGCACCTTGTTGATTTACATCTTAATGAAGTACTAGAAATGATGGCCCAATGACCTTAAGTTTTAGATATTGAATTTATGGTCACCATATTTTTATGTTTCACTTCCAATTCCATAAAATTGTAATACCATTTACAAATTAGATATTTAGTAACTCATTATGATTAGGGAGTGTTAGACCCTTAGCCCTAGGGGAGATAAAAGATTCTCTCAACAAATAATGCAATACATTTGAAGAAATAACAAAGAGAGCTGGGTCAAGGGGAACCCCTACTTGATGGATCTTTCCAGTTCAAATTCTTCAGAGAGGGATTCATTGACCTCCACTTGAGAAACTACACCACTTAAGCGAGTATCAACCATATTACATAAAGTACTAGGGAAACCAAAGACTTCTAGGGTAGCTCTTAAGAAGGACCATTAAACCCTATCATAGGATTTTTCAAAATCTAGTAGGAGCATGGAAATTTTTTCCTTAGAGTTCCTTTCCCACTCCATGACTTTCCAAATTTTAATCAAGTTCTCTAGAATATACCTCCCCTTGATAAAACTGATTTTGGTATTGTTTATAAATTTGGATAGAATATCGATCAATCTTATAGCTATTATTTTTACTAAAATATAGGATACATTCAATAGTGTGATTGGCCTCCAATACTTTGTTAAGGTTTTATCCCCTTCTTTGGGAAGAAATTCTATGATACCCTTGTTGATGCTCTTCCCCAATGATCCTCTATTAAGAGATTCCAGGTGAATTTGATGTAAGTTATCATAAATATAATCTATGAAGGTTTTATACAACTCTACAGATAACCCATCAACCCTAGGGGACTTGTAATTATTCATATAATTTATCAATTTCATAATTTCCTCTTTGGATATATATTTTGATAATCTTGCTTCATCCTCAGAGATTTTTTTGGGGATAATTTTCTTGATGTAAGCCCTAGCATATTGAGTGTCCCCATTGTTTTCTTTAGAGCTGAAAAGATTATTGTAGAATATAAAGAATTGGTATAGGATCTCTTCTTAGTTTGAATGGAGAGACCATTCGTGCCATATTTGGTCAATTTTTTCCTTGAAACCCTTCTCTTTGATGTATATAAAGAAGAAATTAGTACCTTTGTCCCATTGCTCAACCAATTTTGTTTGGCTCTCACTTTGAAACCTTGAATCTTATTTACCTAAAGTATTCTTATGGAGTTCCTTGTAGAGTCTAGCTCTTCACAATTTTTTTCATTTAATGGGTCATCTTGAACTTTAGATTCAACTCTTAGCATTTCTTCTTGAAGGTTATTCTCATCCTTCCTTCTATCCATGGCCCATTTTTTCCAGTATTTTGAAATAGTATTTTCTACCCATTTAATTTTTTTCCCATCTCTCAATAACACTTATTTCCTTTAGCATCCAATTTTTTTATTTCCTTTAGGGTAATAATAGCTTCCTTAAAATCACTATCCTTTATAAGATTTGTGTTAAGGATGGAGCACCCCATTTTCTTAGTTTCCTTTATCCTACCATTTCTTAGGACTATCTTGGCCTTTATCGAATGATGATTAGAGAGTGTATAAGGATATAAATTCACTCTACAACCTTCACTATTGGGGTGAAAGTTGAAGAATTCTATGTTGGAATAGAATCTATCTAGTCTATAGTAAATCCTCTTTCCTCCTTTTTGAGCATTGCACCATGTGTACCAAATTTTATTGTTGAAATTATTCATCCCTTCTAGAGGGTCAAAGAGGTAGAGTTTAGATTTAAATATCTACCAAAATTGTTTCTCACTGCCTTTCCAATCCATGCCAATTCCCCCTTTTTTTCCTCACTATTTTCAACCATATTGAAGTCCTCTTAGGATCTATAGAATATTGGGTAGATTGTAGAGAAAATTCCATAATCCAGTCCTTTCCCTAAATTAATTGGAGACATATATAGAGAAGATTCCAAATCTAGAGCTACCTTTCCCAATTGCAACCCTCATTACTCTATTATATTGAGAAGTGCCATATTTTGTTACATTTTGGGTCCAGTTCTTGGCCATGAGAATGGGAGCTCCCCCCTCCCTTTTTCATGCCTAGTGAAAAAGTGAGAGGAGTTCTTCCAAATGAACCTCAAGTTAGTTTCAAGGGTAAAAATAGTGGTTTTAATATCCTAAAGAGTGGCTGTATCCTTATTTTTCTCTAGGTTGAGGAACCTCTTAACAATATATTTCTTGTTAGGGGACTCCAGTCCCCTAAAATTTCATGAAGTGGAATTAAGATTCATTACCATCGGTTTTTTGGGGGACCTCCTTTTCAATCCTAAATTGCCCAAAGCATTTAGGAACCTTTTCTTCAACTTGAAGACTTTTTGATGTAGGAATAGGGAGAACAAAACTTGTTTTCTTTCTTTTATTCTTGGCTATTAAGACTACCTCACAAGTGGTATAACCTTCCCTTTCTTCCTTCATCTTCTTGGTCTAGTGGTGGGTCTAGGACTAGGATCATGCTTCATATCATTTGTCTTCTCCTTATCCAAGCACCCAATAGCTTCTATATGTTTTAGGGGGGTGTTAGGTTTTTTCTTAGATCTCTTTTCACTTTAAGATTTATATAAACTCTAATTATTAATCATTTAAATTATTGTTTCTAATCCTATATCCATCATTGGGGCATTATTGTCCCCATGGTTAGGTAAAGATTCAGGGAAGTTGAGAGGGAGAAGCTCTCTACTTTTATTATACATTTACATGGCACATTTTTTAGTGTTTACATTATTTTTAGAAATAATATCCACACTAGAGTCTGGTCTCTTGAATTCAATGGTATTGTGGCAGGCACTTGGCAAAGAGAAATTACTAGAAGCAAAATCCTTATTCTCATCATTTAGCTTGTAAGGAATCCCCAAGGTATTAGCAAAAACCTATTCTACAGTTTCCTGAGGCTTGTGTACTAAAATTTTCTCTTTTCCTTTGTCAAGGCTAGAGCGATCCATTTTCCTACTAGTACATTGTGAGTTACTAACATTCTAACTTTTAAGCTCTATTTAGAGATAATATTCTTTACCAAGGAGGTTACTCTATTTATACCCTTTGTGATAGCATCATCTATTATTTCTAGGCTTAGGTTAGATCATTTGATACAATTATTAGAGTTATTCTTCTTATACAAAAATCAAATTCTTTAGAGTCCTCTAGGAATTTGTTATTTTTGTGATTTTTTAACTATTTATTCACCTCAATATTCTTTCTAATTTTTTCCATAACTATTGTTATGCATTTTTTTATAACTATTTGTTACACAATTTTTATAACTACTAAATGAACATCATTTGTAGGTGGGGAACAATGCTTAGTAGGAGATTCTAAGGGTTCCAATGGGTTTTTGTTATCTTTTGTGAAGCCTTAGGCTTATCTCTCTTCCTCTATAAGAGGGTTAAATGAGTGTCATACTAATTTCAACATGGTTTTTAGGGAAGAAAATTGCATGTCTTTGTAGTTCCCCTAAGGTTGTATTTGTATTTTGATTATGAATGTTTGAAGAGAAATTTTCTTCTCCCTCCTCTTCACTATAACATTCACTTTGCATTAGGTTAGGTTGGGGTTCCCCATTGTTTCATTGAAGGAAGGAAAACTGATGGTCTAAAATTGATTTTTTCTTGTTTAATTCCACAAGACTTTCTTTCCTTTTCTTGGCTAGCAATTTCAGTCACATCATTATGACTATTTGCCTTTACCTACCTTTCTAACATGGGAATAAGCTTGCTAGGTTTTCTTTGAATAATAAGGAAATTAATTTGAGTGTTCCCTTCCCTCCTATGTAGGTATCATAAATTAATGCCTCCCAAAATTTCTAAATAGCATAAATGTAGATAATTTTCAAGGTTAATTTTTAGGGTTGGGTATGTGCAGGATCATGATGGGCCAAAAAGTGGCAATATGATGGGTATGTGTAGGGTATGTGGCCGCCGACTTTTTTTTACCCAAAATTGATGAAACGAAAAGGGTTTTTAAAGGAGACTCTCAACTTTCCACCAATATAAATTATGCTTTACTTTGAATTTAATAAATAATTATTATTCATTTTCTATTTGAATTATGACTAAAGTCCCGATTGATAGACTGATTGAAAAACATCTATATCTTTCAAATAGTATCACATTTTTTGAATCTGAAACATGCATCACACTCTATGCTTTACATACTATAGGATTAAAAAAATTAATTTCATGAAGTTTTGACCAAGTTAAGGTGGTAAGACATACGAGTTTTTATATTTTTAAAAGGTTGTAATAAAAAAATTATAATTAATTATTTACTTGGAAAAAAATTACAAAAAAATATGCATCACATCGGGACATGAGTCCTCTACTTATATCTAAAATCTTACAAAACAATATTATCATTTTGGGTAAGTGCACCAAGATGGTTCCCAAAAAGGGGCTTAAGTTGCCACTTTTTTTTTTTGAAATCAAGAAATACTAACCTTGGACATGAAATTGAGGATAGTTACACTCAAAATTTTGAGATGGTAAAAAAACAAGGATCAAAGTGCTCTGATTCTACTTTCTAAACTA
>VDFB02000003.1:395456713-395511457 GCA_007258455.2 Sequoia sempervirens | reverse complement strand
CCTCTTGGTTGATTAGTGTTAGGGGGAGGATCCTTCTTTATCTTTAATTAGATATGTGTGTGTGTTGTGATGTGTTCCCTTGTGATTGTGTTATGTTTTCCTAGATGACCCTTGTCACCCTTGTATGTGCCTGGATATAGGAGTGTTTTTTGTGTTGTAAACCTTCTTCTATTTTTATCATCATTCTTCCATGTTTGTGACTTGATTTTTGATAAATTGGGGATGATGCAAAGAGTTGGGGTCATTTAGGCTTCCCTTCCATGTTGACCCATTTTTTTAGTTTTACTTTGTCTTCTCGTGCATTCTTCACATGGTTTGATATAGTAGGGGGTTGATGATAGTTCATTTTATATACTATTATTATACTTATATATATGGGCAGCTCTGACCCTGAAATATGAGGATACCTTGTGTCTTGTGCTTATGTTCTTTTCTCTTTTTCTCTTTTCTTATCTTTCTCTCTTCTTTACTTGAGTTTTCCCTTTCAAGTGTGACAATGCCACTTCTATAACACTTTGATTTTTCAGAAAACGCATTTGTGGCCAACAAATCTTTTCTTGAGAATCTTCACAAACTTCTTTTCAAGAATCACATTCTCAACTTCAAACCCTAATGGAACATGTTTCCTTTATCATGGGTTCCTAAAGAAAGAGCTTGTGAACCTTCCTCCGAGGTGGGAGTAACTTCAACCTTCCCCTCACGTGGGGGCATCTTCTTCCTTTCAAATTCCTTGATGATGAATTGATTTGAGAAAGAAACATCTCTTTCGTACTTTTGGATAGCGCGTCCCTTGAGTGGACCCCTTCTTCACACAAGGTTCCCGAGGGACCCCTTTGAAAGATTTCCAATCTATTGATGGTCTATGTGACTGTCTGCTTATTTTCCTTTGTGGCTACTTTCGGACATGTTCTATCTTTGGGTAAACATGTCACTTTACGGGTGCGCCTATGAAGTCACTTTATGACTCTGTAGAGTCCCCTTTCCTTGTGTTTCCTCCATGTGAGAGATGTTGGAGGATACCCCCCTATAGGTCTGCAGGTCTGTAGTGTGCTTCTTCTGAGCTTCCTCCATGCTAGAGATCTTGGGGGTAGCTTCCTTGCAGGTCTACAGGTCTATAGGGCACTTTCTTTGGGTTTCCTCCATGTGAGAGATCTTGGGGGATACCTCCCTGCAAGTCTGCAGGCCTATAGAGTGCTTACCTGGGTTTCCTTCATGTAAGAGATCTTGAAGGAAACCTTTCCTATAGGTCTGTGGGTCTGTAGGGTGCTTTCTCTATTTCCTCCATGTGAGAGATCTTGAGGGATGCTTCCTTGTAGGTCGGTGGGTCTGTAAGTCACTTTTTGGGTATCCTTCATGTGAGACATCTTGAAGGACACCTTCCTTATAGGTCTGTGGGGATGTGAGGCACTTTCTTCTCGGGGCTTCCTTCATGTGAGAGATCTTGGGGGTTGCCTCCTTGCAGGTATGTGGGCCTGTAAGATGCTTTCATTCTACAACTTCATAGTTTTGCAGGGCTATGAAGTCCTTTACTTGTCTTGCACTCTCGAGTTCACCAGATCGCGGTCTGCTTCTTCGATGACTCAGGTATACATTTCTAACTCTACTACCTTTTTGATCTACTTTACTGAAGCACTCATCAGTATTCATGCTCTCTAAAGTGGGGAAAAATGTATAGGAGTGAATTTTCACCCCTTATGAAAATTCCCCTTTTACACTTCCTCACCTTAGAAAACCAAATCAAAAGGCGAAAATCCACATCAGCCCACTGCCTTTGTTCCACTTGGCATCTGTTTTGTGCATCAATAAAAGAATAACTATCAAGGATGCCTACGCAACGCACAAATGTCTGCATGACATGCTTACATCCCTGGCGGATTCCTACATCTAAAGCCTGCAGAGGCATTACACCTCCCATTGGGGTCGATTTGTAACACCCCTCTTTGACCAACCAACCAGAATATTCCTGTTTTCTCATCCCACCTTCTAAAACACTCTTCATTCCTTCATTTCATCATCTAGAAATCTTTCTACACAATCCTTCTTGCTTTCTCAGCTCTCATTTTTCACTCTCAAGCAACACTTTGGCACTCCATAGTAGCAACAACAACTCCATCAACTCCGTAGAGAAAGTGTGGAACAACACCATTGTAGCAGGGGCTTGAGTCCTCTATTTTTCTCCTCCATTAGCTAGTGAGCTCTTGGTGGAGGTGGTAAGCATTTTCATTCCTCTCTACAATTTGGTTGAGTAGCACAATACTATTTTGTAGCATGTTTATTGTGTTCTTTACTTTCATTCTTCCTTTATCATACTTTTCTCTACAATTGCTATCTTGGTTGTTCATGGAGGTGGAAACACCAAAACGGGGGTCTGATTGAGGCAGAGCCCTATACGGCCCCCCAATAATTTTCATCTTTCTTCTGCGTAGGTGGAAGTGTACTTGGAGCTAGCTGGCGAACATGCTCTTTTGGGAGATCATCTTTGTCACCCTAGCTTTAATATACTTGCTTTATCATATATTGATTGTATATCTCTTATTTTATAGTGTTGTTTTGTTCCCTTAGAAACCACTAGCTAGGCTGTCAGCTCATTTTTTGGTAGTTCCCACTATTCTTTTGGTCCTCTAGTCGTACGGATGCTAGCGCACCTGAGAGACACCAGTGCAATACACTATCATCCCAGAACCATGCTTTCATCCTTAGGCAGAGAGCTACCTGAGGCACAGTGTTGAACCTAAAACTGACTCGCCTAGCCCCATTCTGAGTTTTAGATCTATAGAGTGATTGAAGGACCTTATAGTCCTCATCATTCTTGTCCCTCATTTCAAAACACCCCTTTAAAGTGAGGTAAGTTAGGGAATCCTTCCACTCCTGGCTCTCCATGACCTAGGGCCTTGAATGTGGTTGGTCCCCCTCTCTTACACTATATTACATGTATTGATGTTGTACATGCACATATGATTATACATGTACATATGCCCAAGGAATATTTATAGAGCTCCATTGGAACTACATCACAAACTATTTCCTCCTAAGAAGATGAATAGAATATGAAAACTAATACTAAAAAGTGGTATGCATACCTTGGTTATTGGAAGAATTAAGGCATCCTAGTTTGTAGGGTTGTAAAGAAGGCATGGTTAGTAGCTTTAATCTCTTAATGGTTTCTAAAGATGTAACAACCCCAATGCTCTACTCAGTAAAATTTTCAATGTTTTCACCTCAAGTGAATAAATCATGATGCCAAAACATAGCAATAAAACTTTTTCTTTCCATAATGTAAATTAAATGCACATTTGAATAACACTATTTCCAAATTTCCATTGTGCATTCCATTGTAATTTCACAAATCTTTCCATAACCTAGATGTCATATTGAATGAACTCAAGTGTATCATTCATGATTACATCCTTCCATATAAATGGGTACCTAATACATACATAACTCCTCTAAGCTTCATATGGAAATAGATATACAAACTAATCCTAATGTCACCGCATTGACACGCACATTCAAAATGTCCTTGCTCGTTGGTGCAAACACTCTAGTTGTCCCTAATATTGGTGCAAACATCCACAAACTTTGACTGCCAACTGATGAGGAGAAGCATCACTCAAGCACTTTTCTATCAACCACAAACTCAAATGTGATCCCCTACACATTTGTCTCATATGACAAGATGGCCCTACCCTTCAACGAAGAGATTGGTTGGTAAAACAAATAACAATAGCCTATCGAAGCTTAGTGTTGTGTCCTACAAACCAAAACCTAATCATACGTTCATCTCCCTTATGAGTATGAAAACCCTGAACTAGAATGCATATAAGGAATACAATGAACTGAAAGTGTAAACAGTGGCTACTTACACTATTTTTGCCAAAGTATTCTCACCCAGTACTTCAAGTGACAATCATCCCATTCACATCCACTACCCTAGCTCAGTTTGGATTATGACCATTCATAAACTATGCTTAGGTAATTTCCTCTGGTGGGTAAACTTTAACCCTAAAAATAACCTACACCTCTTTTTCCAAAATACAATGGTATCCCTAGGTCAATTAAGCCTAAGCATAAGAACCCCTTCAATGGAAATTCCTATCCTAGGTATAACATATGTGCTTATCTTTGCATAAACAAGCTATTCACTTCAAAAGACAATCTAGTCCCAAGTATAACTTTATAAACTCGAGTATGGCTACAAACACCTCATCATAATCATAGATTAAATACTCATATATAACTGACTCCCTTCAGTAATACATCCCATCAATAAGCCATTTTCATTAAGAGTATAATCACATTAATGAATAACCTCAATCGAAGAATAATCATGTCAATAGATGATTCCATTTGAGAGTGTATCCTCCTTAATTAAAAAGGTTTAAATAAAGAGTCTACTCTTGTCAATACTATAACTTCGTATTAAGAGTGTAATGCAACTTAGTCAAGTAGCATCTCTAACTTACTAAGTATTTCCCACCTATGTTATAAACATATAGAATTCCATAAACTCAAATGATTTTGCTTAAGCACAAAGGTGAGTCCTGACCTTGATACATCCTAACCTTAGGATACAGTCATCAACAAATGACTAGTCTGATTATATAGGTTTACTCTAACCCTATATGTTCTAGTCAAGATCAATTGAACAACTCGATCAAGTAGGCTATTCCCAACCATAGGTTTTAATGAGTATTCAAGTATAATTCCCAACCTAGTAGGTAAAACTCTACCCAAGATCTTAATTCAAGTATGATCAAGTGATCATGCAAGTAAAAATTAGTAATGACTTGTCCTATCATTTCTACCAAACTGTTGATGTACAACTATTAGCATAAGCTAGTAGTATCAAGTCACTTTGTGGCATTGATATGTTTCGCATTATGAATAACTCTTAAGCTATTCATGTTTAATCATATCTAGTATCTTAATACTAATGAAAAACAAAATCTCCTATTATGGAGTAATTACAAGCACTTTCACAAAAAAACATAAATAACTTATTTTTCCTTTCCAAAGAAAATGCTATAATTCTCTAATGCAAGTAATCTCAAGAAGATAAAATAAAGAATTCAAAGCTCAATCTTTTATAAACAAAGAAAAATAAAGGAAGATCTTATATCCTCATGCTTGTAATATGATTATCCAATTATCTGATTTGATGCCTACTTTCCAACAGTAGCTTACTATCTTCAATTTGACCTCACAATCAATACCTCAATAATACCTCTCACAAGTTGATAATATGATCTTCACAAGTTGATAATATTCTCTCACAAAGCACTCAAGGCTCACACATAATACAATAGAATGCAATTGTAGAATAATGTAGATTGGAAGTGCATCCAAATGAGAGTACAAGCCTCTCTATTTATACAACAAGAAGGAGACTTCATAGCCTACAAAAAATGCATGTAAAATGACAACAATCTCCATGCTAGTCGACTCAGTTCACTTAGCAAAAAGGTAGCAACAATCAAATATTTTACTCATCATAAGAAGTTACAGGCCGACCTCTGTGTTTTGGCAGCAGATTATGACTATTTCAATCTACACATGATCAAATGGTGACAAGAGAATTTTTTTCCAAAATGGACTTCTACAACATTTAGAACTTCATAAATCTAGTGCCAAGTACACATCCTACTCTCCTATTGTTTGGTGTGGCTTTACTAATTGAATCAGTCTACATTCAAAATGGAACACATGCACAAGGTCGACTAAGTCCAAGCTTTGTAGAAAAAAGAGGAGTAAAGAGCCGCTTGGCTCATAAATCATATTTTGATCAATTCCTTATATTGTTGTACACATTTCCTATTCACATGCATTTCACTTTATTGTGCAATTGATAGCTATTCCATCACTTCATTTAAAAGTATTCAATGCTGAGGGAGTTATTTTTTAATAATTTGAAATGCAATGTCCATAGTATTGACTATGGTTCACTATCCATATCAACCATATAGTTGTGCAATACATAGCATCTAATTCAACCTTTATTCAATATCAGTATATGTTATATTCAACCTTTAAATAGTTTGCATATCTCATATGTAAATTGGCCTATGATTTAGATATATAAATCAAACTCTAAGCATTTATAATATTCTCCTCTCTTCTTTAGTACAACATTCAAGACTATCAATATCTTTAACTGCTATTCAATACTCATACGCTTTATGCTAAATCATTTCCATTCATTGAGCTAAGCACTTACTTTTGTGAATCGATCTCCATTCTATTTGCTGAGGTTACATGTTATATCTCTTGTTCCCCTTATAGAAAGAATTGATATTAGCATATATACATGTTACCCTCTAAATTTTAAAACATCAATTTCCATCCCCTAAATTAGAAAATCCTCCATTCCATGCCTTTAATTCATTCATAGTCGCGGTCCTCACAAGTTTCATAACCTTTGTCGCCCAACTTTGTGTTTTCATAACCAAGTCGCAAGGTTCGGAAGTTACATAATAACCCGATGACCTGATCCTTCTTTCTCCTCATGATTGTCTAAATGATTGGTGCATCAAAAGTTATTCAAATCTTAGAACCCATGATATGCAGTTCTATGGTTCAAATTATTCGTGACCCCGCGACTTTCAAGCAATCTCCTTGGTTTTCAAAATGCCACCAACCCATTTAATTACTTGTACGACGTATCATGTGGCCGTCTTTTCAGGAGTTATCAAATGTGAGCTCAATCTTAAGGCCTGCTCCTCAACGAATGATGCATTAATTAAACCTCTTAACTTGCAAGTGTAGCAGAACTCACCAAGGTGGTAGCACGGTATTTACAGATTAAATGTCATCATTACCTACCGGCATAATTGAATAAGCTTGTTTACAAAGAAAGGTCGCAGTACTGTTGAGTCATGTTTTCTTATTGACCAAGGAAAATTCAAAATGGGGCTTCCTGCGAGTGATGAAACATGGGATGGTGAACCTATGCCCATCCTGCAACCTAACTTGAACTAGCCTGAAGAAGATAAAATTGATATTATCTCCCAATTGCGCACACTTTCCTAGAAGGAGAAGACCAACTACGCCCAATATCATAGAGTAATCTTCATCCTAGAAGAAGAGGAATGCATCGAGTTGCACAACCTTTTTATGGAGATGTACGACTGGTTGTGGTGAACGCTCCACCACCTATGACAGTTTAATTTTCTTTCTTTGCATGGCATCTTTTTGTAATTAGTGGTGGTAACCCAATTTTCGTGTAACGTAATTGTTTCCATTTAAAGTCACTTTCTTGAGGACGGTTACTTTAAAGAACGTTATGAAAAGTTATGTTTAGATACATTTTTTGGTTTGGAAAATTCTATAAAAGACAGAAAATTTCGAGAATAGGGAGATCTTAGCTATTTTTGGAGGGAATAGGGGAGCAACTAGGTTATCTTTTCATGCAGTTTCGTTGTACATAAATATGGAGTCTGTGAACTCATGTTTTTGCTATGGAGAAATAAAGAAGATATTTTCAAATCTTTGAATTTCTTGATGTTTTCTTTAAATGGCAATGAACTGTGTTTCCTTGTGGTTATTCTTCAATGTCATCCTATTATAATGGGTTGTATATGCATTTAATTCTAAAAATTTGGATTTGGATTAAATTAGCTTCTGAAAAGAGTATGTTGTTCTTTCTTTCCCTAAATATCATCCATGGGTGTGGGAGAGGTGCACTTTGTGTCATTTTTCTACATTCACTCAAATCTAAAATTAGTTTTCACATCTATTTCATGGTTATGGGTAGATGGTAGTTTACCTTTTCTACTTTTCGATTAAAAGCATACCCCATCTTCTCATTCATTGCAAACCATTCGAAGGTAGCTACACCTTGTAAGACATGCAAAAAGTTCTTACAAAAATCATTGCAAGTGACTCAACTATTGGTCAGGCTATCACTATTATGGGTAAATGGAGTATAAACTAAGGTGACAAATCTGTCAACCAATAGATTTTTGGCGACTTCACTGGGGATAGAATCGAAGTGTCAGTGTTTTCTTTCCTCAAAATTTTGAAGGTGCCTCCCTAAGGATGGAGGCTAGTGGCTTTGTGAGATGAAATGTACTTAGAAACAATTATGTTCCAACAAAGACCTATGCTGATTTAATTTTCAGAATTAGGTATGTGCAGGATCATGATGGGTATGTGGCTGACAAATTTTTTTTAACCCAAAATTGATGAAATGAAAAGGGTTTTTAAAGGAGATTCTCAACTTTCCACTAATATAAATTATGCTTTACTTTGAATTTAATAAGTAATTATTATTTATTTTCTATTCAAATTACGACTAAAGTCCTAATTGATAGACTAATTGGAAAACATCTATAGCTTTCAAATGGTATCACATTTTTTGAATCCAAAACGTGTCACATTCTATGCTTCACATACTATAGGATTAAAAAAAGAAAAATTGAATTTCATGAAGTTTTGACCAAGTTAAGGTGGTCAGACATACAAGTTTTTAATATTTTTTAAAAGTTGTAATAAAAAAATCATAATTAATTATTTACTTGGAAAAAAATTACAAAAAATATATGCATCACATCGGGACATGAGTCCTCTACTTATATCTAAAATCTTATAAAAAAATTATCATTTTATTGTGGTTAGGGTGGTTTACAGACACCTACTTCTTATTTTTCCCAAATTTAAGTACTACTACGAAATTTCAAATTTTTTCACCAAATAGATTTCTTCATTTTTTAAACAAACCTAGTAGTTTAGAAACTACATTCATTTTTTTATAGTTTCTATTCTTAAATATTTTTGAAATAATATAAATAAATTATTCAAAATTTTACATCAAGTTACCTAACTCTGATTTTTTTTATTTTTTTGCCACTTAAGGGCCTGTTTTTTCCATGATGATCCTACACATACCCAATTACTTTATGGCATTGATTTCTTCCCAGCCATGGGGAAATCATTTTGGTCCTCTTTCTTTTCCTATATACTCACCATTTCTTGAAGGATCAAGAAAGTATTTTCCAAAGTTCAATGGAGAAGGTTCTCAATATGCTGAAAAACACATTCTAGATTTCACAGTTGCCTGTGGCATTTTGGGGGTAAATGAAGAAGATGTTTTTGTTAGATTATTTATTGAATCTTTGATTGGGCCTATAGCAGATTGGTTTTTGTATTTAGAAGAGAATTGCATAATTGATTGGGATTCATTGAAGAAGAAATTATTGACAAGATACAAGGGTCATGTTGATGAAGCTGCTCTGTTGAGTCAATTTTTCAATATTCAAAAGAAAAAAGGTGAATCCATTAGATATTTTGTGGACAAATTCGACAAGCTACTCAAAAATATTCCTACCTCCATTCAGCCAAGTAAGAAACTCCAACTTTGCATCTTTATTTTTGCATTGCATCTAGATGTTCAATTTGAATTAAAAAAAAGTAGAATGAATGACATAGAGATTGCACAACAAGAGGCTATAAAAATAGAAGATGATTTGATTTTGAGTGCTCTACAAAAGGCACATTAGGTTGTAAATGATTCAAGTAATGAACCCATGAGAAAAATTATCATGCAAAAACCAATCCCTTAGCCTATAGATCTTCAATATACATAGCCTCCTTTTGTTGAATGTCTTAACCTCACTATTTTTTATTCAAAGCACTTTGGTAGCAATAAGGAAGTGTTGTAGAAATTGAGCCTCATATAGATAGAAGAATTGAATCTTATTATTTGCATCCTGAACCTGAAAATCCCTCGAATGGTGAAGAGAATGAACCATCCTCCCATGATGTAAAGTATAATGAGGGTACTATGAATAGTGTTTCTCTATCATCCTTGTCTGTCGTAGGAATGGAAACATTTACTTTTACTAGTGATGAAGAGAAATTTGGGGATACCCAACATATAAATGAGGTGTCGAATGTCTCTTCTCCAATTTACATGCAAGCTGAGCATAAACCTTTTAGATTTGTCGAGCAGGATGACACAGAAACATGGCTACAACAAAAGGCCAGAAATGATTTTATCTTTGAATCCTTCCATTTCAAAAATCTGAATACCAAAAATTTTAAACAAAGATTGGAAGATAGTGATGTAAGTAGACATGATAGTTCTGATATAAATGATCATATGGATAAATGTGATGAGCCCCATATTGTGTACATTATGAACTGGTGTCTTAATCCTTGTGAAGATGAATTTTTGTGTGGGGAAAAAGTTGCCATGTCTAATCTACAAGTTGTAAACATAGAAGATGAAGTGTGTCATGACATTGTGAAGTCAAATCTTATAGAAAAAGAAGAGATTGTTCTAGTCTTGGACAATTTTCAGCCACATGAAAATATTGTTTGCAATTCATATTCTCAATCTAAATCACTTCCAATGTTACATGAGGTTGATGATTGTCTTCTTGATGGTTTGAGTACTCATGATCAATTTCAAGCATGGGATGTGAATCTATTTGCTACAAGAAGAAATGATTGTATACAAGAACATGGTGAAGCATATGTTGCAAGCCAGGATTCAAAATTTTTAAGTAAAACAATCACTCCCGCACATGGAACCAATGAATAGTCTTTATCTCAAGCTTGTGTGTGGGATGTCCGATTCGAAGGTTGGTTTCTCTTGGTTGGTCAGATCAAGTGAAACATAATGTTACAACTGGTGTTATTCAGTTAGAGACCAGTAGTCATATGCTGGTAAATATTGATATGAGTCATCCAATTGAAGAAATGTACAATGAAGAATGGCTTCTTGGGAATCAAGTCATATCCAAAGAAATTTTATGTAGTGTCATTCTTATCAGTTTGATCATGATGATTTCCAGTTGGGAACTGGTTGCTCATGGGCTCCTCACTCATTTGACACTATTCCGTACAGGCATCTATTTTTTCCCATCCGGTTAATGGATTTTCATGATCATTCTGGAACCATTTGAGTTAGGGCCTCATGACCATGTACATATTAGGGGTTTTTGTTTTGTTGGTAGTTAGTTTCCTTTTCCTGTTGCATCTTGTTTTTGGCTTGCTCTAGCTCCTTCACCCCCTGTGTTGTCCAATTTTGTAGCCCAATGGATTTATGCACCAGTCCACGCTTGAGATTCTGGGTCCCTTGCTTCATCCTTCATAGTCCTTGTCCCCAATCAAAGCCAATGTTACCCTCTAAATTTTAAAACATGCAATTTCCCTCCCCTAAATTAGAATGGCCTCTATTTTATGCCTTTAATTCATTTGTAGCCGTAGTCCTCGTGAGTTTCATAACCTTTGTCACCCAACTTTGTGTTTTCATAACCAAGTCACAAGGTTCAGAAGTTACATAATAACCCAATGAACTAATCCTTCTTTCTCCTCATCCTTGTCTAAATGATTGGTGTATCAGAAGTTCTTGAAATCTTAGAACTCGTGACATGTAGTTCTATGGTTCGGATTTTTCATGACCTCGCGACTTTCAAGCAATCTCCTTGGTTTTCAAAATGCCACCAACCCATTTAATTACTTGTACGATGTATCGTGTGGCTGTCTTTTTACGAGTTATGAAATGTAAGCTCAATCTTAAGGTTTGCTCTTCAACTAATGATGCATTAATTAGACCTCTTAAATGGCAAGTGTAATAGAACTCACTAAGGTGGTAGCATGGTATTGACAGATTAAAGGTCATCATTACCTACCGGCATAGTTGAATAAGCTTGTTTATAAAGAAAGGTGGTGGTATTGTTGAGTCCTATTTTCTTATCGACCAAGGAAAATTTGAAATGGGGATTCCTGCGAGTGATGAAACATGGGATGGTGAACCTATGCGCGTCCTGCAACCTAACTTGAACTGGCCCGAAGAAGAGCAAATTGATATTATCTCCCAATTGTGCACACTTTCCTAGAAGGAGAAGACCAGCTATGCCCAATATCATAGGGTAATCTTTGTCTTAGAAGAAGAAGAGGAATGTGCCAAGTTGCACAACCTTTTTTATGAAGATATGACTACTTGTGGAGAACGCTCCACCACTTGCGACGGTTTAATTTTCTTGCTTTGGATGGCATCTTTTTGTAATTAGTGGTGGTAACCCGATTTTGGTGTAACGTAATTTTTTCCCTTTAAGGACACTTTCTTGAGGACAGTTACTTTAAAGACCACTATGAATAGTTACATTTAGATACATTTTTTGGCTTGGAAAATTCTATAAAAGACAAAAACTTTTGGGAATAGGGAGATCTTAGCTATTTTTGGAGGGAATAGGGGAGTAGCTGGGTTATCTTTCATGCAGTTTCATTGTACATAAATATGGAGTCTGTGAACTCATGTTTTGGCTATGGAGAAATAAAGAAGATATTTTTGAATCTTTGAATTTCTTAATGTTTTCTTTAAATGGAAATGAACTGTGTTTCCTTATGTTTATTCTTCAATGTCATCCTATTATAATGGGTTGTATATGCATTTAATTCTAAAACTTTGGATTTGGATTAAATTAGCTCTTGAAAAGAGTATGATGTTCTTTCTTTCCCTAAATATCATCTGTGGGTGTGGGAGAGGTGAACTTTGTGTCATTTTTCTACATTCACTCAAATCTAAAATTAGTTTTCACATCTATTTCATCGTTATGGGTAGATGGTAGTTTACCTTTTCTACTTTTCGGTTAAAAGCATACCCCATCTTATCTTTCATTACAAACCATTCGAAGGTAGTTGTGCCTTGTAAAACAAGAAAAGAGTGCTTGCAACAATCATTGCAAGTGACTCAACTGTTGGTCAGGCTATCACTATTATGGGAAAATGGAGTATAAACTAAGGTGACAAATCTGTCAACCAATAATACATAATATATATATTTATATATTATAATGCTTCTCATTATGATATATACATATATATATATATAATTGTATATTATTTTGTATCTAATATTGAATAAATATACTCATAACTATAATTCAATAATATTCCATTAATACAAACTAACTTCTACATATATATATTATCACATGATATGATATTATACCATAACTACACACACATATATATGCATACTAATATATATGTTCAAGGTATAACATATATATATATATATATATATATATATATATATATATATATATATATTAATATATATACATAATTTGTATGTATGCATTATCAAATACATGCATATACCCCTATGTATACCAGTATACTAGCATTATCTAATATTTATAATATTAGACACATACACATTCTTCTTTGTGGATAAGTAGATACAAAGTGTGTAGGTATATGCATATATCATAAACTGTAACTGATACTCCTATGCATATTATATAATCATATGCATGAGTTTGCATTCAACATATATGCATATACACATCTAATGTATATACTCTTATCGACGTATATATGTACATACACTCACAAGGAAGGTCTCACTCATATCAAAGAGACTCAACCAAATTACAAACAATCAAGCATAGTAACATAAGGAAGAACTCATAAGCTCCAAACATATAAAACATTACCCATGAATTCTGTCAATAGTAATCAAGACCCTTACTAATGCAAACACATGTACTAAGGATGAATTACCAATTCCCAATACTACGACTTGACTCAATCATTCTACTATGAGTGTGTGTGTAAGCTCAGATAGGTTTCATTTAGGGTTATCTGACCAATCTCTTCTCCTAAGTGATACTTCCTCTCCCTTTCAAAGGATTGAACTTGTCCTTGAACCAACTCAACACATTTGCAATGGTAGTTAGATGTTCACAATAAATCCATATGCATCATAATCTTTAGCATATTCATGTAGCAATAAATGCAAAAATATTTACTCTTTCAAAGCCATATTAAGCATTTATCAATACTTTCGCATAATACCTATTTCAATATTCCATTCTTTCAGCAAGCATATCAAACTCATGATTGTATTTACCATCCTATTTACCCATGAAGGTAAAAATAAATCAATAATAACCATATGAGGTGTGACAAAAGAGATTAGGTTCTCCATGCTATTTTCAATGATCATGAAGTCTAGCGGTTTCCCTTTCACCTACATCTATGATCAAAATAAAAAAAATTCTTCAACATTGGTATCTAAGAGGGTTGCTTCTAGTGTTGACTTGGACATTGGGGGTAATTACATGGAAATGGGAGACCAAAAAGGGTCTTAAGTGGCAACATTTTTTCTAAAATAAAAAATGACTGATCTTGGATGAGAAATTGAAGATAGTTATACTCAAGATTTGAAGATGCAACAAGAACAAGAGTTGCAGTACATCAAATCTACTTTTTAAATTACAAATTTTTAAATGGTGGACATTAAAGGGTTCAAAAAGGGGGAGCAAAAAATGTGCTCCTATTTCTATCAAAAAAATAACATAGCATCTGGTGTGCTACCTCTAGAATGTTAACTATTTTTTTAGTATTTAAAGAATCACTTTAATGAGAAATTAGCTAACACCATGTAGTTTATGCCCAATTTTTTTACTATTTTTTAATGAATATATGATTTTTACTAACTTTCAAAGTGGAAACATCATGAAAAACAAAAATTGAGCATGTATATAATGGAAAAATAAACAAATAATAGAAAATAAGTAAATAAATAATAATATAACAATAAATAAATAAATAAATAAAATTTGACTATGTATATGATAGAGTCTAGTTTCTAAAAATGTAATTTATTTGAAATTTCGACGATCAACTAAAAGGTGAAGCCAAAAGTACCATATGTAGGTTTTTTAAAAAATGGAGGCACTAGAAAAATAAATTAAAGATCAAAATCTTAACATATTTGAAATGTGAAAAAAATACACAGTTAGAAAGATAAGAGAGAGCTCAACATTACTATGTCATTTTTTTGATTTGACATTGAAACATGTGTAAACCTAATGGAGAGCATGCTCAAGATTTTGGAAATTTTTTTATAATTTAAAAAACACATCTTTGAACATTGAAATATCAATCCAACCCTTTGGGTTGGATGCCTAAGGAAAATCCAAGTGTAAGGGTTGTAAATTCCCAAGGAAAACAATAACACAAGCATGTTATAATGCGCTCACATTATTATCTATCGTAGGTTCTTATAACATAAGAATGTTATAACACACTCGCATTATTGTGAAGGAAAAATGATCTTCTCTCCCCCTTACCTTCTCTCTCCCTCCCAATCTCTACCCTCTCCCTCCTTGTACCTCCTTCCCTCTCTCTCTCCCTCCCCCGAGCTCTAGACCTATCTTTTTACCTTTCCTTCCCTCTCTCTTTGTTTGTCCCTCTTTAGATCTCCATATTTCTCTAAACCTATCTCTCTTCCTCTCCCTCCTTCCCTCCTTCCCTCTATTTTTTTTCTCTATATCATATCTCTCTCTCAACTCTCTATCTCTCTCCCTTTGCTACCTATCTCTCTCTCTCTCACACACACACACCTCTCTACATCCTACCCACCTCTCTCTCACCTCTCTACCTCCCTCCTCTCTCTACCTCCTACCCTCTCTCTCTATTCCCCTTATATTCTCTCTCCCCTCACTACCTCTCCCTCCCTCTATTGGATGAATGAAGAAGAAACCCTTTTATGTGTTGTCATTGATGCCAACATTGTTTGTTGACAATTTTGTCTAGTTTGGTAAACACTTTTGATGACACCTTGATCTGGTAATTTGGTATGAAATTTATCATGTTATAAGATTGGCTTATGAGGTTACATTATTTTATTTAGGACTACTAAATACATCTATTATCAAATTTTCAATCATTTTGGATGAACAAGCTAAAAGTTACAATGATAGATGATCAACATACACTTTTTCAAATATATTGTGCAAGATGGTGTGTGTAATTTGGTTTGCATTCCTTCGATGTTTGGAATCAAACTTAGAAATTTTAAGAGATGGTTTATAGGTGTCAATACTCTACACATTCCAATTGGTGCATGCTTATGTGATCAAATGGGTTGTTGATGTGTGATTAGTTAGCTTATTTCATGTTTAGGTCCAATTCTTGGCTGACCTAATACATGTTATGTGTTGAAAATAATATGTATGTACTTTAGATGTTAGTAAGACCTGTTTTAGGTCCATGCTAACCCAAATCAAGTATTTCACGATTGACTTGAGTGTGAAGATGTTTTTGATTCAAGTGTGGAGTGAAAAAAACTATTTTGAATTAAAATAATGCTACATCTAATTAGGACAAACTAATTGATGTATGTGGGTGTAATAGGGTATATATGTAGGAAATTTTTGAGTTGCATAGCATGTTAACAATTTAATGTGATGTGTGAACCTGCAAATTTTTATGTGTGAGATCAGAATAAGGAAAAAATTGTTGTGAATGTTGAGAGACTACTAAGCAGAGCAGTATTTTATATTCAGGGCTTCATAGGAACTGGATTTAGCACAAGCAAGGTGCATCTTGTATCAGTTCACACTTTGGTTGAGTAGCCACTTTTTTTTTGTATCTATTCCTAGCTATGAGCCATACAAGGAAAATGAGTCCTAGTAGTGAACTCCTATAATATCTTATAACTTGTTATAATACATTGTGAGCTAATCCTCACCATGGTTTTCCCCTTTTTGGTTTTTCCACATAAAAATCTTGGTGTTCATGTGTTATGTGGTCTTGTGATCTCTTTCATGTTTTCATTCATTAATAAAGTTAGATACACTTTGTTAATTGGATGGTTTGTGATTATTTGGTTATATAGAATACAGATTCACCCCCTCTTAGTATTCTGGGTGTTCAACAATTGGTATCAAAGCCTAGTTCCTTTTGAAAAGCCTAATAGCTTGAGGAAGATCTTGGAGTTTGAACACATGGTTGATAAAAGGTGTCATATTCCTCTAGAAGAGTTTTTTGCAATTGAATATGAAGAAGATGACATGTTTGACAGAGAAGAACTTAAAGATGCTCTTGAAGATCTTGACAAAGTTGAAAGTAAGAACAAAAGTTTGAAGGAAAGCCCAGGGGAAGTAAATGAATGCATCAATATGTTGAGAGAGAAAATCAAGAAGTTCAAAGAAAGACATAGAGAAGTTAATGAACAGTTTGAAGAAGGAAAACGAAGATACCACCAGACTGAAAATGCAAGTAGAAGAAAAGAAGATAATTGAGGATTGTCTGAATGCCACTATACAAAACAAGAATGGTGAATGCACACAACTTGAACAAGAAGTGATAACCCTAAGATCAAATCTAGATAAAGCAAGAGCTCATGAGGACAAATTTAAAAAAACTACTACAATGCTTGATGAGTTGATTGCAATTCAAAAAACTTCGAAGGATAAAGGTGGCTTGGGACTTGAAGAAGGACAAAACTCAAAGGAAAATTAGACACCTAACAAGTTTGACAATCAAAAGAAGACTCAAGGCAATGGTAGACAGATCAAAAATCAAAGAAGCGATACTAGAAGACCTCCTATTAGATAACCAAATGCTCAAAGGTACCCATATTTCAATTGTATTTGTTTTTCATGCAATAAATTTAGACATAAGACTATAGAATGTAGAAGTAGAATGAATCAAAATGTTGGATCCTTTTTTGGACAATTTTTTGCATGGAATAAATTTGGACATAGAGCTACTGAATGGAGAAGTCAAATGATGAATAGATTCAATACTGGTAGAATGTTTCAATCTTTCAATGGCTATTGTTATACATGCAATGTATTTCCAAACATAAGGCTAACCAGTGTAGATCAAGAATGAATAGAAGTTAGTTTGGTCAAAATAATGTTATATGCTACAATTGTAACAAACCTAGACACATTTCAAGATTTTTCAGAAGCAAGAATGGAAGGCAGAATAATTTGGAACAGAGGAATAAACTTGTGAAGAAAGTTGATCCTATTGAAGTCAAGAAGGAAATGGAGAAGATTTGGAAGAAAAAATAGTAACATGAGAATATGGATGAATCAAATTCATCTGTACCTCCATCTAGTGCAGATAATTCTCTTGAAAACTAAACCCAGGAATAGGCTTAAGGGGAGCTTCTGGAAAAGAAATTGGTAGAAAATATGCAAATTTGAAGAATTGTAGAGCATTTTAGGGTTTCTAGTGTATCAATGAAGTGTTTCCCATTTTTTTGAGAATCTAAAGCAATAAATGTGAAATTATTGTAGATTGGTAAGGTATAATTGAAATTCTAAGTCATTTTAAATCACTTTTGCACATTTTAAAGTGAGCAAAGTGAATTGAAGGAGAGTTGAAGACAATTCAAAGCAATTCAGTGCAAAACATTCAAACCCTAGACCCTGTTGAGCATGAAAAAGGTATTTATAGCTATCTGTGCTTTGTAGGATTGAAATAGCAGTAAATTTTATAAGCATTTGAGATAGAATTAAGGTTTAAATGGCTACACCAACCATATTCAACATCACGAAGAGACCTAGACCAAAGTTTAAGAGGTTTTCATGGAAAGTTTTTTTTTTGATACATGTTTTCATGGAAAGTTTTTGACAATGACCCCGACAGTGCATTTTTGAAGATCCCAATTAAGGTTTTTCCCATTGAAGACACTAGGACCTATATACATGGAAAATTGGATGAGTATGATCACCAAGTACTTATAAATTGATGGTCTAATGAGCTAACTAGAGATGAGTTTTTGGTAAAACTAGAAAATATAAACCTAGTGTGAAAGAAGCTAGATATTTGGAATTGGTTCCCTAAATTTAGCAGTGATTTGGATGAGAAATATGTGAGGATGGACCTAAGAAGAATACATGACAAATTCATGTGGATAGATATTCCTGGACTAATTTCAAAAGAAGTAATCAAGGTGGTGAGTTGGTTGTGTGATACTAGACCCGTACTAGTGCTAAAGTTTGTAAAGAAAGATACAGATATGTAGCTAACTTGTGCCACATTTGAAAAAAGATAATTAACAACTAAACCAATCACCAATCGTACTATGAAGTATGAATCAATCATGATTGGCCACAAGATCTACTTTACCAATAGGGAGAACTTAGTATCTACAACTACAATCTATGTTGCCCGTGATATGGTGGTAAATGTGAAGGATTATGATTTATGTGAGTTGCTCTAGAAGCTGCTTAGACAGGTTCTATTTAATCTATGTGGTGAGTATATAGGTTAAAGGAAGTTGCAATAGAAAGGAAAACCTAGGTAGTTGGTGAGTCCTCTAGACCACATAGATTAGGAAGATCAACTTCCACCCCTACCTCTGCATTTCCAAAACCATCTCGTATAGCTACCATTAAATGGAAGAAGGTGGAGCCCAGTGCTTTATGAATAATTGATGTGTCTACAACCTTTGAACCTAGCACCCATACCACAAAGAGGAAGAATGTACCTCTGGTAGCACCTCTTGCTACCTCCAGAAGGAGGAAGAAACAAAAATCATCAAGAGGAAAAAACTTAAGTGTTGTTGTAGAAGAGGAAATTGAACTTGGTTTGAAATAATAAGAACAATTGAGAAGGAAAAGGAGAAGTAGTGCCACTAGTTACAAGTGGTGAACGTGTGTCTCAAGAAGCAAGCACCAAAATAAAGAGGACTCAAACTAACATAGTGGACACTTCAAAAGAAGAGGAAGGGTATGTGTAGGATCATGATGGACCAAAAAGTGGCGATATGATGGGTATGCGTAGGGTATGTGGCTGGCAATTTTTTTTTACCCAAAATTGATGAAACGAAAAGGGTTTCTAAAGGAGATTCTCAGATTTCCACCAATATAAATTATTCTTTACTTTGAATTTAATAAATAATTATTATCTGTTTTCTATTTGAATTATGACTAAAGTCCTTATTGATAGGCTAATTGAAAAACATCTATATCTTTTAAACGACATCACATTTTTTGAATCCAAAAAATGCGTCACATTCTATGCTTCACATACTATAGGATTTTAAAAAAAAATCATGAAGCTTTGACCAAGTTAAGGTGGTCAGACATACAAGTTTTTTTATATTTTTTAAAATTTGTAATAAAAAATTCATAATTAATTATTTACTTGGAAAAAAATTACAAAAATATGCATCACATTGGGACATGAGTCCTCTACTTATATATAAAATATTATTAAAAAATATTATCATTTTATTGTGGTTAGGGTGGTCAGACACACTACTTATTTTTTCCCTAAAATTTAAGTACTATTGCATTGAAATTTCAAATTTTCACCAAATAGATTTTTTTAAATAAACCTAGTAGTTTAGAAACTACATTCAATTTGCTATAGATTCCATTCTTACATATTTTTGAAATAATATAGATAACTTATTCAAATTTTACATCAAGTTGCCTAACTCTTATTTTTCTAAATTTTCTGCCACTTAAGGGCCTGATTTTTCCATGATGATCCTACACATACCTGGAAATAGAATTGGAAAGAGAAGATTTCATAGTACATGTTCACAAGAATCCTGAGAAGGAGAAAGAAAATATATTAGAGGAAGGCTCTTTGGAGAAAAAGTAGAAGAAAAAGAAGATAAATCCTCCTCTAGTAAGTGTTAACTCTCTTATAAAAGTAGATGTTCTTATTAACAATATGTTGAATCATGACAATATGTTAGAAGCCACTACAAAGTTATATGAAAAAGTGGATGAAGAATGTTAGAAAATAATCATTGAGGTAATTATTCAGTATATTATCATTCTAGAGGTTGATATAAACAACATTCAAGACAAAGTTCCTACATCTATGTGGAATGCATTGATGGAAAGAAGACATGAGACTATTGAAAAGGAAGATAAGATGAAATATAATGCTCTAGAGGAAATTGGATCCTTGTTATTTGAAAATGAAAAAGCCACACTAATTGAAGTGTATACTAAAGAGTTCACGGTTAAACAAAGAGGAACCATACTTATGGGAAGAGAAGAAGATAGAGCAGAAAAGCTAAAACAAGATACAATAAGTATGGTTAGAGATATAGTAGAGAAGTTTGGGATGATTCCAGTGTCATCATCTAGAATAGCACAAGAAAAGGAGCATGATAGTGCAAAGGTTACTAATGTAGAGAAAAATATTCCTCAAATTACCAATTTACCTATTTTTACAGTAGTTTCAGAAGATATAAATTCTCAAACTATAGAAGAAACTCCATCATTTGATGAAATAAATAATGTGGTGATCTCTCCACCACTGGTAGATGATGCAAATGCTTTCCTAGAGACATTCACTCCTCTAGAAGATACTGAAAATACAATCAATGAAAATAATGAAGACCAGAATAAGGTTGGTGCCAATGATGATGCTAAAGACCACCATGGCAAGAAAAATGAGGATACTAGAAATGAAGGTGAAGAAAATAAAAATGGATAAGAAGAAGAAGATCAAGATGAAAATAACAATGATAAGAAAGATGATGAGGATAAAAGGGAGAATGAAAACAAATACAAACAAAAGGAAAACCCCTCCGGAAAAGAAGAAGAAAAGAAAGAAGAGAACCAAGAAGAGACTAAATTTGAAAGAAATGAAGAAGAATCCAAAAATACCATGGATCTATCAAAGTCACTTGGAGAATCCTCTGGTAAAATACTCAAGCGTCTTTTGACAAGGTGAATAAGGATTCAACTAGCCATTCCTCCCCAGTTGATTCAGCTCTTGTCACATCAAGGTTGTGTAGATATGAATAAGATCTCACCTATTCAGATGATGGAGCTTAAAGATACTTTTCTTACCTCTAAAACAAAAGTAAATATTGATACTCTTCAGAAGGGGGATGAAATAATCAATGGTTCCATTAAAGCTCTACACGATGCTACCCTTGATACCACAATTGACAATTCTCTAACACCTGTTGAGAATTTAAAGTTTTTGGTTGATTCACTCAAGGAGTATACCTCTAGCCTAAAGGAGAAAAATATAAAAGAAGTTGAGTCAAGAATTTCTGAGAAGATATTTCTTGTGCTTTAGGATAGATGTGCAACTACACATAGCAAGGTGATGAAATGCTTGAAATAAGTGAAGGAATGTGAAGATGAAGCTCAAATATTATTCTTGTATTACATGTAGTGGAAAAATTCCATCCAAGGCATTAAGGACTTAATGGACTCAGTAGATTCATAATTATCTAATGCATTCAAAGCTTATGACCTTGCAAAATATAGAAACTATGCCTCTTGGAATGACTTTTCAAACTTGGAAAATAAGTTCTTCACTTTGCAAAGACAAAAAGAAGATGTTATAAGGTGGTTTGGATGGACTGGAGACTTAGTAAAGTGAAATAATATACCAATATAAAGTGCTCTTGTTGAAGCTAGAAAAATTGAAAAGATAAATCCTAATCCAACTACTTTGAAAGAGGGAGAGGAGATCTTGATGGAATTGGAATTAATGCATAAGGTGCTTGCTAAAACCAAGAAGATTTGGGATGAATGAAAATTTTCTTGGGAATCCATTCTCAAGGAGTTAGAAAGTGCCTCCACTTTCAGATAAACATTCTTCATGATTTTCCTTTTATTGTTTTAGTTTCTTTTAGTTTTCTCTTTGCACATATGATCAGGTGAAATTCTTGGAATAACTCCCTAAGGGGGAGCTAGTCATTTCATTTTAGATGTTTTTTTTCTGTACATATACATAATGTTGTACAACTTACATGTGTCTCACCAGCACAAAATTTGTCCTTGATGTCAAAGGGGGAGAATTTTGTGTGCTAGAATTTTTAAGTAAGTTTGAGTGCTAGAGCTATTAAGATATTGTGTCTTGAGAGAAGTTTTGATGTATGTTTGAAAGGGGGAGTTCATAAAAGTTTTTGAAGATAGATTTTATGTTAAATTTTTGGAGATTCACTTTTGGAACATGTTGCCATCAATTGAAGAGGGGGATATTGTTGGAATAATGAATAAGAAACACTTTTATGTGTTGTCATTGATGCCAACATTGTTTGTTGATAGTTTGTCTAATCTGGTAAACAGTTTTGGTGACACCTTAATCTGGTAATATGGTCTAGAATTTATTTTGCTATAAGATCAACTAATGAGGTTATATTATGTTATTTAGGACTACTAAATACATCTATTATCAAGTTTTCAATGATTTTGGATGAACATGGTAAAAGTTACAAATGACAAAAGATCGACATACAATTTTTTGGCTTATACTGTGAAAGATGGTATGTGTAATTTGGTCCGCATTCTTTTGGTGTTTGGAATCAAACTTAGAAATTTTTGGAGATATTTTATAGGTTTTAGTACTCTACACATTCCATTTGGTGCATGCTTGTGCAACCAAATGGGTTGTTGGTGTGTTATCAATTGGCTTATTTTATGTTTAGGTCCAATTCTTGGCCGACCTAATACATGTTATGTGTTGAAAAGAATATGTATGTAATGTGGATGTTAGTAAGACCTATTTTAGGTCCATACTAACCTAAATAAAGTATTTCATGATTGACTTGAGTGCAAAGATGTTTTTGAATCAAGTGTGACATCAAAAAAGCTATTTTAAATTAAAATAAGGCTACATCTAATTAGGCCAACGTAATTGATGTATGCATATGCAGTAGGGTATATATGTAGGACATTTTTTAGTTGCATAGTGTATTAACAATGTAATGTGATGTGTGTGAGATCTAAAATTGTGCAAAATTGCAAAATTGTATGTGTGAGATCAGAATAAGGGTAGAATTGTTGTGAATGTTGAGTGACTACTGAGAAGAGTAGTATTTTGTATTCAGAGCTTCATAGGAACTAAATTCAACACAAGCAAGGTGCATCTTGCATTAGTTCAGACTTTGGTTGTGTAGCCACTTTTTTTTGTATCTATTCCTAGCTATGAGCCTTACAAGGACAGTGAGTCCTGGCAATGAGCCCCTATAATATCTTATAACCAATTATAATATATTGTGAGCTAATCCTCACTATGGTTTTTCCCTTTTTGGGTTTTCCACATAAAAATCTCAATGTTCATGTGTTATGTGGTCTTGTGATCTCTATAATGTTTTTATTCATTACTAAGATTAGATACACTACTAATTGGATGGTTTGTGATTAATTGGTTATATAGAATATTGATTCACTCCCCCCTCTTAGTATTCTAGGTGTTAAAGACACTCCCCCTCTCTACCTCTCTCTCCATTTATTTATATCTCTCTCCCTCTCTTAATCTATCTCCCTCCCTCCCTCCATCCCCCTCTAACATTCCCTCTCTCCCTCTCTCTCCATATCTCCCTATTTAGTGTATAATATTTAGAGTTTAAGGCTTAAGGTGTAGGGTTTAAGGTTTAGGACCTATCGTTTATGTTTTAGGGTTCATGATGGAGGGTTTATGGTCTACACATACACCTATCTCACCTATCTCTCTAATATCTACCTCTCCCTCCATCCCTCCCTACCCCTCTCTCCCACCCTCCCTCTCCCTACCTTCCTCTCTCTCTAAATTATTCATGGTTTAGGGTTGAGGGCCTAATATTTATGGTTTAGGGCTTAGGTTATAGAGTTTAGTTCATTGGTTTATGTTGGCACATACCTCTCTCTTTCACCTCTCTCTCTCCTCTATCTATGCTCCCTCTCTTCCTCCTTCCCTATCTATGTCTTCTCCCTTCCCTCCCTACCCCTTCTCTTTCACACTCTCTTCTTCTCTCTATCTAACCTCTCTACCTCCCCTCTGTCTCTCTCTCCCCCTCTCTTCTCCCTGTTTAGCACATATATATATATATATATATATATATATATATATTATATTTTAGGGATTAAGGTTTAGGGTTTAGGGTTCATGATGGAGGGTTGAGGGTCTACCTACCTCTCTCTCACCTCTCTCTCTCCCCTCTCTACATCTAACTCCCTCCCTACTTCCCTCTTATTTATCCCTTCCTCCCTCCCTATCCCTCTCTTTCTCACTCCATATCCCTCTCCCCTCTCCCTCTCTCTCTCTCTATAATTTCCCCTTTTCTAAAAATAGTTGTTACTATTTTTAGTAAACCCAATTTTTAAAGTTGCCAATCAAGACTTGCAGATAAATTGGGTTTTTATATTCTTTTAAGGCTAGGAAACCAAAGAAGAAATAATCTCTAAGGCTGGTAAACCAAGGATATTGAGGCTTGAAGGTAGTAGTTTTGATAGTCTCTAGGAGCAGTTTCTCACAAAAATTGCCAACGTGTTGAATAGTTGAAGTTTATTCTAGAATTTGGTATTTTGTTTGTAGGTGGAAGTATGATATTTGGGGTTTGAGTGATTTATTTTTGTATATGTTAATGAAATATTTATGGATGTAGTTTTGATGATATTTCATAGTATTTGATGTTATTTTATCATAATAAATGTTGGTGTGGAGTTTGGAGATTTTCCCTACAGTTTGGATAAAGTTTAGTGTGTGTTTGGGCTTCATATTTGCTCTTTTTTTTAGAAAAGTTACAACATATGTATATTAATGTTATCAGATATATGAGATAGAAATAATAATGTATTCCCATATTAAAAATCAGTAAAATACATTCTATTTTGGTTGCATCAAGTTGTTGGTTATTTAACGGCGTTTTTGGAGCAATTATTTGAGTACCCGATTTCATGGTTTGATCATATTTATAATTCTATTATAGTTGTTTGGAGAAGTGTTAAATATGATTTAATTTGCAGAAAGGGACATTACAGTGGTATTAGAGCTATTATATTGCTAGCCCGAGGGTTTCAAAGATGCAACACACTAAATCAAACTCCTTTCTTGAAGGTGGTTACTTTACACTCACTCACTCTTCCAACACCATGGAAGAATTTGTTATGGATCCAGCTGCTATGAGGGCTACATATAACAATATGGATGAGGGTTTCAAGAATTTAGTTCCCTATAATTATTTCTTAATTCACATGAAAGGTATGATGGTATTGAAAGGTTATAAATTACAACCAATTTTGAGTGAGAAAAATCAAGAGGAGGAGATCCAAGATCATGAAGTAAAGGAGATATCTCTACAAGAAGATGAAAAATTTGAGTCAAAGGTTGAAGGTAATTAAATTTTAATTGAAAAATATATTTCAATAAATGAAATATCACAACAATAATGTGTTCACTTTGATGATTCTTTAGTCATGCATGAAATTTCTACAAATAATGTAATGCATGAATAATAGGAGATAGTGATAGAAAAATTTGAGACACAAATTCAAAGTATGAAAGACTTTAATCCTAATTCAAATTCATTTGTTGGAAAATATATGAATATCAACCTTGATTTCTTTTTTGGGGCTGAAACTAATGATGGGTTCTCTAAGGTTCTTCCAAAAGTTGGACATGAAAGAGGAAAAGGTGATGATATCTTCAATTTAATTTTTAATGTTCACTCATACCATTTCATTAATGAGATTACAAGTGGCTTTGAGTTTGGAACTTCCAAAGAGGCTACCAATCATGGGGAGCACAATGACTACTTATATTTTGATCAAACCATTCAACCCACTTTCACTTGGGATCTAGGTGTATCAGTATCTAAGCATGGTGAGGATTTATCTTGGGATAAATTTTGCAATCATTGCAATGTTGCTTTAGATCCATCTCAGGAGTCATGTAGGGATGATGTCATTGAAGAAGCTAATGATGGAAGGTATGTTGATGATATTGAATACACAACTAATTTGTTATTAATTGATGCTGATTTTGATCAATGATATGAAAGCCTTGATTTTGATAAAAAAAGAAGAAGCCTAGATTATGAGCTAAGGCACAATATCATTGTTGATTTGGATCCTCAACCCAATCCTACACATTTTCATCAAATTAGAAAATAAAGTGTTTATGAGGATTGGGGCAGCCATGGTATAGTTGGTGATAGGTATGAGGAAGGTTTTAATTTTGGAATTCCTTGTAATTTACAAAAGATTGAAATGGATGAGGAAATTTTCAAAGAAGCAACTCTTGGTGTCAACTCAAAATGAAGTGCAAGTCTTATCTAAATTGGATAGTGCACATATGCATGCAGAAAGTATCATTCAAAATGCACCAAGAGATCAAAATGAGTTTAATGTTTCCTATGATTATTTTAAAATCATGAAGAACACCATGGAAGAATTAAAAATAGCTTACTTTCATATGATACATGTTAAATATATGGCTAACAAGTTTGTAGATGAGACCCTATTCATGTCTAAGAAATTAAGGGAAGAAGTTGGGGAGCTCACTAGTAAGCTTAAATATACAAATATTACTTTGGAAAGTGTCCAAGAGGAACTTTTAGAGGAGAGGGGTCAAATCTATGAGGCTCAACAATTCAAGGAAAGGACCAAGGAGGAAAAATAGGTAACAAAAGAGTTAGATTGCATCAAAGAGGGGCATGATCTGGCCCATTTAGATAGTAGAAGTTTGGACCAGCAAGAGGATGAAGATAATTTTTTAGACTATTAATAATCCTATATTTATGATGGAAACTAATGTGACCCATGATAATCCTTTATTTGAGTTGGAACTAATAGATTGCAGTGATGAGATTGGATTTGATTGCAGGACTTGGGACCTAGATGTAGTTTCTTGCTATGAGATGATGTCTCAATAGTGGAGTAAAGGATCAACCTTCAATGTTAGTACTATTTCCCACATTCCAATAAATTTTTGCATGTACCAAAATACCAATTTGTAGATGAGTTGGATGGACTCTTCAGCCCTGTAGCAGAATAGTTCTTGCGTAAGGTTGGTTGGTAGAGATATTTTGACTATAGGGGATGATCCTGTTGTTACTACCATATAGAAATCTCCTATCTTTTCAGTTGGATTTCAATTTAATGATTGCTTCCCTCACATCATTTGGATTGTTGTGGAGACATCATTTCATGAGAATATTTTTGTTGAGAATCGGCATAATTTTGGACAATTGGTTGTAAGTATTTTTCGTAGATCCAATTCATTCTTTTATTGGTTCCACCTTGGTGAGAGATGGTCACTGCCATTACTTTGTGGAGGTGAAATACATGATTACATATGATAGTTTAATGTTTCCTTTTTCTTGGTTGTTTGGGTGTGCTTGGGGGCTTCCCTTGGACACTTGGAGTTTAAGTGTTGATGTCATGATTCATGATGGTGACAACAAAAGCATTTCTTGGTTCATGAATTTTTGAGATAGGGGTATGTTTTATGGCATTTATAATTCTAGTTGTGAGTTGGATGGTGTCTTAATTTTGGTATTCCAAGGGAGAATATTTAATTTTGAGTATGGTGGATCATTATTGGCACATTATCATCATGGTGCTCTAGACAAATGTTAGCGACTAGGGGAGTAATGTCATCATATTTCCTTTTGTATGTCTCCATTTCTGGTACTCTATAGTTATGGTTCTATCTCTTTAGCTGAGTTATTAATTTAAAATAGTAGAGCACCTATAGAAAGTGAAATTTTCCTACAAATTCAAGAGGACCTAGGATCATTCAGAGATGATGCACATCTTGTGTAGTTAGTGTGTGTTATCTATAGGTTTCTGATGAAGTTGTGTGAAGTTTTGTGGGTCTTGTGTATTCGAGAATTTCTTTTTGGGTATAAAATTATCAAGATTTTGTAAGTCATTTCATATTGTTAATTTCCCAATTCAAATCAGCTTCATAATTCATGGTTTTATTTTTTCAATTTGGAGCAAAACAATGTTGACCAAATTGTGTGATTTGGGTATTCTATGAAATTTAAATGTTTTGGGGATTACCACATGTTGCTTGCTTGGATGTATCTAAAAATGTATAGTGTTCCTTAGAAAAATATTCAGACTAATGAGTCACAGAGGTGGAGTGATAAGTTTATGCTTATAGATAGTCTCAGGAAGAACAACTTTAACACAAATGGGTTATTTATTGTAAATTCATATTTGGGAGAATTGTGCTATGTATGTTTCTATTGTATGAAGTTGTTCTTCACTATTCTATGGTAATTTTTCTTCCTTAAATCATTCCATGAAGCTGAAAGTAATATCTCCCAATTTGAGGTAAAGTATGGGCTTTATGCTACACATTCCTGCACTAAATATTTTAGCACTGTGAAGGTAAGAGAAGTAACTATTTCCTAAATTCATATTTTTGGTGATGAGGAGTCCATTATATCTTATAACATTACTAAAGGAAGAAAAAATCAGATTTTTAACATTGGGAAAGATCTCTAGAGATATAGATTTTTCTCGTCTCACACTAGTGTTTTTGGCAAGTTGATTAAACCTTTGGGGGAAGATGTGTTTCAGTGGAATAGTGAGAATGTATACATCAATTAATTATACATAAAATAGCTTAGATTTCATATATTTTGTTTTTGGATACATAGCATTGGAACAAAGGAATCTAAGTCCTCATTTTTGCACAATACTCTTTGGCAAAGAATGCAACTCTTCACAAGTACAAGATCGAGACTTAATATGCAATTTGACATGACATATCATTTTAGCATAATGTTTTTGGAGCATAATGTTTGTAATTTCTTGAGGAATTTTTTTTTTTGGGAGGGAGGACTTATAATGTCCCCTTTTCTAAAAATATCCCCTTTTCTAAAAATATCCCCTTTCCTAAAAATAGTAGTTACTATTTTTAGTAAACCCAATTTTCAAAGTTGTCAATCAGGACCTACAGATAAATCGGATTTTTGTATTCTTCTAAGGATAGGAAACCGAAGAAGAAATAATCTCTAAGGTTGGTAAACCAAGGAGATTGAGGCTTGAAGGAAGTGGTTTTGATAGTCTCCAAGATTAGTTTCTCACAAAAATTTCCAATGTGTTGAACAGTTGAAGTTTATTCCAAAATTTGGTATATTGTTTGTAGGTGGAAGTGTGATATTTGGGGTTTGATTGATCTATTTATTGTAGATTTTAATGAAATATTTATGGGAATTGGTTTGCTTATATTTTACATTATTTGATGTTATTTTATCAAAATAAATCTTGGTGTGGAGTTTGGATATTTTCCTTGCAATTTGGATAAAGTTTAGTTTGTGTTTGGGCTTCATATTTTCTCTTTTGCTTTGAGAAAAGTTGCAGCAGATGTATATTACTATTATCAGATATATGAGACAAAAATATAATGTATTACCATATTAAAATATAGTAAAATACATTATTTCTTGGTTGCATCAAGTTTTTGGTTATTTAATGATGTTTTTGAAGCAATTTTTTGAATACCTAATTTCGTTGTTTGATCATATTTATAATTTTGTTATAGTTATTTGGAGAAGTGTTAAATCCAATTTAATTTGCAGCAAGGGAAATTGCAGTCTCTTTATAAATTATTCATGGCTTAGGATTTAGGGCCTAGGATTTAGGGTTTATGGTTTAGCATATAATGTTTAAGGTTTAGGGTTTATGGTTTATGGTTTATGGTTTAAGGTTTAGGGTTTACAATTGATGGTTTAGGGTGCCACCTACCTCTCACTCATCTCTCTCTTTTTCCCCTCTCTACTTTTCTCTCCCTCCCTCCTTCCCTATCTACCCATCCTTCCCTCCATCCCCACCCCTCTCTCTCTATCCATCTCTTCTCTCTCATCATGCTACCTCCCTCTCCTCTCTACCTCCTACCCTCTATCTTTATGTCTTCTCTCTCACCTCTATATCTCTCTCTTCTTTCTACCTCCCCCTCCCTCACTCTCTCTACCTCTCCCTTCCTCCATCATTCTTTCTCTTTTCCCCTCACTTCCTCTATATCTCACCTCTCTATCTTTCTCCCCCCTCTCTCTAAATTATTCATGGTTTAAGGTTTAGATTTTATGGTTGAGGGTTTAGAGATCAAATTTGGATATTTAGGTTTTTGTGTTAAATTATTAATATTGGGTTTTAGGGTTTAGCAAATAGTGTTTAGGTTTGCAACTTAGGTTTTAGCATTTATGATAGAGGGTTTAGAGATAAAAAAATTTTTAGTTTTTAGTGTTGAAAATTATTAATGTTAGGTTTTAGGGTTTCACAAATAGCATATAGGGTTTAGGTTTTATGATGAAGGGTTAACATTGAGGTTTTAAGGATTAAATTAAAATTTTAAGGTTTTCGTGCTAAAATTTAGCATTAATAGGATTTAGGGTTTAGGGTCTAGTGTCTAGGTGTTAGGGCCTAGGTTTTAATGTTTAGAGCCTAACATTTAGGGTTTAGTTTATAGTTCTCAAAGATTAGGGCTTAAGGATTATGATTCATGATGGAGGGTTGAGGGTCTACCTCTCTCTCTCTCTCTCTCTCTCTCTCTCTCTCTCTCTCTCTCTCTCTCTCTCTCTCTCTCTCTCTTCCCTCTCTCCCTCCCTCCCTTCCTACCCCTCTCTCACACACACATCTTTACCTCCCTCACCTCTCTACCTTCCCTCTCTACCTATCCCTCCCACCCTCTCTCTCATCTCTTTATCTCTCACCTCTCTAGCTCCCTCCTATAGTCCCTCTCATGTTTGTGATCTTTAGTAAATATTTTAGTTTTGATTGTATTCATATACCTACATATTTGATTCAAGATTATTCATAGCATCACTATTTTGCATTTGCATTAGTTCTAGATACACCCCTTGATATAGTTATGTTATGTTCATATTATGATGGATTTTGCTAGTTTGTCTTGATGATTATGCACATGTATATCTGGATGAGTAATTTGGGATTATGTTGTATACCCCATTCAGGGATTGCATGTTCTTTGGATTTTATATAGATATATGCATAGGAACAATTGATATTTGTTGAGTGGATACAAGTATAGGGAATTTTTCAACCAAGCTTCATAGGTTTGAGTTATTCCCTAATGGTGGTTATATGGGAGATGTCACATTGGCCAATTTGTTAGCCTTAACTGTCATACTGAATTTGACTGTGAATTCCCTATCTTCTTACCATGTTGGATGGATTTGGTATGATTCTAGATATCATAACCCTATTATGGAAGCCTAGTGACTGTGTGTTTTGCTTTATTTAAATTTCATTTTTTGCAAAATTAGTTCAACTTTATTCTTAAATTGATTTAATGGTTAATTAAATATGTTAAAAGATGTTTTGAAATGAATTGGATGGATTAATTAAATTTTGTGGGAATATTTGAGGGATTTGAATTAAGAAATGAAAAAAAAAGTTTTTTTTTTAATATTATATTGAGTTTTGAAAATGGGTAAAAAGGGAGAAAGCGATTTTATTTCATTTTTTTATGTAATTTTGTGAGAGAAAAATAGAGGAGAGAAAAACCTTGTTTCAAAAAATCAGTATATTGGTGATTGGGAGTAAAATTCTAATTGAAATTTGATGAGGTCAATTTTTTTGGGATAGGAATTGTGAATGGATCATGCATGCTAATTTTTGTGAGCTATCATTTAACATTTTTGGAGTGTTCTTTATTTCAAATTTGGACAGAATTTGAGGTATTTTGATTGTTTTCAATTAATTTTTAAGCATTTTCTTTCAAATGTATTGTTAGGAAATGAATTGAGGGAGTGTAGAATCCTCCCATCTC
Source organism: Sequoia sempervirens (assembly GCA_007258455.2). Classification (NCBI taxonomy): domain Eukaryota; kingdom Viridiplantae; phylum Streptophyta; class Pinopsida; order Cupressales; family Cupressaceae; genus Sequoia; species Sequoia sempervirens. The sequence continues at coordinate 395,479,204 of VDFB02000003.1, read as the reverse complement.
TTTTTATTTTGTAAATTGAATTGTAGAAGTTGGTTTATTATTTAAATTTTGAGAATTTAAAAAAATACGAGGTTACCATGCCCAATTTTTAGTAGAGTGATGAAAATGTTAGATTTGTAGCTTGAATTAGGTGTTGGTAATATTTTCACCAAATGGGTATTGTTAAAATTTTAAATTTTAAAATTTGGATTTTTGATAAATTTCCATGGTGGAATTGAAAATTTTTCTAGTTTTTTACACTGTTCAAATATTAAAAAATTTGAAAGTTTTGGGTAGAATATTTGAATTTGAATGTTTGGAAAAGGTGGAATCTTGTGAAATGAGAGGTTATTTATTGTTGGAAAGTTTCATTGAATTTTGAAAAATTTGGATTTTTGTATTGGTTTTTGTGCCACACTCGGAGGATGTGATGAGCTTAGGACTTAGGTATTAGAGAGGGTTAGAGGAGTGTCTCCCAAAGTTTCCATGATCCAAAGTGTTAAGTAGGATGATCATTGGTGGGGAGTCATTTAATCAAGTGATAACTAATGAAAGATGGGTAATAAAAATAATCAAGATAATAGATACCCCTTTCATGCCTTGAGTGTTTGTAACAACTAAGGATGATTGGGAAGGCATGCCAACTCAGGGAGCTTGGGTACTGCAAGGTCAACTATCATTGTCAGTATGAGAGTAGTAATTTTGAACCATCTGGATAACTCAGAGGGGGGGTGAATCAATTATTATAAAACAATTTTCTTCACTTTAATTTATCTGAAGCAAACTTAAATCAAACAGATATTAATGAACATGAAAGCACACAACAACACCATGCACAAAGAACACCAAAATTTATGTGGAAACCCAAGAAGGGAAAAACCATGGAGAATAATAATTCTCAATTATAAAACATTGGTTAAGGTGACATTGGTTAAGGTGATTTTTACAAGGGCTCACTACCATGTTGCTCACTATAGGGTGGCTCACTGTCGGTTGGACTCACTACTCAGCTATTATAGTCAAAGATACAGAAAGGATCATTGCCAAAAGATAAAGGCTCACTACCTATAGAAAATAGATCACTGCCAATAGAAGAATGATGAAAGGAAATCCACCATTGAAAGAATTGTCACCAATAAAAACCAGATAGAATCTCACTGTCTACTACCTCCGTCCATACAATTTTGCACACTTTTCAATGTATGGATATTTAGATTCTCATTCATCACACTTTATTTCCTCAAACAAAATCAACTCTTTCTTATATCATTCCATGCTTCCATAATCTCTCAATTCATCCAAACATAATTTCATGATCTTCCTTGTTGGCCAAATACAATTTGGAATAGGTCACCACAAAATAATTCTCATGGTGGAGAGGAATGAAATGTGGACAAAATATAGCCTCTTTGCTCAAATCAACATGCTACATGATATCCAAAACCAAAAAGTAAGATATAATGCAAACCATGTGTTGGAGCACATTAACCAACTAATAGATCAGTTCAGACCCAAAAGAATGTATCTTAGTGTGTTACAAGAGGAATGGGACTAGGACAGATACAACCAAAAAGAATTAGATCTTTACAGCATGACATCTAGAACTAGGACAAATCTGGATGACCAAGGCACCAAAATTGAACTTTGGTCAACCAACCAAGATATGTTGACATCAATGACAACCATCAATGACAACAAGCAATCAACATCATCTCAACACATTCCAACAATCTCCCCCTTTGTTATTGATGGCAACATTCATCAATAACAAACCAACCAACTCAATTTCAGCATCAAGGGCCATCTTATATTCTTTTCTTCTCTCCCTTTAATATTAGAGACAAAGGGAAAACATCCCTCTTAAAAACTTACTCCACTCCCCCTATGAGGAAGCCACCAAACATTGATCCAAATAAAAATGAGCATGTAATACTTTGGACCAATGCACACCCCAGTGCATGCTATTGTAGACTAGGAGGGGGTAGAACCCTTAACTTCTGCCGGAGATACTCAAAAGTATCTTTGCTCAATGGTTTTGTGAAAATATCTACAATCTGCTCTTTTGTAGGTACATATTCAAGTTTTACTTCATTTTCCAACACCTTCTCTCTCAAGAAATGATATCTAATGGATATATGCTTCATTCTAGAGTGTTGTACCAGATTCTTGGAAATGTTTATTGCGCTAGTATTATCACATATAATTGAGATCAGTTCATCAAATGATATGCCAAAATCCTTCAACATTTGTTTCATCCACAATATCTGAGTGCAACATGAGGAGGTTGCAATGTATTCAGCTTTAGCAGTAGATAAAGATACAAAATCTTGTTTCTTACTTGACCAAGCAACCGATCAGGAGCTAAGAAAATAAGCTCCACCACCTGCACTCTGCCTGTTATCAACACATCCTACCCAATTAGCATCAGTATAAGCTATCCAAGTGAAATCTGAGTCCTTTGGATACCATAATCCCATGTCTTTTATACACTTCAAATATTTGAAGATACTTTTTATTGTAACAAAATGTGATTCCTTTGGTTCATGTTGAAATCTAGCTACTAAACAAACAACATACATAATGTCCGGTCTAGTGGCAATCAAATATAACAGTCCTTCAATCATTGATATGTACATGCTTGCATCAGCTTTAGGTGAATCATCTTCTTCTGTCAACTTACATCCGGTAACAATAGGTGTAGAAACCGATTTGGAGTTCTCCAATCGAAACTTCTTCAACAACTCTTTGGTATACTTGGATTGAGATATGAAGATTCCTTTGCTGCTTTGATTTACTTGCAATCCAAGGAAGAAATTTAGCTCACCTATCATAGACATCTCGAATTCCTTATGCATTTCATCTACAAATTTTCTGCACATATCATCATTTCCTCCAAAAATTATGTCATCAACATAAACCACAACAATCAACATTTGATTTGAGTGAGTTCTGTAGTATAAATTACTGTCAGTAGATCCCTTATGAAATCCTTGTCCAATTAAGCACTTGTCTAATCTACCATACTAGGCTCTAGGTGCTTGCTTCAATCCGTATAAATCTTTCTTCAACCTGCAAACAACATCTGGGTCACTTCCAAACTTGAATTCTTCTAGTTGCTCAGTGTGAACTTCTTCCTTCAGTTCTCCACTCAAGAATACAGATTTTACATCCATTTGATAGACTTTAAAATCCTTAAAAGCCACAAAAGCCAAAAAATATCCAGATTGCTTGCATCCGGGCAATAGGGGCATATGTCTCTTCAAAGTCAATACCTTCGATCTGAGTGTAACCTTTTCAAACCAATCTTTCCTTGTTTCTCATTAGCTATCTGTTTTCATCCAACTTGTTCTAGAATACCCACTTTGTTCCAATTACATTTTTGTCTATTGATCTGGGCACAAGTTCCCAAGTCTAATTTTTCTCTATCTGATCAAGCTCTTCCTTCATTTCCTTCACCCAATTCTGATCATTGCATGCTTCCTCCATAGTCTTTGGCTCAGTTTCCAAGAGTAAACACAATAATACTTGCTCTTGAGGTTCTTTGATTCTTGTGATGATTCCCTTATTCTTATCTCCAATAATCTAATTTTCTGAGTGGTTTTTCTATACATACCTTGGAGTTTTAGTTGTATTTGTCGAAGCCTCCTTTGTTTCTTCTTCTTCTTCTTCTTCTTCTTTCTTATCCTTTTCTCCTTTGTCATCCAAGTCATCTAATTCATATTCAATATTCCTTTAAGGAATTCTTTGAAAATCTTCATCTACTTTCACATTCACACTTTAAACAATCTTATTCAGTCTCTTGTTGTAACACAGGTATGCTTTGCTTCTTGTAGAGTAACCTAAAAATATTCCTTCATCAGCTCTGCTGTTGAATTTTCCAAGATTGTCTTCATCTCTCCGGATGTAGTATTTACTTCCAAAAATTTTGAAGTAATTTATTGTGGGAGCTCTTCCATGCCATAGCTCATATGATGTCTTTCCATACTTACTCTAGAATAGTACTATGTTAAGAGTGTATACTGTTGTGTGTATCGCTTCTCTCCAGTAGACTTGTGGTAAGCTTGCTTCCATGATCATTGTTCTAGCTACTTCATGAACTGTCCAGTTCATTCTTTCCACTACACCATTCTACTAAGGTGTTCTAGGGGTAGATAGTTGTCTTTTAATGCCATGCTTTTCACAATATTTGTTGAATTCATCAGAAGTAAACTCTCCTCCTCTATTAGATCTTAAACACTTGATTCTTCTATCAACTTCATTTTCAACTCTTGTCTTGAAAATCTTGAATTTTTCTAGAGCTTCTGATTTCTCTCTTAAGAATACAACCCAAGTGATTCTAGAATAATCATCTATTAAAAGCATGAAATACCTCTCACCTTGTAAGCTTCTTGTTTTGTTCAGAAAACATAGTTCAATGTGTACAAGGTCCAAAAAACCTATAGATGATTCATCTTTTCTTTGAAATGTTTCTCTAGTCTTCTTTCCTTCTTAACATCCTTTGCAGATAGGTTTGGTTTGGTCAGTCTTGGAAAATATCTAACTACTCTTGATGAACTAATCCTTACCATATTGTCGAAGTTGATGTGACAATCCTCTAGTGCCAAAGCCAACTATCATTGGATTGAGATATAAGAATATTTTTGTAGCTCCTTCCAACTGATACATATTCCCACTTGTTCTATTTCCAACTGCAACAACAGTTCTAGATCTTTTTCGGATCTCACAACCATCATCCTAAAACACCACATTGTAGCCATTTTCACACATTTGTCCAACACTCAAAATATTATGATATAAATCCTTCACATAGTAAAAATTGTCAGTGTTATGTTTTCCATCAAAGGTAATAGAACCAATTCCAAAAATCTATGTTGTTTTATCATCACCAAATCTAACTCAACCTCTATATTTCTCAAGCTTCAGAAACTTTCTTTTATCACCGGTCATATGATTCAAACATCCAATATCAATCAACCATTCATCTCTGTTTCTTTTAAAAAATAATGCAACTTCAATGCAAATGTTAGAGATATCAAATTTGGATTCATCCTTTTCCACCAAAAACAAACAATCCTCATGATTTGATTCATCATCTGAAATTCCAGCATTCTCATTGACGTAATATGCCTTCTTATTGATCTTCTTAAACTTTTATCTTGTTCCTTTCTCTAGACACTTAGTTGCTATATGACCAATCTTTCCACATCTAAAACATTTAAGAGGTAACATAGCTTTGTACTTGCCAATACCTCTCTTCAGTTTCCTTGTGAAATTTTCTTCCAAATCCTTTGAACTTTCATCATCTGAATCCTCTTCTATTTTTGTGGCTTTGAAGGTTGTTTTTGATTTCTCCTTTCCTTTTCCAAATTTCCTCATTTCAAATGCGGTCAAAGTGCCAAATAGTTGCTCTCAGGAGAATTTCTTCGGATCATAAACTTCTTCAATAGCTGAGATCTTGTCACTATAGCTTTTCAGTAGGGTCATCTGAATCTTTTCCATTACATCTTCATCTATCAGAGTGCCTCCTTGATTTGTGACTTCATTTAGTGCACTGCCAACTCTCTGAAAGTAGCTAGCTATATCCTCACTTTCTTCCATCCTCAAGTTCTCATATATGCGCTTAGCTATCAACTTCTTTAATAATTTGACTCTATCATTTCCTTCATAGATTTTTTTCAAATTTTCCCAAACTTCATAAGTAGTGGCCAATGAAGTAACTTTTGTTAACTCAGTCTTAGATAGATCACTAAATATTGCATAATTTTCCTCTTCATTCTATTCATAGGATGAAATCTCATCCGTAGAACTAGGGCCAGCTATCGATTCAACATATTTTTTCTCAATAGCTTTCCAAGTCTTGTACCCTAGAAAGATCATATAACCTCTCATCTATAGTTTCCAAAAGCTATAGTCAAATCCATCAAACACTAGAATTTTCAATTTGTGCACCATCAGATCTACCCCAAGCGGTTAAGCTCTTCTTTGAGGAACCAAAGCTCTGATACCAATTATTGAATAGTCCAGATAACTGAGAGGGGGGGTCAATTAGTTATTATAAAAAAAATTCTTCACTTTAATTTATTTGGAGAAAACTTAAATCAAACAGATATTAATGACATGAAATCACACAACAACACCATGCACAAAAAACACCAGAATTTATGTGGAAACCCAAGAAGGGAAAAGCCATAGAGAATAATAATTCTCAATTATTAAACACCAGTTAAGGTGACACGGGTTAAGGTGATTTTTAAAGGGCTCACTTCCGAGTTGCTTAGTTCAAGGTGGCTCATTGCCAGTTGGGCTCACTGCCCAAATATTATAGCCAAAGATACAGAAAGGCTCATTGCCAAAAGAGAAAGGCTCGGTGCCTACAAAAAATGGATCATTTCCAACAAAAGAATGATGAAAGGAAATCCACCACTGAAAGAACTATCACCAAAAAACACCGGATAGAATCGCACTATCTACTACCTTCAGTCATACACTTTCACACACTTCGCAATGTCTGGATATTTAGATTCACATTCATCACACTTGCTTTCCTAAAAAAAAATCAACTCTTACTTATATCATTCCATGCTTCTATATCTCTCAAGTCATCCAAACATAATTTCATGATCTTCCTTGTCGGCCAAATACAATTTGAAATAGGTCACCACAAAAACATTCCCGTAGTGGAGAGGAATGAAACATGGACCAAACATAGCCTCTTTGCTCAAATCAACATGCTACATGATATCTAAAACCAAAGAGTAAGATATAATGAAAACCATGTGCCAGAGCACATTAACTAATTGCCAAATCAGTCCAGACCCAAAAGAATGTATCTTAGTGTGTTATAAGAGGAATGGGAGTAGTATAGATACAACAAATAAAAAAGATCTTTACAACACGACATCTGGAACCAGGCCAAATCTGGATCACCAAGACACCAAAACAAAACTTCGGTCAACCAACCAAGATATGTTGACATCAATGACAACCATTAATGAAAACAAGCAATCAACATCATTTCAACACATTCCAACAAGTAGTAGATCCCACATGATGTCATCCATTTAAGCACCATGATGACACTCCCTAACTAGCTCTCTAACATCTAGCTCTAGAATAGATTTGAGTAGCACCCAAAGATATACAGTTTATCATTTCTATGTTGATATTTGTTTCATTGCATCATTTTATATGATTTATTCTTTGTGTAATGTGTGAGTGTATACCCCTCTCCTCTTTGTGTATTGTGTTTGCAAATTTTTGGGCCTTGTGACTATCTCCTAACACTATGGGGTGAATCTATGGGTATCACAAGGTTTGATGGGATGGAACCACGATTGGGAACTAGAGGTTCATGGATTGAGGAATGCCATGAAATTGGTGCCTTCAATATTTACATATGCATATTGATATATGTCATTATTTATAGTGTAAAATTATCATTTTGGAACGTCTCTTCAAAGATGAATGCAAATTGTAAATGAAAAGAGCATATAGTTTTTGTATGTATCTAAGTGTTGGTATTGGGCACAAAATACTACAATTCATTCTTATTATGATGTTTTTTTATTGAATCAAACATAAGAACATTTATTTTTGTTCTTAAAATGAACCTAAGTATGCAATTTCATAGTTGGGTGGCCTAGTAATGTACTTAGGCACCCTTGCCAAATACTAGATTGAACCCAAAACTTCATAAAAATATAACACTATTGGGGAACCCTGGTAGAAAATGGGAAGGCCTAGGGAAAACTGGGGTGGATTGGTATATAGGGGTACTCTTGTTTTGACAGGTCTAAAACCCAAAAATTGCACTAAGGGTTTTGGGGCGGCTTGGTCTTGTGTAGGGGTGACCTCATTCCCATACAAAAACTAGAGAGTAAATCCTCTTAACCATTAATAGGTGATGGTTTTCTAAGCCCTTGGACCATTTAAAATATTTTTTTATGACTTCTACTTTTCCCATTCAACTATTTTGGTCCTTTAAATTATTGAAACCTAGTTAAAAAATTTAAAACTTTGAACTCGATCTTTCCTTTCCTTTTTGGGACTCTGTTTGGGAAAATTTTCTATATAAAATTTGTTCACCATAGTATTGGGTTAATATTATCACTTTGAACTAGTTCTAAAGTTCCATCATTTAGGACTTACATCATCTCCTACATCGTTTTTTCTACAACCTTCCAAAATTGACCTAGTTGTCAAAGCTAGGTTTTGGGAGATTGTTCTTCTAGTCTTGTGAGGGCTAGAGAAGATTGTAACATTTTGTGGCTAGTCCTATAAGTGTATCCCATATTCCTAATAGGTTAAGGATGTATGGGATGTAATTATTTCACTTCTATGATGTCACAATATGACTAGACATTATATATAAACCTAATGTGCCTAATTTCCTTAATGTACTTAACTTTTTATATCTTTTACTTCAAAACAAATCATTACATGTATTTGAGATTTTGTCATGTGGGTTCCTTGATGAGGCATTGCATTTGGTATCAGAGCACATGTTCATACGCTAGGAGCTCTGGCTTATGTTCTTACTTGTGAGCTATGTATTTGATCTATGTGTTTGGCATGTGTTTGTTAATGTGGATTATGTAATTATGATGTTCAATCTTATGGAATTATACCATAGTATGGTTTTAGATATAGTCTTATATATATCCTAACCCATGTAACTCTTATCATCCAAAGGATGGCTCCTAAATACCATGTTTTGCATCGAGGTCAGATAGAGGAAGAAATCAAGAACCCATTGTTAGATACACAAGTTAATCCTCTTGGTCATCCCTAGGTTATTAATCTCCTTCAAGAGATAACTACAAGATTGGGTCCTCATTAGGAGGTTTCCCATTCAGTTTATTCCCATCCTTCTTAGGAGGAGCAACCTCAATAAAGTAAGAAAGAGTTCTCTAGGAGCCCTTGTCATTCCAAAGAAAAAATAGGTTGAGAAGGATCCACCAAATGGAGGGGATAGACATGTAGTGGATCTAGATGTTATGCTAGTAGGGCACATGAGAGACCATCTTCAAGCCAATCCACCAAGTTTTGAGGGATCACTTAGGGGTACTAAGGTAGAGAACTGGTTATTGTCCTTAGACCATTGTTTCATGATACATTCATATGGTAGAAATACCAAGGATAGATGTATCATCTTGAACTTGAGAGGATTTTCTTCTACTTGGTCATGCTAGAGGAGAAAAGGCATCATTTGGATATTTCAACCATCTCTTGGGAGAATTTCTTGGATAGGTGTTTTTCACATTATATCTTAGATCACTATAGGCAAAGATGTGTTGATGATTTTCATGAGCTTCATCATATGGGTATGATGGTTGAAAAATATGAGAACCATTTCTTTGAGCTTAAGGAGTATGCGAGTGTAGCTCAAGATGAGGGAATGTTAATGTAGTGATTTATGTGTGGCTTGAACACATGGATTAGTGGTGGTGGTTGGGTATTTGAGCCCAAGACCTTGGAGGTCACCATGGAGAAGGTGAGATTGATAAAGGAGAAGCTTGCTAGAGAGTTTGAAGGCCATATTGGAGGTTCAACTCCATCAGGATTAGAGGTACAAGACTCTCAATATCAACCCATGGGGTTTTCTAGGGCTCCCTCGACAACCACTAGGTTAGTTCAAAAATAGTAGTAGAAACAAAGGTCCTCATGACCTCCTCATCATGGGTAAGTATCAAGTGGTCATTATCCTAGGAATCATAGTGAAGGTGTGGCTAAATATCCACAGTTTACTCATACCACTCAAGTGAAACCAACACAAAGTTTCCCACTTAGTTCTAGTAAGGGGAGTTATCACCAATCTTGACCACTATTAGTAGGTCATGGATATGGTAGAGGACCATGTTACTCTTGTGGTCAGCAGGGTCATTATGTCAAGTATTATCCTAAAAAATTTAGTAGGGAGTATCCATAGGTAGTTAGTTTCAAAGCCTATAGTAGGGGATGTTGGGAGACCCATAGAGTATTTGCAATTTCCTATCAAGCTGATCATGATACCATTGTCGATTCATTAGGTGTGTTCGATGGAGTACAAGTACATCTATTTTATTTGATTCCAATGCTTCAGATTCCTTTATTTTCCCATTCCTTGTGGAGTGATGTAGGTTTGTGGTGGTGAGGTAAAGTGTTAGTTGGCTAGTTGAGTTAGCCACTAGTGATAAGGTGGAAATTGAAACACTTGTGCATGGTTTCATGTTGGAGTTAGGCACCTTCACCACCACAGTGGACCTAAGAATCCTACCTTTAGGGTCTCATGTGATCATCTTGTGTATGGATTGCTTAGAGGCTCATCAGACATGTATTGATTACCAACGTAAGTTGGTAAAGTGTGTGGATGATCTTGGTGAGATATTAGAGCTTATTGTGGTCCAAAGACCTATTTCTCTTCACATGATTTCAAATAAGCATTTGAAATAGATTATGTGACTAGGATGTCAGTTGTTTTCTATCTTAATGAGTGACCTTGCTCAGGGTGAGTGTTGAGAGGTGACTCTCAATGGTCATCCTCTTCTCAAAGAGTTTGTAGATTTGATTTTTAGTGAAATTTCAAGTATGCCACCTATGTAGGATATATACTTTTGGATAGATATCATGCATGGGTCAAAACCAATCTCTCAGGCACCTTATCGCTTGGCCGCTCAGTAGCTCAATGAGCTTCATTTGTAGTTGGAAGAGTTTTTAGAGAAGGGAAACTTTTGTCCTAGTGTTTCCCCTTTGGGAGAACTAATCATCTTCATGAAGAAGAAGGACAAGTATCTTCATTTATGTATTGATTATCGATAGTTGAATAAGGTGACCATGAGGAACCGATATCCTTTGCCTAGGATTGATGATTTATTTGATCAGATGAGGGGAGCTAAGGTGTTCTGCAAGATTTATCTTAAGTTAGGATATCATTAGCTTCGTATCCACAAGATAGAAATTCATTGGACAATATTTCATACTCATTATTAACACAATGAGTTTTTGGTAGTCCAATTCGGGTTGATGAATGTACCTTTTGAATTGATGAGTTTGATGAAATGGGTGTTTCACACTTATCTAGATTAGTTTTGAAATGTTGGGAAAGATATTCCTTAATACTAAGGGGGTATTTTCTCTATTTGTGTCTTTCCCTAAGGTAATTTCATTAGGAAAGATATCACAAGGGGTAAAGATTGACTTTCAACCTTAATGGTGAGTCAATCATACCTAGATCTTAGTCTGTAGGATAGTAGGTAAGATCTAAAACCAAATTAAAATGTTTCTGAATGCTCAAACTAAATGAACAATAAGACCTAATATATGAAATGAAAATTCCCAAAAGTATAGAAACTAAAATCACAATTTGTAGATAGATCTGAGAAGGGTTTGGACATGTGCACCTATCACCAATAATTTTTTTTGAGACTTGCTAAAGGACTGGTTTTCCCTTGGGTGAATGGGTCTTGGTTAGGGCTTCTAAAAATATTTTTTCCAGTCCCTTGATGTTGGATTTTAGCTTCTATTTTGCACAGGTCCCATTGTTGTAATGCTAGAAATAAAGTCTACAACCTAGTTTTTGTGGCTTGACATCAATGATGACAACTTATGAAACAATGCAAAATTTCTCTTTAAGGTATTCAATTCTTCTTGAACTTGTAATATACACATACACAAAGAGAAAAATTGTTTTGTCTGAATGGAGGTTTGCCTTAGTCAAACCCCAAGTTTGGTAATTAAACCTTGATAGAAAGATAATGACAATGGGGAAGGAAATTATGAATGAACACTTTCTTGCTACAACTCACCAAACCTTGAATGGATTCCCTTAGAGGACTGGAGAGAAACACATCTCTCCAAGGAACTTGACATTGCTTTGCTTGATGGATTTGGATGCTTGAAAACTCTTGGATGCTTTAGGATCAACAATGCATATTAGCCTTCACAAGATGACATGGACACACATAAGATTGAACATGATGTTGTGATCTTGATTGTTTCAACAAATGATTGATAAATTTTCTCTTGAATGCTATTGACAATAATATTTTCTCAATATGAAGTCTTGATAATGTGTGTTAGGATGCTTAGATTTCAAATGATAGAAAGACTATGTATTTATAGGTGTTCATCTAATTTCCCAAAAAATACGTTCTAAAATTTGACAATTGCAAGTTGAATTTGAATCAATAAAGTATTGCCAAAAACATATTTAAAAATGGGTCTTAGGAATTGAATGGGACCCATTCACCCTTGGTGAATGGATCATGGCCTATAAGTCTAGGATAAACATGCTCAAATGTGATTTAATTATTGATTGCATTTATTAAATATTAGTTTTTCTTTCGGAAAAAATAAAAATAAGGCTTTGGAATGCATAATTTTGAAAATTAGAAGCTGAATTAAGTCCAATAAATTAAGGAACCCAAACATAGTGTGAAACTATAAGGTATACAATTTCCTACACTATAGGTTTGTCCTTTTTTTCCTTGATATTTTTATTTATTCAAGGACTATAGAGGAACATGAGGTCCACTTGTGTCAGGTGTTGCAATGTTTGCATCATCATCAACTTTATGGCAATTTGGAAAAGTGTGAGTTCTTCTAGAGTGAGGTGGGATACTTTTGCCATGTTAACTTAGGCGAGGGTATCTTAGTAGATCCCTTGAAGATTTGGGCTATTATGGATTGGTCAACACCCTCAAGTGTCTCTGAGGTTTGTAGCTTCATAGCTTTGGCATGTTATTATCATCATTTTTTTAGTTATTTATCTAGAGTGGCTCATCCTTTTACTTCTCTTCATAGGAAAGAGAAGAAGTTTGTAAGGTCATAAAAGTGTGAGGCCACATTTCAAGATCTTAAGGAGCCATTGACCAGTGCACCTATCTTAGTGGTAGTAGATCCATCATTAAATTTTGTTGTTTGTACTGTTGCATCATTGGATGGTGTGGGTAAACTTTCCATGTAGGAGGGCCGAGTGATTTCTTATGAGTCATGGAAGCTCAAGGATCATGAGTTAAACTACCCTACTCATAATTTGGAGCTAGTGGCAGTAGTCAATGTGCTTTTTTTTGGAGGCATTTTATTTTGGGTGATTGGTTTGAGCTTCACATCGACCATTGTAGTCTATAGTATATCTTTACTAAGAAAAACTTGAGTTCTCAACAACATTGTTAGATGGAGTTTTTGTGTAAGAATGTTATTATGGATGCCTTGAGTAGGAGACATGAGATCTGAGTGTTGATCTTGGTACTAATTTGTGGGGTCCTATTCTTGAGGCACTTCCTAGTGATACATGGTATTAGGAGGTGAGAGTGAAGATAGAGTATGAGAGAACCGTTAGGGATGGGTTTATTTATTACTCTTTAGAGTCTGATGGGTTATTGTGATACCTTGGTCATATTTATGTTTCGATTTCTATAGATCTTCATTAGGAAATATTATATGAGGCACATCATGCTCTATATTTAGTACATACTTGCATCAAGAAGATGCATGATGACCTTAGATAGTTGTAACATTGGGCTAGGATGATGTGCGATATTGCCAATTTTGGGGCTAAATGCCTTGATTTTTAGTAGGTTAAGATGTAGCATTAACATATTGTAGGTATTTTGCAACCCCATGCCATTCTCGGGTCGAAGTGGGATATAATATCTCTTGATTTCATTTTTGGGTTGCCTATGTCTTCTTATTGTCATAATTCCATCATGATGATTGTGGAAAAGTTGTCCAAGGTTACCCATTTTTCACCTATGATATCTTGATATTTAGAGGTATTAGTATCACATGTGTTCATGGAGAAAATTATGCATTTACATGGGATTCCTCACAAGATCATTATAGATCAAGATCCAGTATTCACATCAAAGTTATGGACCTCCTTATAGCATGCATTAGGGGCCCAACCTAATTTTATCTCCACCTATCATCTAGAGACAAATGGTCAGATGGAGAGGAGTGAACTAGGTTCTTGAGGACATGCTCTACATGTACATGATGGACCAGCAGCCAAAGTGGGAGGAATATTTGTAATTGGCAGAGTTTACCTATAATAATGGGTACCACAGTTCTCTTGGCATGTGACCTTTTCAATCCTTGTATGGTCAACCTTTCTGTACTCCCTTGAGTTGTGATTGTTTGGAGAATTGTGTTGCCTTGGGTCTTGAGATGCTTTAGGAAATGGGGCAATAAGTTGATTGGATTAGGGAGAAATTGATGGAAACCTAGGACCATCAAAAGAAGTATGTTGATTCTTGTAGATTGGATTGACACTTCTCAATATGTGACCATGTTTTCTTGAGAGTACGACCATGGAAGAGTCCTATTCATTATGGAAAAGTCTCTAAGCTTGCACCACACTTTTTTGAAACTTTTGAGATCCTAGAGAGGATTGGTCAGGTTTCCTACCATCTTTCCTTGTTTCCTAGCCTATCACACATCCATGATGCATTCCATATTTTAATTCTTAGGCAATTTATTCAAGACATGACCCATGTTCTTGATTGGTGTGCTTTATAGGTGCAGGAGGGAAGGAAAATTTCTTTGGAGCCCATTCATATTCCCTAGCAGTAGGTACTGACCCTCAAAGGTCAAGATCTAGAGTAGGTAAGGTTCCAGTGGGACCCAAATGGTGAGTCTTCAATGACATGGGAGGATTTAACATAACTAAGAGTCCTTTATCCTCATCTTTTTGTAGGCTTCTAGGAGTAAGAATATTTTAGTTGGTAAAAAAAGTAAGAAACACAAGCCTTGTAAACTTAAAAAACTATCATTTCTACATACTATAACCAAGACTAGAAATAACTTACAAAAACTTCTCAACCTATGACTTATCACTTTACCACCTATTTGTGAACGATAAGATAAGAAAGGAAAAAGTAAAAACATGTCTTATTGTGCATACCATAGAATTCTTGGATATCTTACCGATGAATTCCATTCTTTAAATAAAGTAGTGAAAAAATTCAGATCCTTATGCGGATCACTATGAGCATGTGATAAATTAACATTTATTTTTTTACTCCTTTCCATGCAACAGTTGTAGTATCAAACTATGATCACTACCACATGCATTATATTTTATGCAAATAATATTTCTTGCAAGGATTTAGGTAGCATATCATCATTCATTTTTGGCTCACCTTTGTCCTTACACTTGGGGGGGCAGGGGTTAGGTAGTCATCCCCTAGGTGCACTCCTTAGTATCCCTCTTTATCTCCTTAAAAAATTAGTGTAGCAAGCACACTAACCTTTTAAGAGGGGGAATATAGTCTCTCGCTCATTATTTGCATACAGAATGATCCTTTTTTAGTGATGGTAGTATACATATCCTAGGAAGCATGACCTTGAAAACAAAAGTGTGGTCTTCATAATCCATGTGATTTGTCTCCTTTGTGGTGATATTAGGATGTCCCATAAGAGTGTGACCTTTCTTAGCATATGACATTCCTCTTGGTGGTAATTCTATATTTAGTGTTCCCTAAGACATGAATCTTTTATTGTTGGGCTAGTCCTCTCTTAGTGGTGATATCAAGTATGATATTCTATAAGCTGTGACCTTCATGTGTTAAGAAAATTCATTTGATTGTTACCTTTTGAGGTGATGTTATAACAACACCCCTTAAGGTTTTGAGCCTTAGCATATTCATCCCCCATGATGTTAAACCTTAGCATATTTATCCGGCATGATGTTAAATGTTGGCATATCCATCCCCGTGATGTTAAACCTTGGATTTTTTTCTTCACTTTGTCCACAAGGGCTAGACTTAGTGGAGCATTGGCATTTGACATTGGCATTGTCCTACTTCACATTGTTAATGGGAGTTGAATTTAGTGTAGCATTAGTATTGCATCCCATGGAACCTTATCAGGGAGTATAACTCTTGGTATGGTTGTTGTGGGAACACCTTGTTGACCTAGTGTGTGTTTTCCACTTTTCCACCTTGTTACAAGCACACCTTGTAGACCTAGTGTGTGTCACATTTTACCTTGGCTTGGGGGCTCACCTAGTGAATATCGAACTTCACTAGCCCATGTGTTTCCTGATTTGTGATTCACCTAAAAAACATTGGACTTTGCTATTGTGTGAGATGTGAATGACTTTTAACATGGCCACCTAGCATAATGAAACTTGCTTTCCAGTAGAGCCATGTGCTCCATGAGTGATGTGTATGAGTTCAATCCTCATGGAGCATTTTTTCTTTATTCGATGGTTGATATTTTGTGTTTGAGACAATTTAAGACTGATTTCTCTTTACCTTACCAACTTGGATCCTTCAGTACTAACCCTATGGTTTTTTACATTGCTTTTACATCCTGTTTATTTTCATTTCATCATTATCCATATGTTAAGTTAAGTCATGTATTTTAATTGTGTATGCTTCTTATTTTCTGACATGTATGTTTGTATATCTTTTTTTATTTCACACCATACATGTGTGTGTGTTCCTTTGTGCTTATGTTAGTATGTAATGGGATCTTAGATCCTAGGGGCTTGGCCATCTCCCTTGATCCTTAGTCATCTTATTCTTTTCAACTTTTATACAATTGAACACCTCTTGACATATTTTTTCTACTTTAGTGTGAGTCTGAGCATAAGTTCATACTCTCACTAAAGTGGGGGCTTAATGTAGTGTAGAAAATTGTATACCTTAACAATTTCACATTATGTTTTGTTCCCCTAATTTATTGGACTTAATTAAGCCCCTAATTTTCCAAATTCTCCATTCCAAATCCTAATTTTTACCATTTTTGAAGAAGGACAAATATTAAATAAATGCATCCAATCATTAAATTTTCCCCAACTTTGAGTGCCTTGGAAATTTGGGCCAAGACCTAGTCACCCATGGGTGAGTGAGTCCCCTTTCTTAGTTAGGACCCAAATTTAAATATGTTGTTGGCAACATTTTAACATCCAAAATTCAAATATGAAGTGTTGTCTTTTGGAATCTAATTTTTGGGAAATTAGAAGAGTTGTATATAAATACCTAGTTATTTTATCATTTGAAATCTAACACACATTCAAGAGAAAATCCATTGTCAAGGGAATTATTGAGCAAGTCAAGAAGAAAATTATCAGAGTTTATTATAGAAATTCAAGATCTAACATCATGTCAAAGTTTATGTGTTCATATATTCTTGTATAGGATAACATTATTGTAGGCCTCCAAGCATCCAAGCATTTAAGAAAATCTATAAAGCAAGATCCAAGATCCTTGAAGTGATGTGCATGACTTTAGTCCTTCAAGGAAGCCATTGAAGGGTGGTGATTTGCAGAATTATGTTCATTCATCATTTCCTTCCTTTCCATTATCAATTTATCATTGATATTGCCATTGTGGAAGTGGGAACAATTACAAAGGGTTTGAATAAGGCAAGCTCCTATCTGTCACAACATTTTACCTCTTTGTAAATGTGTAGGTTATAGGTTTGAAGAGGATTGAAGAGAATTTGAAGATACATTTTACATTATTGCATTTATTGTCATCAACCTTGTTAAGACATAGAAATTCACCTATAAAATTTACTAATGACATTCTCACAAGTTTATAACCAAAAAATGAAAGCTCAAATCTAGCACCAGAGGACCCCAAAATTTGAGCAAGACACCTTAACAAATAATTAGTAGCCATTGGGTGACCCTATCCTTGTAGGAATAGTAAAACCAATTTTTCTGGGTAGGTCCACATCAGTCTACACCTTCCAGATCTACTTGCAAATTACTATTACAATTTGTTTACTTTTGAGAAATTACATTTATCATATTAGGTCATATAGTTTAATTAAATTAGTCATTCCAAATCATTTGAAATTCATTCCTAAGAGTCAAATAGGTGTAGATCCAGGTATGATTAACTCACCTAAGAGGTTGTAAATCAATCTAGGCACCTTGTTGATTTACATCTTAATGAAGTACTAGAAATGATGGCCCAATGACCTTAAGTTTTAGATATTGAATTTATGGTCACCATATTTTTATGTTTCACTTCCAATTCCATAAAATTGTAATACCATTTACAAATTAGATATTTAGTAACTCATTATGATTAGGGAGTGTTAGACCCTTAGCCCTAGGGGAGATAAAAGATTCTCTCAACAAATAATGCAATACATTTGAAGAAATAACAAAGAGAGCTGGGTCAAGGGGAACCCCTACTTGATGGATCTTTCCAGTTCAAATTCTTCAGAGAGGGATTCATTGACCTCCACTTGAGAAACTACACCACTTAAGCGAGTATCAACCATATTACATAAAGTACTAGGGAAACCAAAGACTTCTAGGGTAGCTCTTAAGAAGGACCATTAAACCCTATCATAGGATTTTTCAAAATCTAGTAGGAGCATGGAAATTTTTTCCTTAGAGTTCCTTTCCCACTCCATGACTTTCCAAATTTTAATCAAGTTCTCTAGAATATACCTCCCCTTGATAAAACTGATTTTGGTATTGTTTATAAATTTGGATAGAATATCGATCAATCTTATAGCTATTATTTTTACTAAAATATAGGATACATTCAATAGTGTGATTGGCCTCCAATACTTTGTTAAGGTTTTATCCCCTTCTTTGGGAAGAAATTCTATGATACCCTTGTTGATGCTCTTCCCCAATGATCCTCTATTAAGAGATTCCAGGTGAATTTGATGTAAGTTATCATAAATATAATCTATGAAGGTTTTATACAACTCTACAGATAACCCATCAACCCTAGGGGACTTGTAATTATTCATATAATTTATCAATTTCATAATTTCCTCTTTGGATATATATTTTGATAATCTTGCTTCATCCTCAGAGATTTTTTTGGGGATAATTTTCTTGATGTAAGCCCTAGCATATTGAGTGTCCCCATTGTTTTCTTTAGAGCTGAAAAGATTATTGTAGAATATAAAGAATTGGTATAGGATCTCTTCTTAGTTTGAATGGAGAGACCATTCGTGCCATATTTGGTCAATTTTTTCCTTGAAACCCTTCTCTTTGATGTATATAAAGAAGAAATTAGTACCTTTGTCCCATTGCTCAACCAATTTTGTTTGGCTCTCACTTTGAAACCTTGAATCTTATTTACCTAAAGTATTCTTATGGAGTTCCTTGTAGAGTCTAGCTCTTCACAATTTTTTTCATTTAATGGGTCATCTTGAACTTTAGATTCAACTCTTAGCATTTCTTCTTGAAGGTTATTCTCATCCTTCCTTCTATCCATGGCCCATTTTTTCCAGTATTTTGAAATAGTATTTTCTACCCATTTAATTTTTTTCCCATCTCTCAATAACACTTATTTCCTTTAGCATCCAATTTTTTTATTTCCTTTAGGGTAATAATAGCTTCCTTAAAATCACTATCCTTTATAAGATTTGTGTTAAGGATGGAGCACCCCATTTTCTTAGTTTCCTTTATCCTACCATTTCTTAGGACTATCTTGGCCTTTATCGAATGATGATTAGAGAGTGTATAAGGATATAAATTCACTCTACAACCTTCACTATTGGGGTGAAAGTTGAAGAATTCTATGTTGGAATAGAATCTATCTAGTCTATAGTAAATCCTCTTTCCTCCTTTTTGAGCATTGCACCATGTGTACCAAATTTTATTGTTGAAATTATTCATCCCTTCTAGAGGGTCAAAGAGGTAGAGTTTAGATTTAAATATCTACCAAAATTGTTTCTCACTGCCTTTCCAATCCATGCCAATTCCCCCTTTTTTTCCTCACTATTTTCAACCATATTGAAGTCCTCTTAGGATCTATAGAATATTGGGTAGATTGTAGAGAAAATTCCATAATCCAGTCCTTTCCCTAAATTAATTGGAGACATATATAGAGAAGATTCCAAATCTAGAGCTACCTTTCTCAATTGCAACCCTCACTACTCTATTATATTGAGAAGTGCCATATTTTGTTACATTTTGGGTCCAGTTCTTGGCCATGAGAATGAGAGCTCCCCCCTCCCTTTTTCATGCCTAGTGAAAAAGTGAGAGGAGTTCTTCCAAATGAACCTCAAGTTAGTTTCAAGGGTAAAAATAGTGGTTTTAATATCCTAAAGAGTGGTTGTATCCTTATTTTTCTCTAGGTTGAGGAACCTCTTAACAATATATTTCTTGTTAGGGGACTCCAGTCCCCTAAAATTTCATGAAGTGGAATTAAGATTCATTACCATCGGTTTTTTGGGGGACCTCCTTTTCAATCCTAAATTGCCCAAAGCATTTAGGAACCTTTTCTTCAACTTGAAGACTTTTTGATGTAGGAATAGGGAGAACAAAACTTGTTTTCTTTCTTTTATTCTTGGCTATTAAGACTACCTCACAAGTGGTATAACCTTCCCTTTCTTCCTTCATCTTCTTGGTCTAGTGGTGGGTCTAGGACTAGGATCATGCTTCATATCATTTGTCTTCTCCTTATCCAAGCACCCAATAGCTTCTATATGTTTTAGGGGGGTGTTAGGTTTTTTCTTAGATCTCTTTTCACTTTAAGATTTATATAAACTCTAATTATTAATCATTTAAATTATTGTTTCTAATCCTATATCCATCATTGGGGCATTATTGTCCCCATGGTTAGGTAAAGATTCAGGGAAGTTGAGAGGGAGAAGCTCTCTACTTTTATTATACATTTACATGGCACATTTTTTAGTGTTTACATTATTTTTAGAAATAATATCCACACTAGAGTCTGGTCTCTTGAATTCAATGGTATTGTGGCAGGCACTTGGCAAAGAGAAATTACTAGAAGCAAAATCCTTATTCTCATCATTTAGCTTGTAAGGAATCCCCAAGGTATTAGCAAAAACCTATTCTACAGTTTCCTGAGGCTTGTGTACTAAAATTTTCTCTTTTCCTTTGTCAAGGCTAGAGCGATCCATTTTCCTACTAGTACATTGTGAGTTACTAACATTCTAACTTTTAAGCTCTATTTAGAGATAATATTCTTTACCAAGGAGGTTACTCTATTTATACCCTTTGTGATAGCATCATCTATTATTTCTAGGCTTAGGTTAGATCATTTGATACAATTATTAGAGTTATTCTTCTTATACAAAAATCAAATTCTTTAGAGTCCTCTAGGAATTTGTTATTTTTGTGATTTTTTAACTATTTATTCACCTCAATATTCTTTCTAATTTTTTCCATAACTATTGTTATGCATTTTTTTATAACTATTTGTTACACAATTTTTATAACTACTAAATGAACATCATTTGTAGGTGGGGAACAATGCTTAGTAGGAGATTCTAAGGGTTCCAATGGGTTTTTGTTATCTTTTGTGAAGCCTTAGGCTTATCTCTCTTCCTCTATAAGAGGGTTAAATGAGTGTCATACTAATTTCAACATGGTTTTTAGGGAAGAAAATTGCATGTCTTTGTAGTTCCCCTAAGGTTGTATTTGTATTTTGATTATGAATGTTTGAAGAGAAATTTTCTTCTCCCTCCTCTTCACTATAACATTCACTTTGCATTAGGTTAGGTTGGGGTTCCCCATTGTTTCATTGAAGGAAGGAAAACTGATGGTCTAAAATTGATTTTTTCTTGTTTAATTCCACAAGACTTTCTTTCCTTTTCTTGGCTAGCAATTTCAGTCACATCATTATGACTATTTGCCTTTACCTACCTTTCTAACATGGGAATAAGCTTGCTAGGTTTTCTTTGAATAATAAGGAAATTAATTTGAGTGTTCCCTTCCCTCCTATGTAGGTATCATAAATTAATGCCTCCCAAAATTTCTAAATAGCATAAATGTAGATAATTTTCAAGGTTAATTTTTAGGGTTGGGTATGTGCAGGATCATGATGGGCCAAAAAGTGGCAATATGATGGGTATGTGTAGGGTATGTGGCCGCCGACTTTTTTTTACCCAAAATTGATGAAACGAAAAGGGTTTTTAAAGGAGACTCTCAACTTTCCACCAATATAAATTATGCTTTACTTTGAATTTAATAAATAATTATTATTCATTTTCTATTTGAATTATGACTAAAGTCCCGATTGATAGACTGATTGAAAAACATCTATATCTTTCAAATAGTATCACATTTTTTGAATCTGAAACATGCATCACACTCTATGCTTTACATACTATAGGATTAAAAAAATGAATTTCATGAAGTTTTGACCAAGTTAAGGTGGTAAGACATACGAGTTTTTATATTTTTTAAAAGGTTGTAATAAAAAAATTATAATTAATTATTTACTTGGAAAAAAATTACAAAAAAATATGCATCACATCGGGACATGAGTCCTCTACTTATATCTAAAATCTTACAAAACAATAT
The DNA here is from genome assembly GCA_007258455.2 of Sequoia sempervirens. Lineage (NCBI taxonomy): Eukaryota > Viridiplantae > Streptophyta > Pinopsida > Cupressales > Cupressaceae > Sequoia > Sequoia sempervirens. The sequence goes on along the minus strand of VDFB02000003.1, from coordinate 395,456,988 downwards.
TATCATTTTAGGGTAAGTGCACCAAGATGGTTCCCAAAAAGGGGCTTAAGTGGCCACTTTTTTTAAATCAGGAAATACTGACCTTGGACATGAAATTGAGGATAGTTACACTCAAAATTTTGAGATGGAACAAAACCAAGGATCAAAGTGCTCCGAGACTACTTTCTAAACTACTAATTTATTTTGAAAATGGTTGAGATTAAGGGGTTCAAACAAGGGATGTACACAAATTGGTGTTGTTTTTTTCAGAAAAAACATAACATAGCAACTCTTAT
>VDFB02000003.1:395388150-395454073 GCA_007258455.2 Sequoia sempervirens | reverse complement strand
GGTCTAGAGGAATTAGACCTGGAAACAAATCATGGAATTGGAGGTTTTGACACATAAGATATTGTTGTTTGAGGAGTTTGAGTGAAGATCTAGTGTTTAAAAGGTCCTCTCTTTGTAAATAGGGCTAATTTAGTAGCCTTTGTGCAAGGTGGTCTATTTGATCTTAATGATGGTACAAAGAAACATGGTATGATCTCTTGGGAATTTATCTTAGGGTCTATGTTAAAGCTTGATTGATGTTTGGTTGGCCATTGGATGACCTTCTCTAAAAGATAAGCCCATTTGATGAGAGTTGGAGACTATAAGCCTATTGTTAGTTGATTCAATTTGGGTGATTGTGATTTCAAGGTTGGTGTCTTGTTGAGGTCTAATTAGTTGATGTTGAAAAGAGTTCCTCCACCTTGAATTGCATCAACAAGCCCTCTAACATAACAAACCCCAAAACTCTCTTCTTTCACAAGTTAGGCAAGGGTTTATTGAAAACCCATACTCAAAACCTTCCCATAGCCAACCAAAGCCTAAAACACCTTCAAAAAGGTATGCACAACCTTAAAAGTTCAAGAGATATCACTGCCCCCAAAAATTTCTTCAAACCCTAGAAGTAAACCACCATTTCCACTCAAAAATGCACCATTTGACATCTAGGGCATCACCTATAAATCCTCTATTCAGCTCCCTTGCACACAAAAAATTTCACACATGTTTTATAACCATAATTAAGAATTTCCATTGAGTTATAGAAGTTTATAGTGGGTGAAAGGCTTAATATGACATTTTAATACACTCAAAACCCTTAAAACAAGGTATACAAACTGACCCTCGGTAATTGGCTTCTATAATGCACAAAATCACTCAAAATCCAACCAAACCAAAAATAAAATGGAGTTAAGTCTTCTACCCACCAAATTCCATCGAAAAGAGAGCAAAATCACCCTGTACAAAACCGTACAGTTCAAGGAAACATCAGATCCCAAAGTGAAAAAGGGTAGAAATCTTTGATGGGGTATTACTCAGATACCATGGTGGTTAGGAAATCTCCATCTGAACCTATGGGATCACATTGGGGACCTCTATAATAACCTCTCTCAGTTTTTGTTATCCCGAAGTGGTTTTCCCATGGTGTCTAGTTTTCAGTTGATGGAAAAAGTGTCAAATGCAAGTAGTGGAAAGTTGCAAAGTGGTGCAACTTTCGTTCTGCAACTCATGTGACCAAACAGACTATTCCAACACATCTAAACAGGTATTTTTATGCTAGGAATGGTCCTTTTCCACACCCAAACATGCAGAATTTCTCTGAGCTATGTTCAACCAGATCGATCCCTTAAGGGTCCAAAGTGAAAAATGGATGCAAATTTTAGCATGTTGTTACTTGGATACCATGACACTTAGAAACTTCCTTTCTAATCCTATGGGAATGTGTTAGGCCCCATTGCAATAACCTCTCTTAGTTTTTGTTATCTCAGAGTGGTTTTCCCATGGTATCCAGTTTTCAGTTGATGGAAAAAGTGTCAAATACAAGTAGTGGAAAGTTGCAAAGTGGTGCAACTTTCATTCTGCAACTTGTGTGACCAAACAAACTATTCCAATGCATCCGAATACGTATTTTTACACTAGGCATGGTCCTCTTTCACACCCAAACACGTGGAATCACTCCAAGCTACATTCAACTAGATCGATCCCTTAAGGGTCCAAAGTGCAAAATGGCTACAAACTTCAGCATGTTTTTACTCGGATATCGTGATGCTTAGAAACTTCTCGTCTAATACTATGGGATCATGTTGGGCCCCTCTACAATAACCTCTCTCATTTTTTGTTATCTTAGAGTGGTTTTCCTATGGTGTCCAATTTTTCAGTTGATGGAAAAAATGTCAAATGCAAGTAGTGGAAAGTTTCAAAGTGGTGCAACTTTCATTCTGCAACTCATGTGACCAAACAGACTATTACAACATGTCTTAATAGGTATTTTTATGCTATGCATGGTCCTATTTCACACCCAGACACACAGAATCGCTCTGTGCTACGTTCAATTGGATCGATCCCTTAAGGGTCCAAAGTGAAAAATAGTTGCAAACTTCAACATGTTGTTACTCGGATACTGTGACACTTAGAAACTTCTTGTTTGATCTTATGGGATCATGTTTGGTCCCTATACAATAACCTCTCTCAATTTTTGTTATCTCAAAGTGGTTTTCCTATGGTGTCCAACTTTCAGTTGATGGAAAAAGTGTCAAATGCAAGTAGTGGAAAGTTGCAAAGTGGTGCAGCTTTTGTTCTGCAACTCGTGTGACCAAACAAACTATTCCAACATGTCTAAATAGGTATTTTTACACTATGAATGGTCCTCTTTCACATCCAAACACACGGAATCACTCGAAGCTACGTTCAATCGGATCGATCCCTTAAGGGTCAAAAGTGCAAAATGGCTATAAATTTTAGAATGTTATTACTCGAATATCGTGATGCTTAGAAACTTATCATCTAATAATATGGGATTGAATTGGGCCCCTCTACAATAACCTCTCTCAGTTTTTGTTATATCGGAGTGGTTTTCCTATGGTGTCCAATTTTAAGTTGATGAAAAAAGTGTCAAATGCAAGTAGTGGAAAGTTGCAAAGTAGTTCAAATTTCGTTTTGTAACTCGTGTGAAAAAATGGACTGTTCCAACGCATCCGAATAGGTATGTTTATGCTAGGAATGGTCCTCTTTCACACCCAAACATGTGTAATCGCTCTAAGCTATGTTCACCCGGATTGATTCCTTAAGAGTCCAAAGTGCAAAATAGCTGCAAACTTCAGCATGTTGTTACTTGGATACCATGATGCTTAGAAACTTCTCGTCTGATCCTATGGGATTGCATTGGGCCCCTCTACAATAACCTCTCTTAGTTTTTGTTATCTCAGAGTGGTTTTCTTGTGGTGTCCAATTTTTTGTTGATGGAAAAAGTGTCAAATGCAAGCAATGGAAAGTTGCAAAGTGGTGCAACTTTTGTTCTGCAACTCGTGTGACCAAATGAATTATTCCAATGCATCTAAATAGGTATATTTAAGGTAGGAATGGTCCTCTTTCACACCCAAACATATGGAATCGCTTCGAACTACATTCAACCTGATCGATCCCTTAAGGGTTCGAGTGTAATATGTTGAAATAGGCCATTCCACCTATTATTCAGGTTGTGTCTTGGTGATATGGGCCTGATGTAAGTAAGATAGGGATTAGGAATTAAAAAATAGCATTGGTAAAGGCATTGTAAGAGATTACTAACGCTGCCCTTGTTGAAAATTCAGAATTGTGCCCCTTAAAAGCAAGGCTAGAAGAGGTGAAAATAATAAATTGCAAGAAAATAAGTTAGAATAGGTTGGAAATAGGGTGAGGTTGTTGAGTTTAATGTGTTCAAAAGGTCTACAAGGATAGGGGAGGTCAAAAGTATGTTATGGCATGATGCCCTAGTTGGGAAAAGAGGGGTTTTGAATGAAAAAGAGAGGTTTGAGGGAGTAAAAGTGGGTAAAGTCAAGGGGCAACATAATTTGGTGGTCAATTAAGTTTGTGCAGGAAGATTGAAGAGTTTTGGAATAGGTTTTGAGGTTCGAGTACGAGTTTAGGGGTTCATTTCACCGGTTCGGCCAAATTTTTTTGGAGGGGGGTTCAGTTTGTTTTGGGTTCGTTGGTACAAAAAACATGTAAAAACTATATATATATGCAACCTAAAAGCATGAATTAGGATTAGAATATCACATAACATCATATCAAAACCATCATAAAATTGAATGTTATTTAAAACATGCACGATAAATATTCATCATTGAAACTTGAATTATGGTAGCTTGATATATAGAGTCTATTGATGCTAGGGTTCAATTTGTATGACTTTGAAAAAAGAAGCAAATTGAGTAGAGTTATCAGCATTCTTCAAAAATCATAAGAATTTGTTTAGTACACTAGCCATTTTGATGTCTTCTTGCAGTCTCAAAAATTATTTTGTATCATTGTTACATTGGTCTCGTGGGTGGTAGCTTAATATAGCTCCAAAATACAAAATCTGGTTTACCTATGCAGTGTAACAATGGCATAGGAAAATTTTTCTTTCAAAGAACCAAAGGGTGAATGCACAATTGAAGTGTATAAACACATATCTTTTTGTAATATCAAGGATACTTTTTGAAACTTCCATGCATTGCTAATCTAAAAGGAAAAGTCTTTTTCCTAATCTATATTCAACCATGCTTTTGACATTTTCAAAAAGAGAAAAACTTCCTGAATGATGCAAAGGCATGGCCAAGCAGTTCTAAATCTTCACATGAGAGAAGAGAGATTTTGGACAGTACATCAAGTCAATGAGAACATAAGTATAATTTGTTTTAGTTTGTATTATTCCTCTATTTCTCTACAAATGTGTGATAAATTCTCAGTTCAATGATACAGAACAATTTTTGAAAAAAGAAAGTTGTGTCACAATCCGCTTTCAATCTAGCAAGCAAAAATAAAAGCTCAGACTCTTGGAATGAAAATTCTTGTTTGCAAAACAAATGAATACGAATGAGGTAGTTAAGGTGTTTGAAGTGATTTAGAGGTCACTTTTAGGGTTCCCTTGGGTGTGGGTCAAAGTCAAACTACATAAAACATTAAAAAATGTTCAAAAAACACATTTTTGGATGCTTGACCATGCGGGTTCTGTCTGGGCAAACCAGACCCAAAAATGAAGGACCTTGGTCGAACCCATAGGCGAACTGAACCAAGGCCCGCACCACCTGAGCGAACCAAGACCAAAACCAGGGCTAAAATAAAAGAACCCAGTAACATAGATAATGTGTTAATAAGTTGACTACTTCATCTACTCTAAATATTATGTTTTGCAAGTGTTGTGAAAATTATGTATCCTTTGCTTAATTGAGTTGTTCCAATCAAAGGATTAAATATATTCGAATCTATTTATCAATCATTTCATGGAATACCAATTGAAAACGTGTTTTTTGCTTTTAGATAAAGTTGTTTACCATAAATCAATTAATTTATTCAAGACAAACCATGAAGGATAGCAATGATAAATGCTAGGGCTAACCAATTAATAAGTATACACATGAATAATTCAAGCATGTACATGTGAATAAGGGAAGCACAAGTAGTTACAAACATGTATGCCTTGAAGTATACACACAAATACATAGTATACACAACTTAATACAAAGTATATGCACAAATACAAGGTATATGCATGAAAACGCGTAAGTCACAAAATATACATTAGAACATATGTAAGTCAAAAACTATACACATAAGTTATAAAGTGTACACTTAAATACACATAACTCATATCTATTGAACCATAAATTTATAACATGCAAATATGGACACCATCGATAACAAATATTTGTATTAACCAAATAGCCATGTACACATACATCAATATATGTCAATATAAGTATAAAATATAGGTACAAAATAGCCATATAGGCTTACGAGAATTCCATATAGGCATACAATGTCAAATATATCTAATACAAAATATGTACAAAACTGCCATGTAGGCATACAACAAAGGGATCTAGAATCAAAATTCATTGCTCACCAAGATCTTGAAATAAAATCTTGCCCTTTACTTGTCAATCGGATGGCGATAGGTCTGTCACTCGTTTGTGCTGCACTCGAGGAGTGCTCCTGTTGCTTCTCCTAGTACTGTTAAGTTCTTGGTGAAGTTTTAACTATTACAATAAGAAGTAAAGACATTAATATATAGAAATTAAATTATAAAAAATGATATATTTAAAAAAAAATCACTTACGGCCATCTCACGATCACTCTCCACGAGGGAAATATTCACACGCTGATGCTGAGGTGTGCTCAAGCCCTGTATAAACCATCCAAATAGAAATTAAACTATGAATCAATAATGGTTTGATTCTTCACTAGAACTAACATCTATAACAACGAATGTAAATTGAAATTTAGTAATTTTCCTCATATCTCCCCTATCAGAGCCATCGAGGATTGTATAGTGGATGAAACACCGATATCCATTGCCCTCATAACATTTGGAGGTGTTTCTACCTCCAACATCTGAAAATAAAACAATAAATTATTCAATCACAAAAAAGTTACAATAGCAATCCACGTCATGAATTATAATGTACGAGATCTAATGAACAAAATTTTGAGTACTTATTAAACTATATATTTCTGATTAGCATGCTTACTGGTGCAAGAGCACCCAAATCATGTAATTGCAAAATGCACTATATGAGGGTTGTTCTAGGAGTTAGTGGTAGAAAGAGTCATTTTGTGTTAAATGAGGTCCATGAGAGCATTCATGATGTAATAAAGTTCATATGAACCAATTAATGTAGTTTGAGTCTTTGGAAGTCTAAGTTGCAAATATAAAGTTGTCATTAGTAAAGGATGCATAATTAGCAATCTAAAGGGTTAAAAGCCTTTTAAAGAAAGGTGGTTAGGTCGTTATAGGAATTGGAGGAGGTTATTGAGGATATATTTAGTTATTCAATCATTCTAAACACATATTTGAAGATTTTGAAAGAAGAAATTTAGTTTTGCATTGAAATTACACGTTTCTCATTACATTTCCCAAACTTTGTTGGCTGGGATAGTTCGTACAACTTTAGATTTTGGTTGAAGGTTGAAATGGAATGTTAGGGAATTGATTCTACTTTAAAATTCTTCAGGTTTGATTGAAAATCATTAATTTTGGTGTGAGTTATCTCTATTTTTTAAAATTGCTTTGTTTTGGTGCAAATTGGTGGTTTAAGAATATAAAAATGAGTTTTTAGGGCATTCCACTTACTATAGCCATTATGACTCAGTGGAATGACCCCATTTGATGTATTATAGGCTTTCAAATTCTATGGAGGACTGAAGGAGTGTGTATGTGGGTTTTGGGTGTTGCCCTAGGTTGAGTTTGAGTGATTTTCCTTATGAAAGTAAGTAACTAAAGGGTGGTTTATGAGTTTTGTGGAGGGAATGACCTATGTAATAAATTTTTAAGCTTATGAAGGTGTAATTAAGAGTGTTTGAATAGGTGGAAAATTCTGTGGAGGCCTAGAGGTATGATTTGCAATAAACCCTCCTTTTGAGGGCCTAAAACCAAGGGTTTTATAGTTTGCTATATTAGAAGAGTTATCTTTGGAAAATAATGGTGGATTTAGTGATTTTTGGGCATTTAAATTTCTTCCCCAAGGTTTCATAGGGTTTGGTGGAGTTTATAGGGTACTCTCTTTGTAAAAGTGGGCTAACCCACTAGCCTTTTTCATGGTAGGTGTATTGGATCTCTGATCTGGTCCAAAAAGTTGATATTGGATTTCATGTATGTTATATAACTTGAAAAAGGGTATCTTAATAATCTCTGATTTTGTCAAGTGTTTTGGGAAAAAATGGTGAAAATTCCCTAAAACTAGGTAGCCACTATTGCTAGGGAAAACTTGCTTGAAAGGTGAAATCTGATGAGATCCTTTGAATTTGCTTTGGAGACTAATTGATATCCACTTGATTGTATTTTGAATGGTTTTTCAATTTATTTTAATCTTGTTAGATTCATTTTAAAGGAAGGTTGACATTTTGAGTGGTTTTGAGTCCTCTAACTCTGCATCAAAGTGGTATCAAAGCGAGGAAGTAGATCTCTTGAAGATTGAAGGAGAAACATTGGAAGGTGACAAGACATTATGGCCATTAGAAGGTTGGGTGAGAAAGAGGAACAGATGAGGAATGCCATTTTCTAGAGTAGATGCAAATGTAGAAGAAAGGTATGTAAAGTAATGATTGATTCAGGTTCATTAGATAATGTAGTTTTAGAAGAAATGGTTGAAAAACTACATTTGACAGGAATAATCCATGAATCACCTTGCAAGGAATATTGGGTAAATGATAGTCACCATGTTGTGGTTAGAGAGCAAGTATTTGTAGATTTTCAGACTGGTCCTTACAAAGATGTTGTACTATGTGATATTATGCCTATAAGAGATTGTCATATGATACTAGATAGAACTTGGAAATTTGATAGGTTTGCTATACATGATGGAAGAATTAATGTGTATGAAATTGAAAAAGATGGGAAAAAGTATACCCTAAATTGTTTGCAGGATGATTGGGCACAAAAAAGGATAGGCATGTGTGGAAAAAGGGAGTTTCTAGAACAAAAGGAACAAAGGGACAAGGAAGAAACAGAGAGGCATAACATAGATACCATAGAGAGATCAAAACACTAGGAAGAAGCATTGAGGAAAACAGAGCAGCTTGAAGACACAAAGAAAACAAAGAAGGTGAAGGTCAGAGGTGAAAAGAAATTGAAGGCACGAGATGAAGATGGAGAATGTGATAAAGACACAGATAGAGTTGCAACCACCATATGTGAAAAGAATACTAAGATAGTAAGATTAGAGGAAGATTCAAAGTTAAAGTGTGTAAAGGATGATGAGAATGAAAGAAGAAAGAGTGAAATAACCTTGAGAGGGCAAGGTAAGCTTGAAGGTTGTGTCAAAGGTAAGAGATAGGTAGAAGTTTGTTTATTAAAGGCTAATGGAGTTCTAGGGCAGATGCCCATGAAGAATACAGTGGTACATAAAGCTAGGACAGAGTTCCTAAGAAGAGAAGATGAGATCATGAAGAATGAAGGTGAGTTATTTGAACAAAAGAAACTTTGGCATAATGGAGCCACAAGGGAAGAAGAGTGTTGTCCACTATTTGGGAAAAAGCACAAGATGCAGCAAAAGGTTGAAGGTGAGGATGGTAGACCTAAGGACAAAGAGGTCTTGAAAAATGAGAAAATGAAGGAGGAAGTGTATAAAAAGGAAAATGATGAGAGGGGTGAAAAAAGTCATGAAAGGTTTGAAGATGATGAGAAGATCATCATTGGGGTAGTGATGTGTCCCTTAAGGGTAGATGCAAGTGATAGGAAAGTAGAGATTGCAAATACAATGAGTTATGAGGCAAAAGGTACAGAGGCAATTGAGACAAGTCTGATGCAAGTGAAGAAGAGCAAGTTGGTCGAAGTAAATCAATGTGAGAGAATAGTAATCAAAGGGGATGAAGGAAAAATGGATTATGTTCTTGAAATTGATAGGACCAAGGTCCTTGGAATGGAATCTCAGAGGTCTGAGGTAGACAGTCAAGAAGGTGATGAGTCTGAGAATACAATACAGGCCATGAAGGCAGTGATGGTAGAAGCTAAGGTTCTGATACAAGACCTGAGAGTAGATGATGGATAGGCTGTGAAAGCCAAGGAAAATATAGTAAGCCATGAAGCATGGTAGGAAATAGTGGAAGAGTTCGGACAGTCTAAGAAAAAGTGTATAGAAGTTAAACAAAGCTTGGAGTGTGTAGTCACCATGAGAGGTGAAGGAAAGATGGTAAGGGTTTTGTAGAGGTTTTCAAAAAGGACAGAGACTAAGACTGAGAAGTTGACAGTGTTGGGCTAGGGAATGGCTAAGAGAATACAGTGTGTGTGGTCTCCAAATGAGATGGAGAAGAGAGGAAAGTCTAAGATTGGGATAGTGAGTTGTCTTTGTTTGATGAGTTTAGTAATGAGGTAGTTGTATATTGTTGAGACAGGGGATCCAAGCATAGTGAATTTGAGTATAGATGTGAAGTGGAAGGATAAGAGGCTGAGAGTGAAGGGAATCATTGGTTATATCCTTGATTTGTTCATTCTTCTGACAGTGGTCAGACCAAGGGTTAAAATGAAAGTGGAAGGACAAAATGCAGGTTATGTTGCAGAAAGTGGAATTGAAGGGAAAAACTACATGTATAATTGGCAAAGGCTCATGGAAGAGCATGAATGAGAGATACTAATGCATGGTTGTTTAGTTTTGTATATTTATTTTTTGTTTTTAGGTGTTAATGAAGAAAAAAGGCAACAAGAAGATCCATTTGAGGAAGATCAAGCATGGCAAGACCAAGACAAAGCAAAGCATGAAGGGTATAAAGTGCCTTGGAGGAAGATTTCCATGCAAGGGACTTGGAGAAGGTTTGAAGGGATTGTGTAGAAGGTTGGAGAACACCTATGGAGTGATTTATGGGGCATAAATATTTTGTACCCAGGGAGTATAGTGCAAGAGCACCTAAATCATGTAATTGCAAGATGCACTATATGAGGGTTGGTCTAGGAGTTAGTGGTAGAAAGAGTACTATTATGGTTTCATAGATTTTTTCCAAGCATCCATAGTTTTTCGTGCAGGTGCACTTTTGCAAGCACATGCCTCCATGTGAAGTAATTACATCACTACTTATATTGACTTTCTAAACAACTATATTGTAGTTGACATTTTTTCATCTATCAACATCTAGTTATTAGTTATGGAATGTGAAGTAATGCTCTGAGTTTGAATGAGGTGCATTGCAATGTAACCAATGATATTGATATAAACTACACAAATCTGTTAAGTAAAATTCATTAGTTAAACTCTTTATTCTATTACTTGCATGTAGGTTTGATTAAATCCACTAGCACTGGGAGGTGTTCCCTTGAAACCTCCAATATTAACCTGTTCAACATCCAAAATCACATATTCAAATACCATTCATAAAACAATGCTATTAACATGTAATAAATTTATAATTGTTTACTAGTTACATACCCCACTGATAGGTGTACTATAGAAAAAAGTAGGTGGAGGGCCGACGTATCCACTCTCAACACTGTGACACTGCAATTTTATTAAAATATTAAAACTAAATTAGTTAATCTTGCATTTCAAAATCAAAATTTAATAAATTAAATTCAATGAACATGCTAACTTTTACCTGAGTAACAATGCCATACACATCATGCAAAATGTCAGCGGCCCTCTCCATCTCTGTAGCTGCATACAGATCTTGCATAGTAGCCTCCTGAGTGTCGGTGGGGTCATATGAACAAGTCGCCTCACAAGATTGACACACATGGGTTCGGAGGCCACCACTCGAAGACTCCATTGGATGGCACTGTAGAATAGGGCTAGTATGATGGATGACACTTTGGGTCAAAGTACTGATCACCTATAATGTCTCTACATAGGCACTCTCCTTCGTGACGATAGGAATAACAACATGCTCACGAGGCGGCCTAGTGAGAGCTCGTCTCCCTTGCCACGTAGGATCCGGCTGTGCACCAAGCCTATCTTGAGCTGACCCCCCACCTCTCCCTTGGAAGTCCCTCATATCAAAATAATTTGGGATTTTGTTCAATATGAATTCACTATATAGTTTCCTAAGAAAATACTAGGGGACTTCACATTTGTTGCACGGTCGATCATCAAAGACCATGTACCACCTATCATAAAAAAGATTCCTAATCTCTTGGTGGTGGTACCAATGAATAGGAAACCTCTTTGCATTGAGGCTAAGATTTTGATTTGTGTGTGGGTTAGTGAATAATGAGCACAAATCACCTTTTGTAATTTTTAAATCCATTACTTGTTTATATGATAGTTTATCTGCATAATATGCCCTAGCCGCCTACCTCCTATCTTGCCATCCATTTATTTGTTTGCTAATTGAATCTACATTTTTTAACATATCTTTCAATGAATTTGCTAGGGTCATTCTTTCTATGGTTGAACCATTTGGATCACTCAACCTACTAATAACATCCTCAATTTTTTTTTTGTTGTTCTCAATTTCACTCATTAAATTTTGTTGAGTGTCAGGAGGGTGTTGAGTGATTGGTGGAGGAGGTTGTTGTTGAGGATGATTTTCTTGTTAAGGATTTTGTTCTTGAGGATTTGGTTGCTCTTCTTGTTGAGGATTTTGAGGGTTTATAGGGTCATTTGCATCTCCTACAAATTAAAAAATATATATCAAATATAACCTAAAACTAAGAAATTCAAAACAAACAGCAAAAAATATTTACCTCTCCCACTTCTTCATCGTCATGGTGCCATCCTCGCAAAGAAATAGCAACTATTGTTGAATATTTTTGCACAATACCTCCTCCTAGAACATGAGCGGGAAATTTGGGGTTTTGGCCACAGGAAAAAAAAAATAGTTGAAATGAAAATGAATGAATTTCACTTCTTCTTTTTTGCTTTTAATGTGCAATGACGCGAGTGCATTATAACGCGCTCATGCTATGAGTTTTCAAAAAAAATTTAAAAGTGGCCACAAAATTGCTATCCAACTTCATGCACCCGCCCTTTTATTGTGGTTAGGGTGGTCAAACATACACCTACTTCTTATTTTTTCCTTGAAATTTAAGTACTACTGCATTGAAATGTCAAATTTTCACCAAATAGATTTAAAAAAAAAAAAATCTAGTAGTTTAGAAACTACATTCAATTTGCTACAAATTCTGTTCTTACATATTTTTGAAATAATATAGATAACTTATTCAAATTTTTACGTCAAGTTTCCTAACTCTGATTTTTCTGAATTTTTCATCATGTAAGGGCCTATTTTTTCCATGATGATCTTGCACATACTTGATTCCAAGATTTGCACCCTTGAGATCAAAAAAACCTGGGCCCAAGAATCCATGTGAGGAAGTGAGACTTTTGTATCATCTACCCTAATTAAATTTCTAATTGGATTCATCATTTAAGGAATTAAACACCATATATCAAGGGGAACCTTTTTTGTTGCAAGTATGGAGGTGTTATCTTTGATGTCAACAAGCTTGTGTTGTCATCGTGTCAATTGTGTAGTGGTTGAGAGAGATTGTTGCAAGTTGACTAGTTGCATTATGTTGTCATCAGTTAAGTTATTGGTGTTAATCTCTGTTGTTTCTTTGATAATATTTTTTTATGGTTGTGGTAGGGATATAGATGTCAAGGATATTAAGAAAAATGATAAAAAGAGGAAATAAGGTGTTATAGAGGTGTTCTAATTTTTCTCCGCATTTCTTCTAGGTTGAAGTTATGCTTGTATGGTTTGGATATGTTGGTTAGAGGTTTTCAAAGTTTCTATATCCAAAATTTGGGCTTCTGGATTGATGTGTGATTCAAAGAAGTTGTGTTCGCCAGTGTGTGAATTGGATTTGTGTTGCTTATGAATGTGTCTGGGAGATGTTTTTACTTCGTATTTCTCTACATCTATGCTTTAGATCTTGCTATTTTGAAGGTATTTTGATGGTGTTTATCTCTTTCCTATGTCAAGAGGATTCATGATTTTACACTTCAAAAGATGGTTTTTAAAGTTACAGTGTTTGGCAGTGTAGTTTGAGTGTACCAAGCTATGTACATTTTGAAGGTGCAAGTTGGTGCAAAGAATTTGTTGGATCTCAAGTGGTTTTTGGATCATTCTAGATTTTCTAGAAGCATGGTGAGTGGTTTTCAAGTCATCCTTGGATTTAAGGAAGCGTGTACTTTAAATTTTATTGGTGTTTGCATGTGTAATGGTTGGCCTAGTGTTTACACTACATTCAAAGATGTTTAAAATATTGGTGAAGGTGTAGTGTGGCATGTAAGTGTTGATTTGGGTCCCAATTAAGTTTTTTATTGGTCCAATTTCATTCCTATCCATCGCGAGAATGCTTAGTGCCAAAATTATTTTGAATTTGTAAAATATAAGGAGTGTGTAGCCAACTTGAAGATTCTTTTCAAGGTGAGTTGATGCGAGATGAAGTGTGGAATAGAGTTGTGTGTTGTGATGTGAAATTAAGTGTAGAGTTGTGAAATGTAGTGAGAACTATAATGCAAGATCACTGAATGTGGTGAGCTGAAGGTATCTTGATCTCTTGAATGCTTATATGAGTGTTTTTGGAGCTATTGTGGTGGATTATCTATTGCATTGAGATCATGTTTTCTATGTAACTTTCTATCTTCTATCTTCTTTCTTCTTTCTATTTTTCCAGTGAGCCTCTTTGTGTTAGTTTTGCAATTACTTATATTGTGAGCTAATCCTCACCGTGGTTTTTCCCTCTTAGGGCTTTCCATGTAAATCTATTGTTCTCTTGTGTATGATGTTATTTTAGTTTCTATTATTTGCATTTCATATTTAAATATTATAATGTTTATATTAAGGGTTAATGAATGCGTGTGGATCTAATTATTGTTGAGTCTTTTGATTTTTTAATTGGATACAAATGGTTCCCCCCCTCTTAGCTTTCTTGTTCATTCAATAATTAGTATCAAAGCAAGGTTACTTGGAGAAAAGCTTGAATTCTTGAGGTAGATCTGGGATGGCAAACAAGAAAGAGATCCCTATGTTTGATGAAACAAACTATGCATTCTGAAAGGCTAAGATGGAAGGATATCTAGTTTACTTTGGATTTGATGTTACATAGGAAATGAAGACTACATATACCATACCTGCAAATGGGCTAAGGACAAGTGATGAAATAAAGGCTTATGAAACAAATGGTAAATCAAGGTTTGTTCTTTTGAGTAGTCTTGCAAATTTTGAATTAGTCAAAGTTATGGATCTAAAAACTGCTAAAGAAATCTAGGATAAGCTAGAAAGTATTTATGAAGGAGATGATAAGGTTAAACAAGCTAAGATGCAAAATTTAAAGACATGGTTTGAGAACTTGTGAATGTTTGAAGATGAAACAATTACAAGTTACATGTAGAGGGTTGATGAACTTATCAGTGTAATGAGAGATCTTGGTGCAAATTTCAAAGAACCTAAAGTGGTAAATAAAATTCTCAAAAGTCTTCCTGATTCTTATGGTGAAAAGTTTTCTGCTATTGAGGAAGATGCAAATTTTAATTTTTAAACTAGAGATTAGTTTTATGGCACACTAACTACATTTGAAATGAGAAAAAATGGCCTAAATAAAGGTGCAAAAGTGGAGACTGCTTTTAAGATTGAAAATCAGAAAAAAAAATCAGATTTAGATGGAGATAATCTTGATGATGTAGAAGCTAACTTTGTAAGAAGGATGACAAAGGGCACTAGTAAGTACAAAGGTAAATTACCTTTCAAATGTTTCAGTTGTGGAAATATAGGTCACTATGCTTCAAGATGTCCAAACAAAGTCATGAACAATAATAAGGAAAACAAAGGAAAGATAATCAAGAAAAGCTATTATGTTAGAGAAGATGTTGGTATTTCTAATGATGAATCTGATTATGGGGATGTTGATGATAATGAATGTTTGTTCTTGGCTTTAAAAGATGAATCTTTTTCTGCTAACTCTAAAAGTTGTGTGAAGGAAAATGCTTTGGATAAAAACTATTTAAGACTAGAGGTACTATATTAAAGGTTGAAGGCATAACCTCTTGAGTTTTGGACAAAAGTGTAGCAAAGGGTACTATCTTATGTTTCAAGATGATGGATGTGAGATTAGGAAAGGGTGTAGAACTATGATTGCTACTTGAAAGAGGATAGATAGAAATATCTATTAGCTCAAGGGTGTTGATGGTCACTATTTTATGATTTAATTTAATGATATCTAGTTATGGCATAGGAGGATGTGTCAAATAAAATTTGATAACTTGATTAGAATCAGTTTAGTTCATTTAGTGAGAGATCTTCCAAAGATTACAAAGCCTATCAATGTTGTTTGCAGAGATTGTCAATTTCAAAAACAAACAAGAAGTAGTTTCAAGGGAAAAGAACAATCTTCTACTGGATTGTTGGAATTGGTACATATAGACCTTTTGGTCCTACAAGAGTGAGAAGTATTCAAGGTGATAGGTATTTTATGCTTTTTATTGATGATTATTTTAGAATGACATGGGTTAATTTACCTACAGAAAAAATTGAATCCCTAGATAGATTCAAAGCATATACATTTATGGTTAAGAATGAAATGGATTTAAAGATCAATTTTTTAAGGTCTAACAGAGGTGGAGAGTTCACCTCCAATGAGTTTAACATGTTTTGTGAGAATCATGGCATAAAAAGGAACTTTTCTACCCCTAGGACTCCTCAGCAAGATGGAGTAGTTGAAAGGAAAAACATGACCACTCAAGAAGCTGTAAGAACTATGGTGAAATAAGCTAATCTATTGGAAGTCTACTAGAGAGAAGCAATTCATGCTGTTATTTACATACTTAACAGAGTTCAAGAAAAATCTAGCAACACAAAGATTCCCTATGATTTGTAGTATGGAAGGATCCCTACTGTCGAGTACTTTAGAATGTTTGGAAGCAAATGCTATATCAAAAGAGATGATGAACAATTAGGAAATTTTGATGCAAGGTTTGATGAAGGTATATTCATTGGATATTCTACTAAAATAAAAGCTTATAGATGTTACAACAAAAGGCTAAGAAGAATTGTTGAGAGTACAAGTGTCAAGGTTGATGAATAATTGAGGAATTCAGTGGTGATAGATGGATATAAATCAGATGGACCTAATTGCGAAGGAGAAGGAGAAGAAAAAGCTAAGGAAAAGAAAGTACAAAATGAAGAGGAAGAATCTCCAAAAACTACCCCTAAGTATGTGCAGAGAAATCATTTTGAAGAATGATCATTGGAGACAAAAAAAAATGTGTGTTGACAAGAAGAAGAGTTGTTGAATCAAAGGTAAATCTATGTTTACTTTCTAAAATTGAACCTAAAATAGTGAGTGAGACATGCAAGGATGAATATTGGATGAAGGAACTAGAAGGAGAACTTATGTAGATTTAGAATAATTAGACTTTGGAACTTGTTCCTAGACCTGGAAACAAGAACATAATTGGTACTAAGTGGGTATTTAGAATCAAGGTGAATGAGAATGGTGAAGTGGTAAGAAACAAGGAAAGACTTGTGTGTAAAGGATATGTAGAAGTTGAAGGTATAGAATTTGAGAAGACATTTTCTTGAGTGGCTAGAATGGAAGCAATCAGGATGTTTCTATAATTTGGAGCATATAAGGAGTTTAAAGTTTATTAGATGGATGGGAATTTTTATTTCTTGAAAAGAGAGTTGGAAGAAGAAGTTTACAAGGAACAAATAGAAGGATTTCAGTTATCAGATAAACCTAATATGGTTTGCGAATTGAAAAAGGCATTGTATGGATTGAAGCAAGCTCCTAGAGCTTGGTATGCAAGGTTAGACAAGTATTTGATACAACAAGGATTCAATAAATACACCATAGACAATAACCTTTACTTTAAGGTTGAGAAAGATCAAATATTAATAGTGGTTGTGTATGTTCATGTTAGATAGGATAAAAACTATTGGGTTATTGACAGTGGCTTCTCAAATCATATGACTAGGGACAAGAGTAAGTTTGTTAAACTTGAAAAATATGATGGATGACTTGTTAAATTTGGAGATGATAAGGTGCTAAGATTTGTGGAATAGGTTCAATCAATTTTGATGGCAAGTATAATACATAAGATCTTTACTATATTAAAGGTTTAAGGCATAACCTCTTGAGTTTTGGAAAAATGTACATAGCAAAGGGTACTATCTTATGTTTCAAGATGATGGATGTGACATTAGGAAAGGGTCTAAAACTGTGATTGCTACTTGAAAGAGGATAGATGAAAATATCTATCAGCTCAAGGGTGTTGATGGTCACTATTTTATGATTCAATTTAATGATACATGGTTATGTCATAGGAGGACGTTTCAAATAAATTTTGATAACTTGATTAGAATTAGTTTAGTTCAAGTAGTGAGAGATCTTCCAAAAATTACAAAGCCTATCAATGTTGTTTGCAGAGATTGTCAATTTGGTAAACAAAAAAGAAGTAGTTTCAAGGGTAAAGAACAATCTTCTACCAGATTGTTGGAATTGGTACATATAGACCTTTTTGGTCCTACAAAAGTGAGAAGTCTTTAAGGTGATAGGTATTTTATGATTTTGATTGATGATTATTTTAGAATGACATGGGTTACTTTTCTTAGAGAAAAATTTGAATCCCTATATAGATTCAAAGCATTTAAAGTTATGGTTGAGAATGAAACAAATTTAAAGATCAAATATTTGAGGTGTAACAGAGGTGGAGAGTTCACCTCCAATGAGTTTAACATGTTTTGTGAGAATCATGGCATAAAAAGGAAGTTGTCTACCCCTAGGACTCCTCAGGAAGATAGAGTGGTTGAAAAGAAAAACATGACTGCTCAAGAAGCTACAAGGACTATGATGAAATAAGCTAATCTATTGGAAGTATACTAGAGAGAAGAAATTCATGCTTTTGCTTACATACTTAACAACATTCAAGAAAAACATAGCAACACAAAGATTCCCTATGAGTTGTGATATGGAAGGATTCCTACTGTCGAGTACTTTAGAGTGCTTGGAAGCAAATGCTATATCAAAAGAGGTGATGAAACTTAGGAAAGTGTGATGCAAGGTCTGATGAAGGTATCTTCATTGGATATTCTACTAAAAGGAAAGCTTGTAGATGTTACAACAAAAGGCTAAGAAGGATTGTTGAAAGTACAAGTGTCAAGATTGATGAATAATTGAGGAATTCAGTGGTGATAGATGGATATAAATCAAATGAACCTGCTTGTGAAGGAGAAGAAGAAGAAAAAGCTAAGGAAAATAAAGTACAAAATGAAGAGGAAGAAGCTCCAAAAAAGACCCCTAAGACCCCTAAGTATGTGTAGAGAAATCATTTTGAAGAACAAATCATTGGAGATAAAAGAAAATGTGTGTTCACAAAAAGAAGAGTTGTTGAAGCAAAGGTAAATTTGATTTTACTTTCTAAAGTTGAACCTAAAATAGTGAGTGAGGCATGAAAGGATGAATATTGGATGAAGGAACTAGAAGGAGAACTTGTGTAGATTTAGAAGAATCAGAATTTGGAACTTGTTCCTAGACTTGAAAAAAAGAACATAATTGGTACTAAGTGGGTATTTAGAATCAAGGTGAATGAGAATGGAAAAGTGGTAAGAAACAAGGAAAGACTTGCATGTAAAGGATATAAAAAATTTGAAGGAATAGAATTTGTGGAGACATTTTCTTAAGTGGCTAGAATGGAAGAAATTAGGATGTTTCTCCCATTGGCAGCATATAAGGACTTTAAAGTTTATTAGATGGATATGAATTTTTCTTTCTTGAAAAGAGAGCTGGAAGAAGAAGTTTAAACAAAACAACTAGAAGGATTTCAGTTATCAGATGAACCTACTATGGTCTGCAGATTGAAAAAGGAATTATATGGATTGAAGCAAGATCCTAGAGCTTGGTATGCAAGGTTGGACAGGTATTTGATACAACAAGGATTCAATAAAGACACCTTATACAGTAACCTTTACTTTAAGGTTGAGAAAGATTGAATATTAATAATGGTTGTGTATGTTGATGACATAATTTTTGGAGGCAATGAAGCTATGTGCGAGAAGTTTATAGAAGAGATGAAAAAAGAGTTTGAAATGTCTATGTTTGGGGAGATGAATTTCTTCCCTAGGCTACAAATCAATCAAGCGGATAGAGGCATATTCATTTCACAATCAAAGTATGTAAAGAAATGTTGAAGAAGTTTGGAATGGAACACTCCAAACTGGTATGTACTCTTATGGTTACTAGTTGAAAAATGAGTAAGGATGATAAATATCCTAAGGGTGATCATAGCAAGTATAGATCTATGATTGGTGGACTGCTATACCTAACTGCTACTAGACTAGATATCATGCATGTACTTTTTCTTGTGGCTAGCTTTCAAGATCCTAAAGAGACACATGTTGCAAATGTGAAAAGGATATTCAGATATTTGAAGGGCACTCTAGATTATGGCTTGTGGTTTCCTAAGGATACTAATGCCACTTTGAGTGCTTACACAAATACCGATTGGGATGGTTGTGTGGATGAAAGGAAAAGTACAAGTGGTGGTGCATTCTTTCTTGGATGCAGATTGGTATCATGGATAAGTAAGAAACAAGATTTAGTTTTGTTATCTACTGCAAAAGCTAAGTACATTACAAGAAAATATTGCTATACACAAGAATTGTGGATGAGGCAAACATTGAAGAATATCAAAGTGGTGTATGATGAGCCTATCTCTATCTTTTGTGATAATACAAGTGCAATCAATATTTCAAAGAACCTAGTGATGCATTCAAGGACAAAGCATATTTCAATCAGATATCACTTTCTAAGAGAGAAGGTTGTGGAGAATGAAGTGAAGCTTGAGTATGTATCTACAAAGGATCAAATTGTTGATATATTTACTAAGGCTCTTCCTAAGGATACTTTTGAGTATCTCCAGGAGAAGTTGGGGTTTATTGTCCCTCATTTGTACTAGATGCATATGGAGATGTATTAGTCCAGTGGAACTATGGATTCATTCTCTATCTAGACTGATGTTGGTGGCTACCTCTCAGGGAGGAGTAGGTAGTGAAATTGTTGTAGTATGGAGTGAGTATTGTCATTTTGTAGAGGTTACTGATTTGGTTGGTGTATACTTCTAAGGGGGAGTTTTTAGAGAATTAGAAAGTATCTTGGTTCAATGTCAAAGGGAGAGAACAATGCAAAACATTTTATCCTTTTCCATTGATGTTGAAGGGAGAGAGAGAGTCATGTGAAAAAAAGAAGAATTCTATCTATACAAGGGGAAGTGAAGCATGTGAAAAAGAAAAGGTTGAAAAGGGAGAGGTAGGGAGAGAGAATCTTGTAAGGAGGAGTAAGTGCAAGAATGTTATGTAGGTTTTCTAATCTAAAAAATAAGAAAAAGGAGAGTGTATGTTTTCTTTGAAGGTTTTTTACATCTTGTGTTTGCATCAATGACAAAGGGGGAGATTGTTGCAAGTATGAAGGATTTGTCATTGATGTAAATAGGCTTGTGTTGTCATTGATTTCAATTGTGTAGTGGTTAAGAGAGATTGTTACTTTGATTATTTGCATTATGTTGTCATCAGTTAAGTTACTAGTGTTAACCTCTAGTGTTTCTTTAATAAGCTTTGGGTTATGGTTGTGGTAGTGATAAAGATGTTGAGGATATTGAGAAAATTGATAAAAAGAGGAGACAAGGTGTTGCAGAGGTGTTCTGGTTTTGATTTGCATTTCTTCTGGGTTGAAGATCTTCTTATTTAGTTTGGATATGTTGGTTAGAGGTGTTAAAATTTTCTATATCCTTAATTTGGGCTTCTAGATTGATGTACAGAAGAAGTTATGTTCACTAGTGTGTGAACTAGATTTGTGTTGCTTATAGAGGTGTCTAGGAGAAATGTTTTTTCTTTGCATTTCTTTGCATCCATGCTTCAAGTCTTGTTATTCTAAAGGTATGTTGATGGTGTTAATCTCTTGCCTACGTCAAGATGATTCATGGTTTTATGCTTCGAAAGATGGTTTTTAGAGTTATAGTGTTTGGCAGTGTAGTTTGAGTATACCAAGATGTGTACATTTTGAAGGTGCGAGTTGGTGTGAAGAATTTGTTGGATCTCAAGTGGTTTGTGGATTATTTTAGATTGTCTAGAAGCATGGTGAGTGGTTTTCAAGTCATCCTTGGATTTAAGGAAGTGTGAACTTCAAAGTTTAATGATGTTTGCATCAGTAACGACCGAACTAGTGTTTACACTACATTCGATGATGTTTAAATATTAATGAAGGTGTATCACATGGCATGTAAGCGTTGATTTGGGTCCCAATTAAGTTTTGTATTAGTCCACTTTCATTCCCATCCACCATGGGAATGCTTAGTGCCAACTTAAATTCTTGAATTTGTAAAATGTAAGGAGGGTGTAGCTAACTTAAAGATACTTTTCAAGCTTTGGATGGTATAAATGCAAGGTGAGTTGATGTGAGATGAAGTGTGGAATAGACTTGTGTGTTGTGATGCAAAATTAAGTGCAAAGTTGCGGAATTCAATTCAATGTGAGCTATAATGCAAGATCATTAAATGCAGTGAGTTGAAGGTATCTTGATCTCCTAAAGTCTATGACTGTTGTTGGAGCTATTATTGTGGATTCTCTATTGCATTGAAATTGTGTTCTCTATGTAACATTCTATCTTCTTTCTTCTTTCTATTTTGGTAATGATCTTGGTCTGTGAGGCTTTCTAGATAGTGTTTCCTATTCTTGCAATGAGCCTCTTTGTACCAATTTTACAATTACTTATATTGTGAGCTAATCCTCACTGTGGTTTTTCCATCCTAGGGTTTTCCATGTAAATCCAGTGTTCTCTTGTGTATGGTGTTGTTATTTCTATTTCTAGATTATTTGCATTTCATGTTTAAACATTATAATAAATTAAGGGTTAATGAATGCATGTGGATTTAATTACTATTGAGGGTTTTGATGTTTTAATTGGATGCAACTAATTCACCCCCCTCTTAGTTGTCTTGTTTATTCAACATTTTAACACTACTCATCTAGAGCATGAGAGTTCCATGATTTTTTCATAGTTGAGATTAGGCGACCATGCAAGGGCTCAGAAAATGTAATTCCCTACACTTGAATAGGGTTTCTTCAACACATTTTCTTGCATTTTGTGATCTTCTAAAAAAAAGTAAAAATAGACCCCATTGGATCATTCTACAAAATGATATATGTATGCCAAGTTTTTTTTCCCAAACATTTATAACCATCCATCTAAATATTTTCTAGTAGGTATTTTCAATGATTCTACATCTTCCATGAAGATAACAACTCCCCTTAATATATTCCTTTTATTACAAATTAGGTCTCACTCATTTCAAAATTGGGTGAAATGACCACTTTCTTAGTGTTCTTAGAGGAACACTTACCTTATTCTCCATCATTAGTGTTGATTCCCAATCCCTCTTTGCTACTCAGAACTACAAAATTTACATCTTCCAAAATTACAAGGTTATCCTCTACCACTATGTCTTAGAATGATCTAGTATGGTCATCAATGCCTTTCATACCATTTATTTCGTTTGTAGGGGTTTTAGGGTATCTATACCCACATCCATTAATGCCCACAAGATATGAATTTATAGCAAAAAAACTACAACATATATGCTAAAGAAGATGAACTCACACAAGCATGTAAAGTATAAAAATTAATGCACACACTCAAAAGGAAATAGATGAGGATAAATGCAAGGAGTGTACGAGTACCCTACACTTAATGAAAACCTTTATGGGGGAGGGATTTGCCTCCCCCACCATTACTACTAGAAAAAACCCTAGCACACCTCCTCACTCACACCGCCTCCTCTCAAGCATGCTCAGGACTCCATGGTGGAACTTTATCTTAGTTCAAGATTTAAATATCCCAAGATAAGACCCCAATTATAACCCAATAAATTAACCACGAAATAAAAATGGTTTAGTACTTTGAAATTAGTGCAAGTAAAATTTCCCCAAGAAAGAAACTCAAAGTGCACTTGATTTCAATGCTTTACAAATTCTTAGAATAAGCTATAATGTTGTAAGTACAAGCTTGGTATACATTCAAGAAAAAATAATAGCACCACTATGAAGTACACAAAAAGTCACCTAGTTTCAAAAAATGTGGTGCTATTATTTGATGATGGAAGAAAATTGTAAACTATTTTTTAATAAGATATATATGCAAATTGATTAGCACCACCAATCTCTTAAAAGTAGAAACTAAAGGTTCTACCCTAGCACTAAAATATATTCAAAATAGAGTATAACCCACAATATAGCGCAAAGAAATAGAAACTATTAAATTGTAAATATATATGATTATTAAATTGAAATAACATAACACATTTAGTTTCCTAAGATACAAATATAAATTCATATAAAATAAAATAGCATTAAGAAATTTCACAACAATACGAATTAAAAAATGAACTAGAGTTGGATACATTCATACAGGCATCTTAGATGCATGAGATACATTCATATAAGCCCCTCAGATGCATACATAAAGATGACAAATCCAATAGGTATGAGTCAACTCTCAATCAATCTTAATTGAGAGCCTGGTTAATTTGGTCTAATTGAGAGAAAGATAGCCTTCGCTAAATAAGTGTGGCACTTAATTAGTGTTAATCAAGAGTTGATGAAGTAGAGGTGGAACATATGCCATTGTTAGTTACCTGGGAGAGAATAATTAAATATCTATATTGTCTTAAGTAAACTTGATAAATAGGTGCAATATCACACTTATGATATAGCATATTTAATGTGTATAGAATATTACATCAACACTATATATATTTGTTCTTTTCTTCACATTTTTATGTAAAATTATATTATTTTTTTGTGAAAATGTTGATTACCATGAACATTGAAATTGTATGATATTTGTTTATAGTTTGTGTTTATTTTTACTTTATCAAGACCACCTTTATTATGTCACATTAAAGAGTACAATAATTGACATTATTATGCCAAATAAAGAAGACAAAAGCAGTTCAAACAAGTACTTTAATAATGCTTTAAAGCTAGATCTCTTTATAATTTTATAGATTGGACACTCAATTCCACTAGAACATATAAATATGATCATTAATGGCCTTGTCTTTATATTAAAATTACTTATGTTTGTTCCTTTCAAGCATGCTTCTATAATGATGAATTGAAATATTTGATTCCACTACAATCATATATGCCATTGACTTATTTTTACAAAGTCAATCCTCTTCTTTTACATCATCTATTTTCATACTTTTTAACTTCTATCTTATACAAACCAAAACAAAAGACAAAACAAATACTAACCACTATATAACACTTGTAAAAGATCGTCCACAAAACGAAATATTATAAACCCTAAAATGACACATTCATCTTATAGATACAAAACTCTAACAATATAAAACCAAACTCTTACCATAAAATGTACCAGATGGAGCCCACATTTAAGTGGTTTCATTGAAGGCAAAAGACTTTAGTTGATGTCAGTATCCATTACCTACACAAGATGGATCCCACATTTCAGTGGGTTTCATTAAAGGAAAAAGACTTTAGCTGGTATCACTATCCATTACCTAAACAACATGGATCCCACAGTACGATGGTACCGTTCACATATTTACATTCACCATTTTGCAATGACTAAATTAATTTTGAGAATCCCTCAACGTAATTATCAAGCTTTATTCATGTGAGATGGGGAACAAACAAAACCGATACCCACACTTCATAATGTGGATCAGGTTGTGTGCTCCAGTTCATCTTATTCAGGTTATGCTCTTTTAGTGATTTTAGAATTTTTTTAAGCAGGTTTTTATATCATTCACAAGATAGTTCTCTTATCTATTATAAGAATATGGGTATTTATTCTGTCAAAATCATCACGACCTCAAACTCAATTTTATAAGAATATGGATATCCATTCTATCAAAATCGTTTCAACCTAATTTCTTATAGTGCTGGCTTAGATCTAATCAGATATATAAATGATTTGTTTGATTACGTGTAAGATAACTATTTTAATTAGTATATACATAGATGCAGGAGGGATGATAACAGAGCAGAAAAACGGATGCAGTTGTAGAGAAGCAGGTGAAGTACAAAGAAGAAGAGAAGATGATGGGCGATGTCGGCTGCAAGAGAAGGTATGCCATGGGAGCTTTCCTTTGGCCTGATGAACTTCTTTAATACTTCAATAACATTTAATACCGCTGTATATACTGTGTTTTAGGTCTTCGATCAGAAAATTAAATCCTTGCACTCTATCTCTTTCAGATCTGTAACTGTGCACAACTTAAATAGTTGTTCCAGAGTAATAGTTTCTGAAAAGTATTCTTTTGTTTGTAGATTTGATTTTCACCATGAAAATACGGAATTCAGTGCAATTTATGGAGAAAAAAAACCTAGGTAACGAATACACCAACTGTCATGTTTTATTTTTTTCTACCAAAATTTTAATATACATAAATCATATGTTTCAATATTTATGACTTTAGTAAATCATAATACTTTATATTTATCTGATACTTTAGTGATTCTTCTCAAACGGAATAATTGGGTGATTATTTTGCATTCATTTAATTAACTATTAAAAAAAATATGAGTTTTTTTCCTTTTAATTATGGAAACAAATGACTTTCTTTTATTAACCTTAGGTTTCATGAATAAGACACATAAGTCTTTTTTTTGGTATTGATTAAAGTTGATGATAGAATGAAGACTTGGGAAAAATGTTGCAAATAAAAAGAATATAAATTTTAAGCAATAAAATTAGATTTATATACAAAATTGATCTATCAAAATTTTATAATACAAAAAGAATAAAAACAGTTTTAGTCAATTCTAATGATTGAGAGATAATTGGCTACTATTTTGATCATAATATTTGAACTAGTGATGATAGAATGAACACTGGAATAAAAAGTTGCAAAGAAGATTAAACTTAAACAATATAAATGTTAAACAACAAAAATAAATCTATACACAAAATTGATCTATCAAAATTTATTTAGCTAATCTTAATAGTTGACTACTATTTTGATCACAAATTTTGAATTGTGTCTCAATATGACAAATTCTTATATAGATTAGAAGTAGAACAATGACCTATGAATTGAATTTCTTTTAGATTTTAACAGATTGGCTCAAACCAAAGGATATAGAAAAGTGTGGTTGGAGGGGGATTCTCTTAATATCATAAACAATTTGAAAAAATGCACTCCTCCTTGGACTATTGAGTCCTTGATAAGGGATTCGATAGATATTTTGAATTCTTGTGATGAGTTTTATATTTCACATATCTTAAGAGAAGGCAATGGGCTAGCGGATATTTTTGCTAACATTGGTGTCAAAGATTTTAGGGAGTGGGGTCTGAATGACCCTCTTCCTATAGAGGCTATTGCTACTATGAATAATGAGTGTTGATTTCAATTGGATTAACGTCTCATTATGGTTGGTGGTGTGCATGCTCTTCATCACGTCGCAGATTGTTATGAGTAAATATGGTGTGAAAATTTTGAATCAAGCAATTTGTACAGGAGCAGGGTGTTGTAGGAAATGGAAAACTTTGGTCTTTATTATCTCTTGTCCCAACTCTGGCCTCACATGGATTCTGGGTAGTTTTGGCATTGTTTTCCAGAGCTTTCTTTGTTCTGTGTTTGGTGTCTGCAAGTTGGATTGTGGCGAGATGGGTGGTGATAGAAATCATGTCAAATCCAAATCCTGTGATGCTGCGAGGGAAAGGAAGGAAGTCTAGCAGGTATTGGTGAAGGGAGGGTTAACACCCTATTTCGAGAAACTTCATGGAAATGATCCCCAGGTTACAGACCTTTTTGTGAAAGGATGGAATGATAGAGTGCTTAAGCTTTATAGGACTGAGCTTGAGGTTAATGAAGAATTCATTGTTGGTATTACTAGCCTGGCTATGGACGGAATGAAAGTCTTTAGGGACAAAAAGGAGGCACAAACTGCAATGAAATATTTTTCCAAAGATAATGAAGAGAAAGATTTAAAGACTGCTAAGAGTGGTGGATATCAGTGAAGTTCCCTTAAGCCTTTATGGGGGGATGTAGTGAAGGAATTAATGCGCTATATTACCCTGGAAGGCCATTTTTCAGTGGTGAATGCATATCATTTCATTTTTCTTAACCACTTATGACATAAGAAGAGGGTTTCTTTCCCATTTTATCTTCTTATGTCTCTTGACTCTGGTATCAAGGATCACAAGAACTTGAAAATTTTTGTTTTGCATTTTGGGTTGATTCTCCTTATCTCTAATTATGCGAAGAATTTTGAGGTTCCCAAACCTATGGTCACCCCGAGGGGTAAACAACTCAAACCTGCTGAAGGGTATGATACGGCCTCTGAAGATGAACTAGTCAACAAAAAGGTCAAGAAAAGGAAATTGATTTTGGAAAAAGAGGATGAGTCAGATGAGCATGTGGAATTCATTCCTGACTCTCTCACCTCTCTGGAAGGGGTTCCACATTGCCCATCCATGGGAAAGAAGAAAAAAGGGGAAGCTTGTGCTAGTGGAGGTTATTTAACTTGTAGTGAAGAAGTTGTTGTTGTGTCAAGTAGGGGTCTGAAGGTTAAGAATTATATGTATGTGGAGGCTTCCTCGCTACCCCCAACTGCCAAGAAGAAGGATTTGGGGGAAGTGAGTGGGAAGAAAAGGGTTTTGTGGTCTATGAGCCAAATTCTGAAGCAGGGCCATCCTCTTACAATTGTAGGTGACCTCTTCGTTGATGACTCCCCGAGTGTCAAGTCGATTATGCAGGTTAAAGATAAGGATGGGGATGATGATGTTGCATTGGAGACCCAGGAGGAAAACTTGGAGAGGATTAAGAAGAGAAAGGAAGTGGTAGAGGAAATTGTGAGCTCCATCCACAAGCTTAAGTCTCTGAGTGCTGTGGAAAAAGGTAAGGACTCCCCTGCTGATAAGGATAGGATTAGTTCCTCTAAGGAGGAGGATGCCCTAGGAAAAGGGGTTTTTAAGATTGATAGAGATGATTTGTCTGATGTGCTTGGAACTACGCATGAAGGGTCCATTGTTCCATTTAAGCTTTTTAAATGGTCTTTCCACGAAATCAATAAAACAAATGTTAGAGTCAGGGGAATGGTTAACAAGGCTGAGGGATCCTCTATTCAGAATTAGATAGATGAGTTGTTTGACTCCTTAAATATTGTGGCAAACACTATTGCGAATGAAACCCTCAAAATGAAGCATAATATGGAAGGAAGAATCCTCATTCTTGAGGATCAAATGGGGAAAATTTTGGATTCTATGATGAGAGGAGGGGAGGGTCATAAAATTGTTGGTAAATATGAGTCTATTGTTGTTACTTCTCATGTGGTTAGTGCTAAGAAGCACAAAGATAGTGCCCATGATGTTGAGGTTGTTTTTGTTGGTAAGTAGATGGGGAAGGATGTTGCTACTAGGAAGGGTGGTGAGAAAGGTATTATTTTGATTTCAGAGGTAAATACAGATCCAGTCCTGGAGCTAAGGCTAGGAACAAAACTAAAGCTCAAGGTGGAGCTTTTGGGAAGGATATTTCTGATGTTTTTGAAGATGCACATAAAGCTATAGATTGTGACGTGGAGGCGATAGATATTATGAAAAGCATGGAGCGTTGTTTGTTGGTCCTCCTTTTTGGCTATTTTTTTGCAGATGGGTCACTGTTGTTGGGTTATTTTTTGGCTTAATGTTGTTATCTTTTATTTTAGTTGCTTTCTGATGTAAAGGGTTCCAGGCCCCTTCAAAACCCATTTTTTACCTCTAATCAAAAACAAATTGATCTTGTACACCATTAAATTAACCCCAAGAATCATAAATTTAACCTTCCTCGCATATTTCACCTATAATTTGTACCAATGAACTTGTTGATGGTTGAAAAATGTAACATGATTTTCTATTATCTATGTTAATAATTATGTGTTAATAAACATTGGTTAAAAATGCATTAAGGAAAAATCATTGGATTGTAGAGGCCAAGTTCTCTTAGGTTGATTCCCTTGATTAGGTTAGCTTTATGATCATGGAAATTACTAAAGAGAACACCCTTTAGTCATGGAAATGTCTTATCAGGATAATACCAAATTTAGTGTGAATGATATGCAGAGACAATCCATGATAAATAAATACACATGTAATACTTTTAAATTCCACTAAATAGCAATAAATCACACAAGGCATGTATGTACCAAGTTGGCTCAAGGAAAGAAATGAGCAAGAATGATTTTTTTTTGAATTTGAATCCTTGAAATTTTAGGATCAATTCTACATGTTGTGAGATCAATCTTGCATACTACAATATTGATCCAATATATGAAAATATGAATCTAGGAATAGGGAATGAATGCATAGGATTAAGTGCAAAGGTAGGGGTAACAAATGGTAAATTTATAAAAATGTGTAAAAAAAGGATTGAATATGTGGGAGGAAGTGTAAATGGGAAAGTGTAATGGATTAGGGAATGAGCCCAATTAAATTGCACAATATTACTTCATTTATTGACTTATTTTTCATTAATATAGTCCATCAATGTGGCCCAAAACTAGATGGAAATTACAATATCTATCCAAATTTTACCATTATACACCATTATAGACGACAACTATATATACTCTTGTTTCTTTTTCTTTACACCTTGAAATACCTAGTACCTAGTTTAATCATTTCACTACAATCTCTCACATTGTAAATGAGGATATTATTCTTTTCCATCTCCAAACTTATAGGGTATGCAAGCAACATGCTCAAGTAAATAATTTCATCCTTCATATTATAGTAGAATACGTATTTTTGATACTATATTTTATAAAGAATCACTAACTTAGGTAGATTTATATTCATGAATTAAATTAGAACTATTAATGTAAATTATTGAATTAAAATATTGTGGCCCAGAATTCAATCTATCTATGCATTACTAGATATAATTGACCATATTCCATGCATCTTCTATATGACACCACATCTACCATGAAATTAAATGGTAATTTGGGATCCTATAAAAGGTTCATTTAGAAATAATCAAAATGAACAACAAACATGGACTAGAAAACAAAGAAAAAAAATTGATAGAAAATGATGCTCAAAACTTAACGAAGAAAGATGTAAATTTACTAGGAAAGGCAGCAATATGGAACAAAGAAACATGAATCATTCTCTAATGTTTATATAAAATAAAGTTTATTTGTGAGCCTATATACATGGAATTTTATTTATCAGTACAAGAGGAAAGAATACTTATTTTCTTGCATGAAAATATAATGATGAAATATGAATATGATAAGCATGTAAAATCATCTAAAATGATTGATAACTTGGAGTAGAATTCTTAGAAAAAAATTCATGTATATATTGCAGAGATAAAAATAAAGGGAAATTTGTTAATATTTCTTGAATGTAGTCATTAATTATCTTAAAAAATAATTATTATCTTTGTATTATCAAAAAAATAACATAAATAGGTGTTGCAACTAGTTTATAATAGGTGTTGCAACTGGTTTGTAATTATTCTTCTAAAATTTCTATAGGATATAGTAAGGATAATTTTTAAGAAATAATATTTCATATTCATTCTACATACTTCTATACTGAGGAAATAATGCATTTATCCTAAATTTGTCTCTTAAAATTTCATACTCAGCTATTATAAACTCTACCAATTCTTCTTAGTGTAGATAAGATCACCATATATAGAACTAATAAAGGAATATCATGAGCTAAACTCTTGATATAAATATTGGGATTTTATTGACTCTTTAAAATACCTTTTAATTGTAGGTACACGTATATCCTAGAGTAAACATGAGTTCCAACTTAAGAACATACGATGCCTTATTCAATCTATAAACATAGTCTCATCTTAATACGTATTCATCCATGTAGCCAATCAAGAATAAATAGAGCTCTTCATTAGGTCAGTGGGTGAGATACATATATGGCCTACCTCTATTAGAATCAAGTAAGAAGATATATTTCCCTATATTTACTTAGTCCAGTAAAGTTGAGTTAGCTAAAACTAATTCTATTGGGGATGGGAATATGGCACACAATCTTGGAATAGGAATATTTGATTACCTATTATATAGCAGGTATAGTTGAATCATAATTAACTATCTTCCTAAAGAATCCATCTCCCCACCCCTAATATAGCTATATAACTAACACTATATTTGTTAGAAGATATTTCAAAACCTCTAGATTGTCACACATATATCTCCTAGTAAAAAGATTCATTCACAAATCACTATTCATATCCGCCTGATAAACAATCCAAATCTACTAAGCTACCAAAGCCAAAACTAGTTTGATCATGTCTATTGATGTTATAGGTGAAAATATTTAGTGGAATCAATAGCTTATTATTGAGTATACCATTTGGATACCAATCTAGCCTTATTTTTATCAATGCATTCATTAGATTTGAGCTTGGTTTTATACATCTGCCTTGTATAAACTTCTTCAAAAAATATTATAAATAAATCACCTATGTCATTCCTTTCAATTATTTTGATCTCACTATTGATTGCTTCAACCCACTCTTATTTTTATTAAGATTGCTTAAAGTTCTATGTATCATTATTTTCCATGATTTGAGTAATCAAAATATAGTCCCCTTATGCTTGTGACTATTATAATTTTCTCAAAATTAAAACTTTCCCACATAATATTTTATGGATGATTACTTTTTGTCCTCCTTTTACATGTTGGTGTGATTTTGTTAGTTTATCTAGGAGTTATACTTTAGGACATATTCACACCTTAATCTTAAGCTTAGTTAGGTTATTTTTTATATTTTTATCAATTTATAATATTACGATATTTTTCATAATCCAATTGGATTTAGGTCATTTCCCTTGATAATAAAGCAATGTTATTATTTTTCATTATATTATTATGTAAATATTTTTTTGAGGTATAATAGAAAATTTATTTGTCTCTCAATTGCAAAAGGTTGTTTGTATTTTATAGTAGATTATTGTACCTAGGGTTTCATCGATTCTCCAACATGGTATTAGAGTTGATAATCAACAAACCCCTTCTAAAATTATAATGTTTTTTGATTAAAGGTATTATAAAATTCCTCATGGAGAAAAAATAAAATTAACCATTATGTCCAAAATGTTAAAAAGTGGTGTAGGAGCACCTAATGGATTTCATGCCTCCATAAGGCAAGCTTGGGTTCTTGGATTAAGTTAGGAAATTTGATGTTGTAATAAGGTCCAATGAACCATTTCAAATATTTTTTGAGTCCTAGTTTGGTCATAGGGTCCTAGTTTATCTTTTGGTGTCAATTTGTCACATTTTGTCATATTTGCACAAAGTTGCAAAATTGCATGTAAAAGAATATGAAGGGTCAGTTTCATATGAGAGACCTATATTTGAGGTTTTAAGGTCATATTAGACCATATTCAATGTAATTTGAGTCCTAGGAGGGTTAATGTGTCAAAAAAGTACAAATCTTATAAAAATTGTTGTTAAGGTAAAGTGCAAAATTGACAAATGATAAGTCAAGTAGTTAGAGGGAGGTTTGAATCAGTTTTGGTTGGTTGTTTTGAGTTGGTTTTAGTTTTAAAGAAATAAATAAGCCTCACATAGGTTGAGGAAATGAGGAAGTTTTATGTGTAATAGAAATTCATCAATGAAATTATGTTATTTCTCATAAAACACTAGTAAAATGTGACTGTAGGCTCCTGTATGGCTAGACATTGTGGGGGCAGTCATTTGTAATGATAAAACTAAGATTCTTCTGCATTTTTCTTTTTATATCATTCAATTTCATGTAATTTTGAGAAAGATATCATTTGTTTTCTAAAAATGGTCTAAAACCCTTGTTTAGGGTAAACAATGTGTAAAAAAATGGTGTTTCTCTTATTTTAATCAATGAAAAGGGCTAAAATATAGTGAGATGGTTCTTAATAATGTAATCTTATATGTTACAAAGTTATAGATTGAGAAGATATGATTTTCTGATGTAAAATTGATGCCCTAAGTCTATAAAACTGGGTAAAAGACTGGCAAAGAGCATAATATAGTGCAATTTGAATGTTTAATTTGTGTGAGGGATGTATTTCTTAGGTATTAACAATTGAAAGGGGTTGTTAAGTGTATTGGGATTCCTTGGAAGATGGGGTTTAGAGAAACTATAATGTTTGTTTGTCCATTTATGCAATGCCCTATTTAAATAGAGTTATGACAATCAAGGTTTTGAAACTCCAATGGAAGTTCAAGTCAGGAGTTCGATAAGATAGCATGAAGTATGTATGGAATATGGTTTCTTTAGTATGTGTAGGTGCATTGGAACATGCTAGAAGAATTGGTAAGGAGATTGAAGGATTGGGTGGTACTTTTCCAATAAACCTCATGATACAAGTTTGGAGTTGGAATGGTAAGGGTTTAGTGTTTTGATTCATTAATGTTCAGGCTTCTTCTGATGAAGTTTTTTTGTTTTGATATCTTGTTGTCTGTTGAGTGTCTTGAATGGCATTGAAGCCATGTTGGAAGTCTAATTTTTCATTTTGATGTTGAGTGTCCAAGTTGACAAGCTTTGAAAAGGCCTAAAGGGTGGGGACAGTCACATTTTAATGGTGTTGTTACAAAACAAAATTGTCTAGATCTTTGATATGTTTCAAGATGACTTAAAAGGTGTCTTACAACCTTCTTATAGTGTGGAGTTTGGGTCTAGAGTAGTGATTTTGTTTGATAGAATGTAATTGCTTGGTTACTTGGAGTTTGGTTCCAATGAAGGAATGGTCAAAATATGTAAGGGCAGACTAGAGTAGGTGTTTGTTTGGGTTGAGTTTGTTATGAACATCTTGTGTAATGTATTCTAAGGGATAGTTGAGTTGTTTTTTCGATGATTTCACAGTTTGAGTTATTGCCAAGAATGCCAAAGAGCAAGAATTTTGTATCATTGCCTTGAATGGTCAGTTGAGTTGATTGGTGATCCTCCTAGCATTGCATCAGTTGGTATCAGAGCCTAGTAAGGTCTGGGTAGAGAAAGATTTTTTTTTGTGGTTGTGGTTGTGTGTCGTGTTGTGAAGGTTGAGGAAGGGACCTGATTGCCTAGGTGAGGCAAAGTGAAGTGGAAGCAAGGAGAGACTTGCTTGTGAAGATTGATTTTTTGAGAAGATGTTGGCAGGCTGAGGATTCACGAAGAAGGAAGAAGAAACAAGAAGAGAGGAAAAGGAAAGAGGAAAAGGAAAAGAAAAAGAAGAAGGATCAAGAATTTAGGCAAGCACTAGAGGAACTCAGTAAGAATATAGAAAGATGTGAGGCTAATCTAAAGCAATTGTATAGGCAAACCTACAAGTTGGCATTTGATAGTGAAGGAGAGAGTTGTGTGGCCCATCAAAAATATTATTCAAAGAAGGAAAAGACAAGCAAGGATAGCAACACATGAGGCTGAGGTAAAGTTTGTTGAGAAAAGTAAGTTACAAGTTGAGATGCATGATATTCCAATTGTGTGTGAAGATGAACAAACCTTTTTGTTTGTTGATGAACATATTGATGTTGAGATTAATGGTATGGTTGTTTTTGGTAATCAAGTAGTTGATGAAATTTTTATTGATGAACAAGTAGAGAAGGTTGATGATGTTGTTGATAAGGTTGATATTGATACTCAAAATGTTGATGATAATAAGGTTGCTAATAAATATCTTGCAGATTTGTTTGCTAATGAGGTGTATGCATATTTTCAAGAAAATGATGCAGGTTGTGGTTATGATGAAAATGTTGTTATATGGTACTCTAATGATGAGAATGAAGATGTAGATGATGCTATTGAGGTATATACACAAGAAATTGACTTTTGGGACATGAAAGCTGAGAGGTTGCTAGAGAAGAGATGGTATATGAAGAAGAGGAAGAAGGACCCATGGATAATTTCCAAGATGAATGATAGACTACAAAAGAACTAGAAGACCAATAAGAAGGAGCAGACCAACTTTCAAGAGGACTTGAATTTTCTTTTCTCCGGGAGAATAGTGCAAGAGCACTTTCAATGGATTTCATGCCTCCATAAGGCAAACTTGGGTTCTTGGATTAAGTTTGGAAATTTGGTGTTGTAATAAGGTCCAATGGACCATTTCAAATATTTTTTGAGTCCTATTTTGGTCATAGGGTCCTAGTTTATCTTTTGGTGTCAATTTGTCACATTTTGTCATATTTGCACAAAGTTGCAAAATTGCATGTAAAAGGATATGAAGGGTTAGTTTCATATGAGAGGCCTATGTTTGAGGTTGTAAGGTCATATTAGACCATATTCAATGTAATTTGAGTCCTAGGAGGGTTAATGTGTCAAAAAAGTGCAAATCGTGTAAAAATATGTTGTTAAGGTAAAGTTTAAAATTGACAAATGACAAGTCAAGTAGTTAGAGGGAGGTTTGAATCAGTTGTGGTCAGTTGTTTCAAGTTGGTTTTAGTTTGCAAGGAATAAATTAGACTCACATAGGTCGAGGCAAGGAGGAAGTTTGATTTGTAATAGAAATTCATCAATGGAATTCTGTTATTTCTCATAAAACACTGGTAAAACGTGATTGTAGGCTCCTATATGACCATGTACAACTAGATATTATGGGGGAAGTCATTTGTAATGATAAAACTAAGAGTCTTCTGCATTTTTTATTTTATCTCATTCAATTTCATGCATTTTTTAGAAGATGTCGTTTGTTTTCTGAAAATGGTCTAAAAGCCTTGTTTAGGGTAATCAGTGTGTAAAAAAATGGTGTTTTTGATATTTTAATCAATGAAAAGGGATAAAATCTTGTGAGATGGTTCTTCATAGTGTAATATTATATGTTCCAAAGTTATAGATTAAGAAGATATGATTTTCTGATGTAAAATTGATGCCATAAGTCTGTAAAACTAGGTAAAAGACTGGTAAAGAGCTTAATGCAGTGTAGTTTGAACGTTTAATTTGTGTGAGGGATGTATTTATTGGGTATTAACAATTGAAAGGGGTTGTTAAGTCTATTGGGATGCCTTGGAGATGGGGTTTAGAGAAACCATAAGGTCTGTGTGTCCATTTACTCATTGTCCTGTTTAAATAGAGTTATGACAATCAAGGTTTTGAAACTCGAATGGAAGTTCAAGTCAAGATTTTGATAAGAGAGCATGAAGTATGCATGGAATATGGTTTCTTTAGTATGTGAAGGTGCATTGGAACATGCTATAAGCATTGGTAGGGAGATTGAAGGATTGGGTGGTACTTTTCCAATAAACCTCATGATACAAGTTTGGAGTTGGAATGGTAAGGGTTTAGTGTTTTGATTCATTAATGAAGGCTTCCTCTGATGAAGTTTTTTTGTTTTGATATATTATCATCTATTGAGTGTCTTGAATGGAATTGAATCCATGCTAGAAGTCTTATTTTTCATTTTGATGTTGAGTGTCCAAGTTGACA
Source organism: Sequoia sempervirens (assembly GCA_007258455.2). Classification (NCBI taxonomy): domain Eukaryota; kingdom Viridiplantae; phylum Streptophyta; class Pinopsida; order Cupressales; family Cupressaceae; genus Sequoia; species Sequoia sempervirens. The sequence continues at coordinate 395,417,570 of VDFB02000003.1, read as the reverse complement.
AGCTTTGAAAAGGCCTAAAGGGCAAGGACAGTCACATTTTTAATGTTGTTGTTATAAAACAAAATTGTCTAGATCTTTGATATGTTTCAAGATGACTTAAAAGGTGTCTTACAACCTTCTTATAGTGTGGAGTTTGGGTCTGGAGTAGTGATTGTGTTTGAAAAATTGTAATTGCTTGGTTACTTGGAGTTTGGTTCCAATGAAGGAATGGTCAAAATATGTAAGGGAATATTGGAGTAGGTTTTTGTTTGGGTTGATTTTGTTATGAACATCTTGTGTAATGTCTTCTAAGGGCCGGTTGAGTTGTTTTGCTGATGATTTCACAGTTTGAGTTATTGCCAAGAATGTCAAACAGCAATAATTTTGTATCATTTCCTTGAATGGTTGGTTGAGTTGAGTGGTGATCCTCCTAGCATTGCATCAAAAATCCCTAGGAATGCCTATCAAAATTTCAAACAAAATTAAGGCACTTTTTAAGGGTTCTAGATTTTTGTAGGTAAAAATCTATACAAATATACATATCCTCGCATATGTATGAAACCATATAGAGAAATACTATCACTAAAAACCTCTAATTGGGATAATAAAACCTTATATTTACATTTAAATTTCTTTAAAAAAATTCACCCAAATTTAAAATAATTAATTAAGTGAAATTTATTTTTTAGGTTTCAAATCTAATTTACAATAATATAACAAGAGTTGTGCACTAGTTGGAGTCCCTACCTTTGTCTTTGCAAACAAGAAGTTGTCTTGAACAAATGCAATTTCTCTACAATCAGAACCATAGCTTAAAATAGTTTTTTCTTTGTAGGACAGCATGAAATATGCAAAGTACAGAACATGTATTGTCATTTGACGATCTCAATCATCCACAACTAAATTAGATTTTGTTATCTCAAAAATTATGTAATATCTACTGCTCAACAAAATCATGTAATCTCAAAAGTAAAACTGGACATATCCACTACTGCAATAAAATTTGAAAATGAGAGTCAACTGCTCACTACTTTGAAATGGGTGATCCCACAATACTAGTTTACAATTTTTGGCCAAACTAGACATTGAAATAATTTTTTCTAACTAAATCTTCACTTTCAGGCACCTATAGCGGCTAAACCGTGAGGAATTTGAAGATGATGTGAACTAGTGATTTGTGACATTTTGTCTGTAGATTCTAAATATTGTTTTTTCAAAATTTTTGGAATCAGATTGCACTTCTTTTTCCATCTCCTTCGAAAACTAGTTTTTTTCAGAAAATAGCATTTTTAAGAAGTGATGCTCACCGTATAACATATAACTTTTTTTCCATGAAGGATAAAATTCTAATTCTTTCAAATTTAGATTTTTAACTCTGATATCTAGTGCTTCCAGTTGGTTAGATAGTTTTTTATTGAATATTTTCTCTTTAATCAGGTTTTGAAGTCAAACCAATTATAATTCAGACATAGGCGGACTGTGTAACACATAACTTTTTTTGTATGTACCGAAATTCTTCTTTTTTTTTTGGATCAAGGACTTCAATATCTAGTGCACTCATATTTTCAAAAAAAATTATAATCAACTATTTTTTCACATGTGCAAAATAGAGAGCTTGATTTTTGGTGAAAAAACTATGTTCAAAAAGGGTTTTCCTTTGTAATTTTGGCAGGAATGGTGGGAAGTTCATTGAATGGATTTGCTCGAACCCTGGTTCTAGAAAACCCTCTTTTGGTTCGTTTGAACCTATTACTTCGTTCGAACCCCAAAAACAATTTTTTTTGCCATGGGGTCATTTTTTTCAACTTTTCCTTCCTCACTCTAGTTGTAAACCACTTTTGTGGGTTCACCCAAATGCTTGGAAACAACAAAACATGATTCATTCTAATGTATACACTTTAAGCACTACTCCAACCATACAAACGGAGGATCTTGTATAGACTAATGGACAAAGAAAATGTTATAATGCAAACTATGTTTGGAATTTTTGATGTAATTTTTCCTTAGGAGGAAAACAAAAAGTTTGGTGGTCTGATAAAATATTGTTGAAGTTGTGGATAGGGTGGACAAAATCTTCAAGCAGAGTGTAATTGGCTAGCTAGAAGTGATAGCTACAGAAACCAAATTATCTTAGGCAAATGACTTTAATGCGTTCCTTTTGAATGTTATCCTAAAAATAAATTGTAGCTTACTGTATCAAGTGAAAGATTTTATCATTAAAAAAAAATTGCTCTATTGCAAAATTTAAATGTCCAGATAAAAATCTACTCAACAACTTTGCTTTGTTTGTTGTTTCTAATTCATATAAAATAGTAAAATAGATCCTAAATAGTAAACCAATTATTTCCCATTACTCAGTTAGTCCTTTCATCTTCACTATCATTCAATCAATTTCTTCATGTTGAATGTTATCTTCATAGCATGCTCTTGTATTCCAGAGAAAAGATGTGTATGTTGCAAGAACATCACTTGAACAAAAGCAAACTGAAACAAAAGAAAAAAAAATAGTATCATTAGTAGATATTTTACATAAGACATCTGAACACAAAGGAAAAGGATTCACTTCTCAAAACAAACCCAAGTCATGTAATTGAGCTATGTATGAAAAAATAAATAATTTAACAATATGCATAGTGTAGCATAAGCATACTTGAACTGTTGCACTAATCTAGATGGAAGATAGAGACTTGCATTATTTTTTGATGGCTATGCACCAAATGAATATATGTAGATGTTGATTGCTATTTCACATGATGAAACTAGTATAATTTGGAAAATAAATGACTACATGACTAAAACTTTTAGTCACATGACTAACACTAGTAGTATTTTGCAAATAGATGACTAATTTGGTCATTTATAAGTGACTAATTTGGTCATCAAGTAAAATCACAACTAAATGACTAAATAAAGGACTAATATTAGACAAATAAAAATGACTAAATAAATGACTAATATCAGATGAATAAAAATGACTAAATAAATGTGCTCATTATTAAAATCTTGGCAATAATTTTCATTTTAATAAACATAATCTAAAACCTTCGTTAAGACCTTATTTTCAATCGTAGCCTGCCATAATTAATAATAAAATATTACATAAAAAATTACTAATAAATATTTTTTGTGGAATAAATATTTTGTTTTGTGGCGTCATCATAAGAACACCATTAAAGTTTCTTCTAAATTGAATGCCCAACTCCTCAAAGGGCCGAACTATGTAGTGTGGAAGATAAATAAGCAAACAATGATATTACTAGAGGCAAATAATGATATTGCAAATAGTTTACAAGTATGATTATATAAATTAGTTAAATTATAATAGAAGAGATAAATATGGAGATAAAAAAAATTAAGAGATAGAGACAAAGAAATATAGAGGCAGAGAGATAAAGAGGAATAGAGATATAGATGGAGAGAAAGATTGAAAGAGAAAGGAGTAGAAAAAAGAGAGATAATACAAGAGAGATAGAAATATAAGAGATAGAAAGGGAAAGAGATATAGAGAAAAGAAAAAACTAACATTTGAATATTACTTGTTTCATGCCAAAAATCCAAGAATGGCATGCGTCCTTGGGGAGTTATGGTCAAGGTAGCATGACGTTTGATATAGACAGAAAAAATTATAGAGAGAGAAAGACATAAAAGAGAGAGGGAGATAGAGTTAATATATAGAGAGAGAAAGACATAAAATGGAGAGGGAGATATAGATAAGATATAGAGAGGTGGATAGAGAAAAAATAAACTGAACTCCTGTAATAAATTTACTATTACAAATATATAATTTTGTCTAATAAAAATTATATTTATTGAGTGAATGCTAATTGAGACCTTTGTTACATAAACAAAATCATTTTCTAAATGACCTACCAATTGACCTCATGTACTACACATATGTCTAAAAAAACACACCAAAATTTTCTCTAATTGACCTTTCATACCTCTTCGGTGTACCTATTGCACACCAAGGTGCAATTGCTAGTAATAGTTTTATATATATATTTAACATGTCAAAATGTTAATGATATCAAGTTTCCACAATCCATATCAATTAATCTTGCATACGTTTTTGGATTAGATTGCGTTAGAGTTTTTTCATCAACGTTTCATATCACACTTCATGATCCATCATCAGGATGAAAGAGCTCAAGGATAAAAGTATTTTGTTGTAGACCAAGAACAACCTAAATGGGAAAACCAGAGGGGAAGGAGAAAGGAGGGAGAAGGGAAGGTTGCACAAAGACCAAAGAAGACAAGATAAATAATATTTAAAAATTAAGATAAATAAAGAACAATGTAGGGAGACAAAGAAGTAACAAATTAATGAAACCAATTAAAAGGAAGAAAAACAAGGACATAGAAAATACAACACAACATAAGAAAAAAGGGGCAAATAAAAGGGGGAAGAAAAGACAATAGATAAGAAAAGAGAGACAAAAAAAAAATAAAAACCAAGTTGAATAAATTTAAGCCAATTGCAAAATATTAAAACAAAGGATAAAAATTTAAAAAGACTATACAATAAAAATAATTAAAGAATTGAAAAATTGCACTAGCATTTATGTTATAATTTAATTATAAAAAATTAGACTATAACATAAATGTTAAGGAGAAGGAAAAATTAAAAATCAAAATGTGCTCATTATTAAAATATTGGCCATAATTTTCATTTTAATAAACATACTCTAAAACCTTATTTAAGATAGGCATAACCTGCTAAAATGGAGAAGTGAATATTTTCAAGGTAGCCCACTAAAATTTTCAATTTAATAAACATACTCTAAAACCTTTTCCAGATAGGCATATCGCGCTAAAATGGAGAAGTGAAAGTCAAAACTTTATTTTCAAGGTAGCCCGCCAAAATGGATAATAGATGAACACTTGCATTCTTCATATGTGATAACAAATAATCTATGAACACTATATTGGAGGTGCTTGATGTCTCAGGTTGCAGTGACTTGATGCTTGAGTTTTGAATGCATTATTTATCCTGTGTTGAGTCAGATCAAACCTTATTTAAATATGCTCTTAACTACCTAAAGACTTTTGATTCCCCTATTTTTACAGGAGAGGATTAGGTGATTCAACTTGAAAGAGAATTTGGAATTCTTCCAAGAGAGGTAAATCTCATTATGTATGCTTACATGGTACAATAAGCAATATTTTCTTCTCATAGCCTATGTTGAGTTTTGTCTTTAATGTTGTATATTGGGATCATCGATTCCATGATTCTTGTAGCTGCATAATTAGAGCTCTCTATTTATCATTAAAGTTATTGGGAAGTTTCCTCACATTGCAAATTACAAGGCTCTTAAATTTCCAGCTGGTGTCGATGTGAAAGAGCTTGTCAAATATCAATTAGCAATTGCTTGCATTGATGGTAAAGATAAGCATCTCTCAAGATTTTTTCTTTGCATTTTTTCACACTTTGAGTATTGAGAAGCCAAAGTATGAATTCCAATAAGAAAAGAAGAAAAATACATCAAGGTTTATAGACAATAAGTTAGGGCAACCAGACCACTGATTGTATCAATTTATAATATAATTTTAGAGAGGAGTGCTTAGCACATCAAGGTCAACAAAATTAATAGATCATGATAAGTGTACATTGATACTTCATCTATGTAATAATATTTCATCTATACATTGAATGGATATGGAATGAGGGATGGGATATAATGACACCTTGCCATTCTTGCTTGGCAAGTGTTTCACTTTCAAATGGAGTAGAAGGCTGGGAAAAGAAAACCGGAACCAAAGCTATTGGAATCAGACTAATGTATTTGGGATGAAAGAAGTCATCCACTAAGAGAAAATGAAAGATAATTTTGAAAGAAACAATATTCAATTAATTCATTTTAATTTGCTGGCTAACTAGGAATGGTGAAGCAGATTGCATACCTTAGGATCTCAAGAGTTAATGTTGGTTGTATATAGGATTTCCCTGAGAATATCCCTTTTCTTGACCTCTAGAGTGTAATGATTCTTTCTTAGATACATTTTTCTCTAGTCAACTATAGAGACAGTAAAAATAGAGATATAGGCAATAGAAATTTTGAGGAAAAAAGAGAAGATTGAAGAGTGAATAGAACAAAAATTGGCAATTTCTAATAGAATAGAGATATTGTATTGAATTTCATTACTTATCCTCTAGATGAACACTAAGTGATTAAAAAAAGAAAGTAAAAATGAGATGATATTTGATCACTGAGAGAGAGACTGAACTAGGAACTTGATCGAATACACATGATCCAAAGTTTTGATCAAGAAATCCTTGATACAAAGAATTTGGCATAAAGAATTTGACTTGGATTGCTTTCCTATTGTCCATCTCTATAGTTTAAGAAATCTAAGGTTGTTGTGGTTTTTCATGGCATATGAATTTTGGGATCAATGGTTATGGAATAGTAGTATTAAAAATGAAGGAAATCCTTGAAAATGTCACAACCACCCTTATGATCAACCCTGTGTGATATTAAGATATTTTTATCACATTGAGGCAACTTGGCTTGAAGAAGAAACAATATTTAACACCACATAAGTCATCATTGCTTAAGCTTGCATAGATGAGCAACAAATGCTTGAGTGCAACTTATGATGCACTGTACTCAAAGCAGGCCCATAACTAAAATTTGTGTCCTAGAAGCAGAGGCATAGAATAACAATCAGGACCTCCTTGACTCGGTCCTGGGAGAATTAGACTATGTGAATCATATTGGGGAGATATTTAGAGTTATATAATCCTCAAATTTGAGGAATTTAAGAACGGGAGTGGAAATATTTTTCTAACTCTTAATTGAGATGAATTTGGTGACACCCATTTCTTGACCAAAAATGATCTCTACCTTGAAAATCTTATAGCTAGGCTTATGATGTGGCCTTACCATAAAAATAACCCTTTGATTTGGTCTATAGTGGTGTGTACCATGTGATATTATATGGATACCAGTTATAGAAACTATTGAATTATGATTATATTATAATATATCTTTGCCCACAATATAATGATGTATGCTATGGTTTTGAAATAGTTTGCATGTGGAACACATAACCCTAGGTTAGTCATAAGCCTATAAGTCAAGTTAGTATCATGAGGGTATGGGATTATGCTAACCATAGTCTAATTAGTTTGGGATATTCATGTGGGGCTTACTTCATATCATTATATGTGAGGTCTTGATTTCTATTGTACTCTCTTAGTGGGGGATCTTTTAGAAAGGAAGAACAAAAAATTATATTAATGTCCATGTGGTGCAGGTGCACCCAAGCACAAAGGAAATGTAAATGGTGGTCATAATGCTAAGTCTAGGTATTGAGGTCTTGAGGCATTAGATATAGTATTTTTATATTAAATAAGGTCTTGTGACACCATTCTCTATGTAATAGGTTGGTTTTTAAGTCATTTGTGTTTATTAGGAAAAAGTTGCACAAAATGCAAAAAATGTTAAGAAAATTTGTCAAAAAATGAAACTTTAGAAGAATATGAAGGGTCATAGAATTTGAAAGGAAGTTGGAGACGTTTGAGTGGTTACTTTTGAATTGAAAATATATTTAAATTCTCTCCATGGCTCGAGGAGTGAGTTAGTCGTTGTATTGAGAATTTCAAAACATAATACAACACTTATTCTAAAAATTCACTGTGTTTTTGTTCATTTCTTTACTTTCCTTTTGTCCATAATAGTCAATGTTGTATTATTTTCTCTTTTATATATCAAAATGGTGTTAGTTTTTTTATTCTTTATTCATTGTATTTGGCTAACATGTATTTGAGATATATATCCCTAGTTTATGGATAGTTCTGTCTGGCCATTGGGTGTTGTTATTTATAATCTTGGAATGATGTTTAGCAGGTGAAGAAGTCTTATTTGAACATTTTTTCCTAGTTAATTTCCTAGTTATATTGTAGATACGCTCAACTATAGTTCCAACAGCAATAATAGCTCCTGATGAGCCACTTGTTTCAAGCACAACATGGCCTAGATTGATGGAGAAGCAAGGTCTAGAATTTTAGGAGCATGAAATCAAAGGAACTGATTTGGAAGGATTCTTAATATCTAAACTTCCATCCCACCCAAAGCTTTATTGGGGCCAACTTTAGAATGGACTCCTTGATATGTTATTCTCCTTAACAAAGTTCCTCCTAATAGGTAGTTACATTGGGAGGTATTATTTTGAGTAAATATTTAATATTGTATCATTTCATGTAGATCAATGAAATTTTTTAAGCATTCTAATTTTTTGATGAACCAATTGTTGATTTGTGTCATCCCAATGGATTCCAGTAGTAGATAGAATAAAATAGGAACTTTTATTCCTCTTCAAGTTTAGTTTTTTTGTTCACATGAATAAGCCTGACAGTTTCTTGTTTTCTTTTATAACTTATGCATATAATTATCAACACTAGAATTGTAAAATCGTTTAATCTGAATCTTTCTGCACCAAGAAAATCCTTGAAAGTCTCTACTATTTTCCTCCATTCAAAACTTATGTTCAACTTAGGTTGCTCTGGATAGAGTATATAATTGATTGTTGAAGGACTCTATTACTTAAATCCTAATCTGTTAGGTGTTCAATAATCACTTTATAGGAAGAAAAGTTAGCCCTTGTGCATTTTTCTTGCTTAAATCATTGAAACATATGAAATTCTCAACATATAGATGGGTAGGAGTTATCTTTTCAAATCTAATTGAACTAAGTGAACAATGTATATTTTCTCATTTGTTTGTGTACAGATGTGCATGTGCATGCCCCTGTTTAGCTGTCATTGACAGTTTCTATTATAGTTATCAACTGGTTGATTGAATATATGGCCAACTTCAGGCCTACAAGCAATCTGCCCTTAAAACAAAAAACTAATTAACTTCAATTGAACAAAATGTATATTTCCCCATTTGGTTTGTGTATATATGTTCATATTTAGGATTATGATCAATTTCTATGATACCTCTTAGCTCTGATACAAAGATTGTGCATAGTTCTTCTTAGTTTATTCAATTTGGTGCTATTATTTTTATCTTGTGATTCAAGCTTCAAATCAACCCCTCTCATTAGTATTTGTCTTCCAGAACTGTCTAGAAGAGGGTAATCAAAATCAGTACTAGAATATCAGAAAGTCAAAGATCCTTTCCTTGAAGCTAAAGCTTTGTTCTCGACAAACCAGAGTTGAGATGAGCCAAGAACTAGTGGATGGGAAGTTGAATGAAAACTGAGATAAAATAAAAGCCTTCCTAAGAAAAGTGCCCTTTCCACAATAATTGTTGGTTCTAGTGTCTCCTTGTTCATTTTTTCTAGCATCTCCTCATTTTTCATTTTTTGATAGAGATCTTTTGAAAGATGTACAAGATGTTCTTCAATCTCAACAATCAATGTTGAGATAAAATGGAAGCATTGTTCTTGCAAATAAGGTACTAAATCATTTATCCTTGAAGGATATTTGTGTGCATGAAGAAAACTTAGGAGGTCTTCCAGAATATTCTTGGACCCCTCATCTATGGTATCTTTTATTTGACTAACCTCATTTCCAAAATAAGCATTAAGGTGACCAAACCAGTCTTCATCATTTTTCATCATAAATCTAAAACTCAACCAATGTAAATTGACACTTTTTAGGTCCCCTATCTTGAAAAGCCAACCCTCACTAGTAGTTAATTTTTGCAAATGGGTTTTAACATGTTTGTAACTTGCCAGAGATGTAACTATGGCTTCAAGGCATTTACCAACCTTAACTCTCTCACACAGATCTGCAAATCCATCAGCTATTATTTGTTTCATCCTACTAACAAACAGGGTTTCAAAAAGTTCATCCCGCAGATGCACACATTTGAATTGCCAAGTTAAGGTCATATTCTCTCTAATGGTTTATGGTTTTAAATTATACTGGAGTATGCTTATGCAATTTCTTTTAACTTGATAACAGCATGTGTATTCCTAATATTTTTATTATTGGACTTCAAAAATGTGTCAAAAAATAGAATTTGTTTGATGCTTATGTAAACATGTTATGTTCTTGCAGAGACTAGCTTTGTTTCTTGGTGGTTTTATGGTTGTTTTCAGGTATATTTTACTTATCATCCTCACTATAGAGTTAGTTGCACTCTCATTATACAGTTTGAATATATGAGGCAATATAAAGATCATTTTGTTTTTGGCGTAATATTCACTTCAATAACTTTCATTAATAAGAAAGTATCTATTTTAGTTTATATTACTCAATTATAAAGCATTTAGTTACCAAATGCTAAGCATCTTTTATAGAAAAATTCAAATAAGACTAAAGTCTACATATCTTTTTGATGTTGGTAGCCATTTTCAACAAGCGATCATGTTGGAATGTGGGTTTACCTATCTTCTATCTCAGTTTTAAGTAATCAGATTTACAAAACTTTATACCAACAAATATTTTGAGAGCATCCTTGCAAAATCCATTTTGTGTATATCCTGCAATTATTGCATTTCATGAGATGACATCTCTTTGAGGCATTCCATCAAAGAGGTCATGTGCCTTGTGTACATTTCCACATTTTGCATACATGTCTAACAAAGAATTTCCAACCACAATATCTAACAAAAATCCCCCATCTATTATGCTCTGATGGATGTTCATACTTTGCTCCAAAGCTCCCATTTTGGCACAGGTAGGGAGGATGCTGACATAGGTTGTGGAATTTGGCTTCACACCTACTAATTTCATTTTCTTGAAAGTTTTTAAATCCTTTTCAAAAAATCTATTTTGTGCATATCTCGCAATCATCGTATTCCATGAGATGGCATCTCTTTCAGGCATTTTATCAAAAAATTCACATGCCTTGTCTATTCTTCCACATTTTGCATACATGTCTACTAGGGCAGTTGCAACTAAAACATTTGACAAAATTCCTCTATTATTTATGCTTTGATGGATGTTCATACCCTATTCCAAAGCTCCCATTTTGGCACAGGAAAGAAAGATGTTGGCAAAGGTTGTGGAATTTGGATTTATACTTGCCAATTGCATTTGCTTGAAATTTTCTAAAGCATTTTCAACAAATTCATTTTGTGCATATCCAACAATAATTGCGATCCAAGAGATGACATCTCTTCGAGGCATTCTATCAAAATCTTCACATGCTTTGTCTATGCTTCCACATTTTTCATACATGTCAACCAAAGCATTTCCAACTATAATATCAAATGAAAATTCCCCTTCTATTATGCTTTGATGGATGTCCATACCCTGTTCCAAAGCTTCCATTTTGGAACAGGCGGAGAGGATGTTGGAAAAGGTTGCGAAGTCTAGCTTTAAACTTTCAAATTGTATTTTCTTGAAATTTTCTAAAGCCTTTTCAACATATCTAATTTGTGTATATCCTACAATTATTGCAGTCCATGAGACCACATTTCTTTGAGGCATTTTGTCAAATAGATCACATGCCTTGTCTATATTTCCACATTTTGCATACATGTCTACAAGATTTTTTTCCACTACAACATCTAACAAAATTTCTCTATCCTTTATTCTTTGATGGATGTCCATACCTAGTTCCAAAGCTCCCATTTTCACACAGACAGGAAGGATGCTGGAAAACTGGTGCAAGAGCACCCAAGCAAAGATATGCCTCAAGAAGGAAAATTCAAGTCTTGATTGGAAATATGATGTAATAATGATGTCTTAAGGTTTAAAAGACCATTGAATGCATGTATTAGGTCCTATTTTATAATTTTTAGGTCATAGGTTGCATAATGTAAAAGTTGCATAATTTGACAAATTGTTGTCAAGCAAAGATTGTAAAATGCAATAAATTGCAAATGATGGAATATGAAGAGAAAATTAGTTGGAGGTAGTTTTAGGTGTTGAAGTGGCTTTAAAAAGGATTTTGTAACCTCTTTTTCTTCTAGGATGATCTATGGAAGGTCGGGTAATTGAGTTTGAAGAATAATTTCAATAAAAATCTTTGTTTTTCTATCATTTTTATGTGTTTCCAAACTTGCAGGCCATTGTACAGCCATAATAAATGCCCAAAACCTCCTCTACTCTAGTATATTTGAAATCCGTATGAATCTAGTTTAAAATTCACTTGATTTCATTTAAATCCATCAAGTATTGAGAAAGTTATGTGCAATTTGGTCCAAGTGGGTCACTACCTTGATCTAGGGTAACAATGCCTGATCAAAAATCCATTTCTTCCAATCTAACCCTTAAAAAATCCTAAAAATTTGTGTGGAGGGTTGTTCTAGTACATTCTTTCAAACTCAAAAGTTACAGATCTTGAGTATATGGTTTTGGGCAAGTTCAAGGAAGCCCTAGGTCTGTATTTTCACAAAAAATGTGAAATGGACAGTGTGTAGACCATATCTTGTGTTTGGGTGATGTAAAAATTATTTCCTTTTAGGGGAAGTGTCTTTTAAAGGCATATGGGAGTGCTCTGAGTCATTTCGTTCAAGATTTAGTGAATAAAAAAGTTTGAATTCATCTTTATTATGATTGTCCTGTGAGGACAGTGCTATTACAGTCCTAAAGGGACATAACTTACAAAGTTGTTATGTTTCTTATTTGTGTAAGGGCCACAAACTCATTGAAGATTTGTTAAATGGAGGATCCCATATGTCTTTAAATCCCTTCCAAAGTTGTGGTGGTGAAATTACAAGTCTTGAACTTATTGTTGGTGAATGTCCTTTAAGGGAAAGGTTACCACAGACCCTTTGGGACAGTACTTGACATAGTTTGTCATCTTCCTTTTGGAAAGCCTCAAAGCCATTGGAAGGGTGGAAGAATAAGGTTTCTGTAAGCCTCTGAAACTTGTGGAGAAACATTTAGGGTCCTGGATTGTTGTATGCTGAGAGGGAATGAACTTGTAGCCTAAGAAGCCTAATTGAAGGAATATGGACAGTCACTTTTGAAGTTTGATATGTTTGAGTTGTGTGGTGATTTAGAGGGAAACATAGTTGAATAAGTGTGTCAAGGTGTTGATTTATTCCTTCCTTGTCTACATCACAAAGGTTGTGGAATTTTTCTTTACACCTTCTAACTACATTTTCTTTAAATATTTTAAATCCTTTTCAAAAAATATGTTTTGTGCATATCCTACAATCATTATATTCCATGAGATGACATTTGGTGTAGGAGCACCTAAGCTTCCATTTTCAAATTTGAAGGCTATTGCATCTTAGTAGGTTATTTAATCTTTTGGCATCTTGATAAAAAAAATTATCATTTGAGGAGGTCAATAAGGTCTAATAAGACCATACACTATGTATTAGGTTGATATTTGAGTCACTTGGGTAAAAGAATCAAAAGTTGCAAAAGTTGTAAAATTGCAAACTTTCAAAAGTTGCAAAAAATGCATTATTTAGGGGATTTCAAGGTCATTGAAATGTAGTAAAAGGTAGTAATAAGCCCATGATAGGAATTTTGTCATTTTTTTGAGTGCATGTTGAAGCATTTTGGTCGTTTTCAGGTCATTCAAGATTGTTAGCAGATTCTTTTTGTCAGAAATTGCAAGTTGCTTAAAATAGTGCAACAAGACAAAATTTGCATGTCAGTAGAATGTAAATGCTCCTCCAAAGCGAGTTAATGGTTGTAACTATTGGAAATATGCTTAAAAGCCTAAAAATGCTTAGGAAAATGGTATTGAAGCTTGTATTGAATATTTTCATCAATAGACAACATTGTTCACTGTATTTTTTGCAAAATTCACTAGTAATTTGTCTTTCGCTGATACTATACAGTCCCGTACAGTCAACAAAAGATCTAAAACTCTTTTGGATTTATGGTAACATGTATTAACTCTCTTCTAAAACAATTTTGAGAGTCTTTCACTTAGTTTGGAGGGAGATTACTTATGTTTTGCAAGTTTGCCTGTAACTAGCCAGTGTGGTCTCTGTTTTGAGTTTTAAATGATGGAACATTCATTCCACCTACTATATTGAGTTTTACCTTGGTGGAATGACTACTCCCATGTTATTTTATATGTTTTTAGGGATTTGAAGGATAGTGGAGTTAATTTTTTTGGGTTGTGAAATGATGCCCTAGGCTGGGCAGAGTGTTTTTCATATGAAAATGAGGTATTTAAGTGAGGTTTTGGAAAAATGTTGATGGAACATTCAAATTAATGTTAGATTGAGTGTGTTCAGGGTTAGTGTGATGTGTTGAATGCATTAGTTGATTCAATTAAGCTTGGGAATGTGGAAATTGAATAAACCCTTGGAATTTGCATGTGAAATGAGGGTTTCTTGGTGCAGCATCATAGAGTGCATGGTTTTGTGAACTAGTAGTAAAATTTGATGTTTTGTAACACAATTTAACATTTTCCATTGAGATTGAGTGGAAACTTGAAGTTTAGAAGGTACTTTCTTTGTAAAAGAGGGCTAATTGAGTAGCCAAACAGGGTTGGTCTATTGAAACTTCAATTTGTGCTTAAAAAACCTTATGAGGTCTTCTAGTATGTTGTGTTAAGGGTTGTTGAGTCTCTCAAATGTTGGTTATTAGGTCACTATACGGCCTACTCATTGAGTTATTGTGAAAAGTTGGGTTTTGAGGCTACAAGCCTAATAGGTGGATGTTTAAGTCAAGTTGAGTGAAATGATTCAAATGCTCAATATATTAGATAATCAAAATGCTTATATGCTGGAAACATGTGGGCTACAATCAAAGGGATCATAGGCTTGCTTTTTGGGTTACAATACAAATGAAAGATATGGCATTGAAGTACATTCCAAAAATAATTCAACTTTCTATCTTATTATCTAAAACTACTTAACTGGAGAATTGACTTCCTAATACATCTAAGAGATGTATATATCATCTTCAAGCTCATATAATCCTCTGTGTTAGCCATAAGAGGTTACAAAATCCAATGAATGTTGTAGCATGTAGAAACATGTAGGTCAACTTACAACACAAGGTATTATTCCACAAATTAATGAAATTTGGTGCAAACCTTAAGGAAGGTCTATCAGGTCCTTATGTGTTATGTATGGTCTTCCATTTGGCTCTGTAAGTCATGGAAGTTCTCCACAAAACTTATTTTCTCAACTGACTATTAAATGCTTTGTTCTATGAATGTTGATGATCTTCTAATAGCGATAACTTTCTATAGATGAATCCAAATCTCTTGAAGTCTGAGTATGATGTAGCTGACATGGCATAGAAGCTATATCCTGCTCTGCGAGATGTGATATGAAGATGCTGTAAAAATTAAAGGTGTCTGAGAATGTGTGGGTTGTGACTCTGTTAGGCCTTCTCTAAAAGTTAAACCTAAAAAAGTGAGTTTAGATTGCTACTTGGAGAACAAGTGAAATTGGTGAGGATTCATTGAGTTGGGGACTTGGAGATTGAAACCTTGATTGAGGTGGGTTGGATTGGGATTTTGGAGTGATTTTCCACCCCATCATTTTGTAATTTATCCATCAATGACATCTCTTTGAGGCATTCCATCAAAGATTTCATGTGCCTTGTGTACATTTCCACATTTTGCATACATGTCTAACATATCATTTCCAACCATAATATCTAACAAAAATCCCCCATCTATTATGCTCTGATGGATGTTCATATCCTGCTCCAAAGCTCCCATTTTGGCACAGGCAGAGAGGATGCTGGTATAGGTTGTGGAATTTGGCTTCACACCTGCTAATTGCATTTTCTTGAAATTTTCTAAAGCCTTTTCAGCCAATCCATTTTGTGCATATCCCACAATCATTTTATTCCATGAGATGGCATCTCTTTCAGGCATTCTATCAAACAATTCACATGCCTTGTCTATGCTTCCACATTTTGCATACATGTCTACTAGGGCAGTTGCAACTACAACATTTGACAAAATTCCTCTATTATTTATGCTTTGATGGATGTTCATACCTTGTTCCAAAGCCCTTATTTTGGCATAGGTAGGAAAGATGCTGGAAAAGGTTGTGGAATTTGGATTTATACCTGCCAATTTCATTTGCTTGAAATTTTCTAAAGTGTTTTCAACAAATCCATTTTGTGCATATCCAACAATAATTGCAGTCCAAGAGATGACATCTCTTTGAGGCATTCTATCAAAAATTTCTCATGCTTTCTCTATGCTTCCAAATTTTGCATACATGTCAACCAAAGCATTTCCAACTCTAATATCAGACCAAAATCCCCCTTCTATTATACTTTGATGGATGTCCATACCCTATTCCAAAGCTTCCATTTTGGAATAGGAAGAGAGGATGTTGGCAAAGGTTGCGGAGTTTGGCTTTAAACCTACAAATTGCATTTGCTTGAAATTTTCTAAAGCCTTTTCAACAAATCTAATTTATGTATAGATTTAGGCACTTCAGGAAACTAGGACTAGGTTGTTATACAATTTCTACAAACGTGCCTCAAGACACAATTCTACTATTTATATATATTCAAGTATTGTGTAGATAGGAATCTCAGAAAAATTACAGAGTTTTTAAAAGTAATGAAAATGGACATTAAAAATTGTATGCTTTCCATTCAGAATTAGAATCCATTCAATTTTAGTTAAAATTATTTAGTTCTAAGTTGAAAAATGGTGATTTAACAAGTCTAGTTCTAAAATTTGGGCAATCAAACATGATATTGATGTTGCTGGTGGAAAAATTAGTGTATATATGATATCCTTTATAAAATATCTCCTTCCCACATTTTCAACCTATTTGGAATCATTTCAAGCAAGTAATCAATTGAAGTCACCCACTTTTATCAGTTGATTGATAGGTTGGTTGAAAAATAAAAATCTTTTGGAAGAATAACTAATAATGAGAGAGAAAACATTTGCCATGTCTATCAAAAAGAAAGGAAACCTATTGCCCAGATGATACCTATTAGAGGAGAATAATTGCAAAAAAGAAAAGATCAAGGAAGCAAAAGAAGATGAGGCAAAGTCAAAGATGATAGACTAAATGTGTCTTGCAAAAGATGTGGTGGAAAAGGGAATCATGAGGCTCACAAATGTTCACAAAAAACTCCTTTAATCTAATATTACTGTTATCATTGCTACACTTTATTCAATATTCCTACATTTAAACATATGCGCTTTTGTTTGTGTTTGTGATGGTAAAGCAGTTTTTTGGCTCCCCGCCTAACCATCACACCAACTTGGCATATGGACCAATGTACAAGCCCTACCCAAGTTTTTAGCAGCTATCAATTTTAAGCAAATATGAATTTGTCTTTGTTATCTTTTCCTATATAGCCAGATTCAACAACCATGGGCTCCAAAAGGGATATTGGAAGCCATTAATATATAAAGGCCATGTAGAGGCAAGTCAAGCTACAATCAATTGGACTTTTGGCAATCTAAAAAGTAAATGAGTAGTCACAAGTTGAACACTTTTGCAAAGCGAAGAATTGATGGATTCTTATTATGTTGAATCCTTCGACACTGACTACTATTTGCACTTGATTTTCTTTGTCTGATGACTATTATATTCCTTTGTGATGCATCTTATTGCACAAAAAATTGGGAAATATTTCATTAATGTCTCCAATATATATTGGCTGGAAATATTTCATTAAAATATCAAGTATATTTTGGTTAAAACACTTGAACCACCTTGGAAGTAACATTTCTTATATTAGCTAATATTAAAAACCTAACACTAAAAGCTATTTCTATCCATGTTGCACCAAGAATAGTGAACATGTAACCAGGCCAAATAGATAAGGAAACTTGAGGAATGGAATTTCAGCACAACCCGGTATCAAAAATGATAGAAACTTGAAGAAATTTTTGGAAGTGATATAGAAAAATCTTTTAAAAACTCCAAGAAACATTATTAGAAACTTGAGGAATATTTTGGAAAGATGAGTTCAAAAGCAAGAAACTTCCACAAACCCTTAGAAAATAGCAGGAAATTGCTGCAAATGCTTTAAAATTTGTCAAAAATGCTTCTGAAAGTTTCTCGCCTCTCAAGACCAATTTCTTGAAATTTCTAGAATAGAGAAATGGTTCAGAAACTTGGAAACAAGTTTCCAATCCACCAGAAACTATTTTCAAGATTCAAAGCTTTCACCCAAGGCCTATGTTTTCTACATAAATTAGGAGGTGACTATAATTTACAAACCCTAACACTAAAATTGGTTCGTATTAACTAGATGTTCTCTCTACCGATGCCTGCATTTTCTAAATACATTATAAGGTGACTACAATATACTAACTTGGAATTTACCAAAACTAGCCTTCATCCACTAAGGGTCCTTTCTACAAATGCTCCATTTTATACACATTTCAGAGTAACTGCCACCTACTAAAGATAGGACAATGATTGCACAAATCATTTGATCTTGTTCTAAAAATAAATAGCCTGCATAAAAGCTAAAGAAATCTTTTGGTAATTTGGATCCCTTTGCATTGATCCAGACATATATTTTGTGCAATATGTGCACCTGATGTCATAGTTTATAGTAGTACACAACATAATCTTTATTTGTGATATCAAATTGAGAGTAAAATAGTGTCCTGCTACACACTCTGTTGATTCTAACAAGGCCTCTGCAAGGGTTTGTGAACTGTGCGAGCACAAGATGATCTCATTGAAGACCAATGTTTTGATTAGGGAAAATAATTAATAACTCTTGGGTACTACAACCATATATTGACCATCCCACAAAACATGTTCATGGGTGGGAATGGAGGAGCAGGTGATGTTTTTCTCCTTATCTCATGAACAATTACTAGTAATCCTTAATGTATGCATTTGTTTAGCTACAACCAATGTTATGCCTCATTATGTTTCTAGTGTCATTCTTTAAAACATAACTAGACATTCTCAATAGGGATGCAACAAATTCTTTTAGGATTTTTTATAAAAGCTTATGTGTTGCATACAAACAATAAGTAAGGTCTACAACTGATTGTAGTCACAACCCATTAGGGAAAAAAATAGAGAAAATATCTATAAGCTACCCCCTGCAACCCAACAAGTAGTCTGAAGTGACTACTCAAAATTCATGGTGTGAATCAAAATTCATTTTATCCTCACAATATAGCTGCATTAGAAGAAATTTTGAAAAGAGGGAGGTTTCGTTTACGTGTTAAACATCAAAATGGGAGAGTTCAAGAATAGGTAAGCCTCTTAATTTAGTGATATGTTCTTTAATTCTAATATGTACACAGTTGGTGAGTTGTCTAACCTTTTGGATTCAGATTGAAGAATTTGTGCTAGAGCAGGCAGATGTGAAGTTTTCTCCAATTCAAGTGTTTTCAGGAAATCGGTGAGACTTCAACATTACTCCCACCAATATTGGAGAATCTCTCTAATGCTTCTCTTGCCACTTCTTTACTCTTTTCATTAGTTTTGGGCTATCAGTAGGACTAGCTCCTCTGTTCCACCGATAGGTGTTTCTTTAGCCGATGTATTTTTACCTTTTCATTGCGACTTATCCTTTTGCCCCATCGAAGGAACTTACCAATGACTCCCATCGAAAAATCATAGTGTCCCTAATGGAGATTGATGCATATCATTGTATCAGGGAGACATTGAGCCAACCCCCACCGATATTAAATTCTCTTCCCCACAAATTTTGCATCTAATTACAATCAGAGCATCAGGGGGACAATGCATTGAGTCTTGTTGATGTTTATCACTCTCTTCGATGATCTCCTATTCTGGCAAAGGTTGTGGAATCTAGCTTTACACCTATCAATTGCATTTTCTTGAAAGTTTCTAAATCCTTTTCAACAAATCCATTTTTTGCATATCCTACAATTATTGCATTCCACGAGATGACATCTCTTTGAGGCATTCCATCAAAGAGTTCGTGTGCCTTGTGTACGTTTCCACATTTTGCATACATTTCTAACAGAGCATTTCCAACCATAATATCTAACAAAAATCCCCCATCTATTATGCTCTGATGGATGTTCATACCCTGCTCCAAAGCTCCCATTTTGGCACAAGAAAGGAGGATGCTGGCATAGGTTGTGGAATTTGGCTTCACACCTGCTAATTGCATTTTCTTGAAAGTTTCTAAATCCTTTTAAGCAAATCCATTTTGTGCATATCCTGCAATCATCGTATTCCATGAGATGGCTTTGTGCATATCCCGCAATCATCGTATTCCATGAGATGGCATCTCTTTCAGGCATTCTGTACTCAAATTAGCTTGCAATTGATTAGTTTTTTATAATTTTTAAAATTGATTTAGGGAGGAACGCATAGGAAAATATGTACCTTAAAAAATCTATATATATCATGATTTTTTCAAATTTTTGAGTTAGTATTAAGTTTCCATGTTGAGTTTGAGGTTGATCCCAATGTCTATGTTAAGTCCAAGTTTGGTAACTATGATATAATAATTGGTGCCTCCCAGGGATTTCATGGTAGACATGACACTAAAAAAGTGCTCCTTGGTCTCCTCTCCTAGAGAGAACAAAGGTGGTGGTCCATTTAATATTGTAAAATATGGTGGTTAGTCTCAATTCAAATTTTAGCATACTCTCAATTGGCCAAGAGGAATCCACTACTCCTTACAGTCTCCAACAAAATTGTGTGGCCTTGAGAAAAAAATAGTCCATTACTAAAACACAAAATCCATGATTTATGGTAAGGATTCGCCATGTATCTTTTGTAGTGATTTGTGGGAAATGCTTTGAGATTCTTTCATGAGTGGCCAAGTTCAAAGCTTTTATGAGGAGAACCCCTTATCATGTGTCGCTCTATTATGAAAGTGGCACAACAATTCCAATTTCCAAGTGAAATATTAATCGTAACAATTATTCGCATCTCATTCACTTTATTCTATTTAATTATTTTCTTTGTTTCAAGTCAATCATCTGTTTTCAATTTTATGATGCTAAGAATAAACCATTTGATGAGTTTTATTATAGGCAAGGAGTATGCTGGAAAAGGTTGTGGAATTTGGCTTTACACGTGCCAATTGCATTTGCTTGAAAGTTTCTAAAGCCTTTTCAACAAATCCATTTTGTGCATATCCTGCAATATTGCAATCCATAGACCATAGTTTAACATGATATCAAAACACAACAACTAGGATCTTCCACATCGATGATTGGAATGTACCATTACCTGTGAGGGAGTTACCAAAAGATTTTAGTACACTTACATCAATTATTTTAAGTATCTTGGACTTATCAATGGTTGTAGGTACCTTAATTACACTAGTTATTAGGGTGTTGTTGATCCACAGTTGTGTTAGGTTGTTGTTCTATTCTTTTTTCAGTTGATTTATTTAATTTTGATGTGTTCCAACAACTGCAAAAATAACTAGTATTAGTGTCAAAGAGAGTGATCAACTTGAACGTACTTCCAATTTTACACCTTGAAAGTGCATATTGTAGATGGTATTAGAAGTTGATTTTTGGGTCTATGTTAACACCAAGGTTGCACATTCTACAGATATTCTCTAGTTGCTTGAATATAACAAGAAGATGGCCAAAGCATAGTGAATCATCTTAGGTTACAAATAGATCGAGTGCTCAAGAAGGGTGTTAACTATTATCAGATACTTGCAGTAGTTATACCATCCATTGTAATTTGTATCTACTATTTTTTTCACAGAAATGTTAATGAGTTACACCATGTTATTCTAGGTAACATTCTTATTTGCTTTGCATTATTTCTTTGTATAAATGGTTTTTTTTTTTAGTTGATTTAGGACAGCTACTGATAAATTAAAATTCTTGATCTGAGTCTATGACAGGCGTTTTGTTCTCAGTACTTGTAACTGTTGTTGTAATTGATGTTTTGAAAGATGCAGTTGACCGACCTCACCCTGACATTTTTTGGTGGTGTTTTCCAGATGGCATATCAGTTGAGAACTTATCAACCTCTAGTACTAAACTTTAGTCTTAGCTTTTTTTCTCTTCCTAATTAATGATCATTTTGGTGGAAAGCTCTTTATTTATTGTAAATATTATTTTATCATTAATGATTCAAACTAGCCTTCTAACTGGTATGAGGTTGTTCCATAAATTTGATAACATTACAGGGAGGGTTGAGTGTCATGGCAATGAATATGTCATGAGGGAAGGTCACAAAAGCTTTCAACCCAGTGGACATACTTCATGTAAGTGCAGCATCCTATACTTTTTGTTAAAATCATTAGGGGAGGTTTCCCTTTATTTATAACCTATGGAAAATTTACAAGGTGTGGAATATACAAGAACACTTGCATTCATATAGAAATCAGCTATTAGATCAATTATTCAATAACATGCTATCTTGATAAAACAACACCATGCAGAGAAATAATGATAGATTTTCTCTTGTATTTGACTTTTCTGAGTTTTTGATGTGCAAATTTTGAAACCTTATTTTCAGGCTGTGGCTCCAAATTGGAGAATTGAAAGGTGGATACCAGCAAGGAAGAGTTTGGAGGAGCCAAAACCAATAGCGGTGGGAAAGTTGTGGATTTACAAGGGGATTAAATGGGTCAAGCCTATATAGGATGGTGTTGCCCTTCCAAAAGGACTATAGTTAAGGAAGGGGAAAATAGTATAAGTATATGAAAATAGGAGTATTTTGTTTATATAGTGTATGTAAGTTGTACAATGTCACTGAGACATTGAATGTAAACCAATGAGATTTTTATTTTCCAATGAAGCTTAATGAAGTAAATTTTCAGAGTGGTTTTTCTCCACTCATAAATACTATGTTGTGGCTCCTCTTGATTTGTAATCTGTTTGTGTTTGTGTCTGGTCAATGATATTTGTTCAAGCGTTTTAGTCTTCATTTCATGGTGTTTTTTAACATTTGAATATCTATGATACTTGAAGTTTATTTGTATAAATTTGTGAGGATTAATTAAGTTAGATTTGGTTTGTAATGACTAAATATATGACTAAAGTAATGACTAAATTAATAATTAAATATTACTAAATATATGACTAAATTAATGACTAAATATATGACTAAAGTAATAACTAAATATATGACTAAATAAATGACTACCATGACTAAATAAATGACCAATTAACAACAATCAATGACTAAATTAATGACTATATATATGACTAAATTAATGACTATATATATGAGTAAACAAATCACTACCATGACTAAATAAATGACTAAATTAATGACTAAATCAATGACCAAATCAATGACTAAATAAAAGACTAAAATAGTTTAGTCATAAATTTAGTGGTGTTATAAATGACTTCAAATAAACCACTAAAATAGTCACGTGACTAAACTTAATGACTAAATATATGAGTAAATAAATGACTAAATCAATGACCAAATCAATGACCAAATTAATGACTAAAATCAATGACTAAATAAATGACTAAAATTGTTTAGTCATAAATTTAGGGGTGTTATAAATGACTACAAATAAACCACTAATAGTCACATGACTAAAGTTGGTCATTTATTTGCATTTTTTAGTAGTTTATTTAGTTATATATTGTTGTTTGTGTACTAGTGTGATTGGCTTGAATGTTAACTTTCACAACCTTAACTTGTATATTTCTAGGTGTCACTTAAAAATATATTTTTTAAATACTTAGCATGGAATTGTTTGACATGATAAAGTGATCATTTAAAAAGAAAGAAATTCCAAGGAGTTTTAAATTAGAAAAATTAAAGACTAGCATGTGTTTGCTAGAGGAAATGGCATGTGCTTTAGAAATTTGATAAATCACTTAATTCATGGCATTACACATACAAGAGCATAATTCCAAATATACAAGGGAAATAGAATGGTATCTTCTAGAAATGAAATTTGAAAAAGTTGTCATTTTTATTCTTAATCCATTTGGAAGATGAGTTAGATACAACCACCTTACTACAAAATTCAAACTTTTGAAAGTAAAAAATTTCTGCTCAATGCAATCAAATTGGGCCCTACCTCTCTCCCAAAATATTGTAATTTGGTTGTTTGCAAAGTGATTTTTCTTTGAGCTTTGTTTAAACCCTTGTAACTTTGTTTGAGCATGATGTGTATTATACAATATTAGCATCATTCAAAGTAACTTGATTCTCAATTCAGCTCTTAGTAAAGTACACCAATTGTGTTTCATAGGATATTCCATTATAGAGAAAAATAAAACCAATTCATAGAGGGTAGCAATCAACTAAACGAGAAAAGCATTGGTGCATTTTGAACATACAAGATTCTTGATCATTATATTATTTATTTGCAAACTTTTCTTTAATGTAAGCAAGTACATTATTGTTAATATAAAATGCCTTAAATAGGCCTAACACATATTATGTATTATTTTAAATTTACATCCATGGTGATTCATCAGTGTTGAGTGGTCCAAAACAAGAAGTGACATTTCCACATATACAAGAATATGCATGATGACATACCACCTTCGTAGTTCACAACATATCTTCTCACAATACTAATATAAATGATACAAAATAGTTGATAAATTACAATTGGATTTTGTATGTACCAAGGCATTGGCCTTATAATGTTGTTGTGGTCTCATGGTGATGGAATGCCATGACAAGAAAATGATAAAATGTAAAACATTGATATCTTTTTCCTTCCAAGGGCTTCCTAAAGTCAATAAATACACCTTTGTACTCAAAGTGAAATCCAAGCAATCAAACATTATCAAGAATCAATTAGCAACTCACTTTTCAAAGCTTGCAAAAATCAAGCAGATAAAGTCGCTTGTCCTGGATCCAAAGAACAATATATAGGTGAAACAATTCTTTTGAATCTACACCTCCCTTTATTGAACTACAATAAGAATTCAATATTAGATCATTAATTCTACGAAAGAAAAATAGTTATCATTCAACAATATAGATTATTTTCTCTTTAAAGTGAATGTACCAAATATTCCATGATGTCAAATCTCTTTGGACATCAATAGTTGCAATCAATGCCTCTATCATAGGTGTTGAAGGGCTAGAAGGAGGGAAGGCAACAAGAAATTCCAATAGTCTATTGCATAGCTCTGTATTGTATACACCAACATTTATGTTTGGGAGATCAATACAACTAAAACAAAATTTAAAAAAGGAAACAACATAGATTTTTGTTAGCACATTTTTGTTTCAAGTGTTTCAATCAATATTGTACAAGTAAAGGATCATACTCTTCCACACAGAAGCAGTACATAAAATAGAAGGTACACTTGTTCTAACCTGGATGAATACTGATGGAACCCTCAAAATTTTGGTTCAATTTTGGAAAATCCTACATTCTTAAATATGCCTCTCATCTTTGGGTTTTCGAGTTTTGTAGTGTTGTTATGTTGTCATTTTCACCCGAGAAACCATAGGGTCAATACCCTTGCAATGTTCTAATTTTTCATTGACCTTTTGTTGCTCGTTGCCAATCATTTTAAAACATCTTATGTCATTGACCATCATGGAGTAACCAGTCCCTCATGCCTAGGTCTGAGTTTCTTCCTTTTTAAAAGGTTGAATTAAAATCCTTTTTGGCCTTTACATCCTTTACATTTTTATGACTTATAATCTTGTGGAGACCTTTTCCTATGTCATCCTAGAGCAGACCCCTTCATTTGAACAAACTTATGGGAATGTGCTTAAAAATTTTCACTTAAGTCCCTTTGGCCATCTCTCTGTCGTTCATCGCAGATAGTTTATGAAAGGTATGTTTAGATTGGTGGCAAGAAATGAGTGGTATTTCTTTTATTTCACTCATCGTGGATAGATTTTGGAGCTCTTGATATCAATTAGTGATGAGCGATTCTCTTGCCTCTCCTAATATCGTTTATTTTTCGCTTATCCCTAATGACTCTTGAACCTTGAGTATTAAAATTAGCAATCAGCGATGGCCTATGGACTTTTGTTCTTCTCTTCATTGTTCATCATGGATGGTTGTGTGATTGTAATTTTCAAAGAGAGATGAGCGATATGAATTATCTCTTGTGTTTCAAATATCGTGGATTGGTTTTGAATGTCAAGTTTTGTATTAGCAATACGTGATGCAAATTGCTAGGATCTCTCACTGCTAATTTCTTGCAAACCTTATGAGGATAATTAGTGATAAGTGATAGCCTTTGTGCCTCTATATTTTTCTCCTATTGCACATCTCAGATCCTTTCCAAAACTTAAGTTTCAAAATAGTGATGAGCGATGGGGTCATCTTTTCCACTTTCTTTCACTGATTTGAATTGATTCTCTAAGTGATGCCTTTTGTATCATTGATTTTCATGTAGGTGCATGTGTCTTAATCTTGCTTCATCACTATATATCCTACCGCTGATGTGATCCAACATTCAAAGTTAAATCAGTAATGCATGATGGGAAAATGAATGGATCAAGGATGGGCCATATTTTCAAGGGTTAAGATTTCATTGCGTGGATACTTGCATAGCTGATATAACTAGTGGAGGATGAAATGCGTCAACGATGAGTAGTGACTACTAAATGAAAAGGGGAAAATGGCAGAACCTAAGGACATTGTATAAAGCAAGGAAGAAAGTAGTGAGGCTAATGGAGAACCATTGATATGGTTTTAAAGTAGAAAAATCAATGAGCTGAAGTTCATCATGTAAATACTATCATCGATGAGTGAACCCTGGAAAGATGGGGCAAGCCCGCAATGAGTGATGGAATGTATGAAGGACTATTCTCTCCAAATTTTGGCTTTGTGTACTTCGCCGATATTAATGAAGGAGCATGAATTGAGTTAGCGATGCATGATTATTATTAGCTCACAGGTGACTAATGAGGATTAAGGGTAGATGTCACAACTTTTTGAGGTGGCATCACCATTTTCTAGGAACAAGTTGTAAAAGACAAAAATGATGCTCAAGGTGGCTATTGATGAAGTTTTAAATCCTCAAAGATCGATAGTTCAGATTTAAAACTAAGTTGCTAAGTTATCAACTAGCTTATGTGATGATCTCTTCAATCATTAATTGCAGCACACTCCAAATGGTCTATTTAATGCAAAACGCATGTTGTTTGATCTCGACATTTTCAATTCTCAAAAATTGTGAAGTGTGGGTCATAGAAGGAATGTGTGAGTGTTGAGCTTTCAACTGTACAGGTGTTGTTTTTATCTTGATTAAGTTGGTGTTTCATGTGAGCTCCTTTTAATTCATGTTTTTGGTTCACCTAGGAATTCCATTTTTTCTAGGGAGGGTTGTGATAGTTGGGGTTGGTGGGTGTGATTTCATGCAAATTTAATCTGAAAGCATTTAATTTGGTTAATTTCTGCTCAATTTAGATTTGCTAGCTTTCACCCTTTGTCCTACAAAATGAGAAAGTTTGGTCTGTCAATTCAGCCAACTAGGAGGTCGAGCTAGAACTTAGCATGTTTGAGTGTCATGAGGATATGTCCGAGCAAGAATTCACTACAACTTCTTTGGTTCCAAAGGATAAAATGAAGGCTCATGGTAAAAAGAAGAGTACCATTGTCCAGAGTACTTACAACTTAAGAAACAAAACCATTTCAGAAGAATTGGTCAAGTTTAAGGACAAGGAGCAGGTCAAGCCTGCGAAGAAGGCCACAAAAAGGAACAAGGGTCATAAGGCTTTCCTAGGAAAACATAATTCTCCCATTGTGCTCTCTGATAGTTCTTCGGATGGTGAAGGTGACACTGACTCAGGACATGGCCATTACCTAATTCTCCCATTGTGCTCTTTGATAGTTCTTCGGACGGTGAAGGTGATACTGACTTGGGACATGGCCATTACCTTCTCTCCCTGGTGCCATATGATGACTCTAACAATGATGTGGTGATGGTTCCTCTTATTGTATCATGAACAAGGAATGGTTGAGCATCCTCTGATTCTGACAACTCAGAGTAGTGTCTCCTCCTTTATTTTATTTTTTATGACACCATGGTTTCTACATCAGGAGTTCCTTTTTCAACATTTATGTGATATTGATCTTTTACTTTTCTATGTTGATGTGGAGGTTCTCCAGATAGTTTGATAAGGAATATTTTGCTTGACGTTGATGTTACGACAACTATGTGAACCCCAATCCTAATACCTACAAAACAATGAGAACAAACACATTAAGTTAGGGATTGCAAGCAAGAACAAGGATTCCCCATGAAATCCATTTACAAAACTCAAATTAGGAAAGAAAATAATGAAGAACACAATGAAACAAGAAAATATAGATTCAATCCTAATTAGAATAGCAAACATATGATCCCATGGGGGAATTGGTGCCAATTTGATGTGAAAATTGGCCCTTTCCCAATTCCTAAGATGCAAACTTGATGTGTTGAAGATAATTGATCCACTTTGTTGATGAAGAATGAGAGCTCCAAACCAAAAATCTACAAAACCTAGATAAGAACTCAATGGTGATAGATGAAATTTGAGAGATATTTGAGCATGGTAACATTGCATAATTTGTGGATGGATCAAATGAAGGATGATTTCTTCATTTATAGATGAGATTGATTAGAGAAGAGGCAAAAGGGATGAATGTGGGACTAATCTTCAACAAATGAGAAGAAGCCACATGTCATCATGTGAATGGTTGAGGAATGAGCACATTTTGAAGAATGTGCAAAGAGGGGGGAGATTCAAATTCAAAATATGGCTTGAAGGATGAGGTGAAGGGTGAAACAAATGCACACGGCTCAAGAAAAGGACATGTAAGAGTTTTTAAATGCTTTGTTGGAAGGGACAAGTCCTTTTGGGGGGAGATTTCAAATTTGAGGAATATTCCATCTTTGATGCCTTTTTTTGAATGAAAATAGATGATTTATAAATCAATTAAATTGATTTTCATGTGCAAATTGCAAAATCTAGAGGATTTGAGGGATTAAGACTAAGATTAATCAAGATTTGATTAATTTAAAGGAGATTAGTTGATTTGACCATTTTGACTTAGATTTTAGGATTTTAAATAACTCAAAATGAGAAGAGAATGATTTAGACTTAGTTAAATAAATATTTTTGATTTATTTAACCAAAGGGGTTGATGTTAGCTTAAATTAGATAAATGTTTGATTTATTTAATTTAATTAGATGAACTTTAGAGATTTAATCAAATAATATGGATTATTTAATTAAACAAAGATAGGAAGATGAAATGACCTAGCTAATTACACAGAGACGATGATTTAATCAAATGAAGGGATTTATTTAATTAAAAGGGGAATTATGATGACTTTAATCAAATAAGGCTATTTGATTAAATGGTTAGATAGAGGGATAATTCAAGATGAAGCGATGTTAGTAGATTAGGATTGAGTGCATGTACATTTTATGTGTCTACATTTTTCCCCTCTTCGAAGCAATGTACATGTTGCGTTGGTTCAAAGAATAATCTTGCTGAGATCAAAGTTCAAAAATTCTCTAATTTTTTCAGATGCCCCACTGTTGCCCCAGTGAAAAGAATTACGCTGGTATACTGCCCCCTCGAGAGATTGGGTAAAGAGGTTTGATTTGAGGGTCGATCTCTCGACAAAGAGGTTCAAGATCAGTTCAACTCAAAAGTTTGATGTAGACAGATTTGATGATGTAGAAAATCCTCGGCCATGGGTAACCTCATGTCTACTTTGATATATTACACACACCTACTCCTAATTTGTACCATG
>VDFB02000003.1:395310576-395388050 GCA_007258455.2 Sequoia sempervirens | reverse complement strand
AAATGGGCAAGGGGAAAATTCTCCCTTTATTAAAAAAAATGCAAAAAGATTCATATAGTACATATTTTATATGGATTTCATATCATATATTAGGTACTATGCAAAGAAAGTTACAAACTTAAAAAGTTGTCATAATCAACAAATGAAAGGTAATTATTTGTCTCTCAAGTCTTTTGAATACAATGATGATGTCCATTTCCCTTCATGATGCTCTAATGATATGGCTATATGCGGGAGTCACCTTAATTTGGGAAGGAAAATGCTCTCATGGCTCTAATACCATGTTGGGATTAGCTAAGACTTGAAAGTATGAATTGATAGCCTTCCACAAGTGAAAAAAAATGAGCACAATAGTATGTCTATCATATGCAAATGAAGAGTGTGAATATATAAAATGTGATTCTTGCTTATATAGGCAAGGATGAAGAAGAGAGAAGATAAGAAACAATGGCTAAGTATCCCTCCAAATGTGTAACACTTGTGAGCTCACTTGACAAGTATGTGTGAAAATGTAAAGTGTGCATGAAATAGGTATCTCAAATGGTGAGAACACGTGTCTCAATCGCATGAGGTGAGACAAAAGTATGAAAAATCTTGAGTAAACTTAAGCTACATGTGAATAGGTAAATCTTAAAAAGATGATTACCTAACTAGTTTGATAATGACTATATTTACACTAACACAAAGAGTTTTAAGGGGACACCTAATCGACATAAACACTAGCAAAGGAGCAACACAAATGAAAGCAATCAAATAAATAGTTAAGAATAAAAGGAAAAAAGATAAAGCACAAAAAACATAATTATTTAAGGAGAAAATTCTCATGAAATAAACTAATAACCTATAAATGAATTAATCTTAAAAAATGTTAAAATTCACAACATGGTAATTGAAAGACAAATTAAAAATTAGAATTGAACAAAGGAAAAGTAGATTTAAAGATTATAAAAATTAAATTATTCTACTATAGTTTAAAATTATATAAGTGAATGATATAATAATAGATACAAAAGTGTATTCCCTTAATTAAATTATCAAAAAATTAAACAAAAAGAGTTTATTAGAGTAATTAATTTAAATTTTATTTATAATAATTATAGATAAAATTATCTTGAAGACCTAACAAAAGGGTACAATTAATTAATTAATTTTATATAGATAAATTTGTGGAATATCAGGGGTTTTTTTTCCACTCTACAAGTAAGGAGGGTTTGAAATGACCTATGTCAGGCCTCTCTCATGGGTGTGGGGGAGGCTTGGTCCTCCTCCACACATGCAGTTTAATGGGCATACAGTGGTTGTGATTCACACTGCAAGTTTTCCTTTTCCCTTGTGTGAAACTCATTTTCCTCTTCCCTCGCTCATGCAAGGTTTGCTAGGAGGAGCCAAGTAATTATGGATGGGCATATGGATCCCCCTGATGGCTTGAAAAAAGAGCCAATCATTGGTGTAGATGGCAACAACCAAGCAAGGAATTTCTATGATATTGTCGCTAGTGAGGAGGTGGTGTTTCCAACTAGGGCAGAGTTTATTGTGTAGGAAGGCAAAAGTGAAGAGGATGGAGGATGTGGGAGAGGTAAGTGCCCTCCTAGATCCCCTAAAATTAATGTCATGATTCTAAATTCCAAATTAATTGAGGCATTCTATGAACAAGATAATAAACTTAATATTATTGGCCGTTGTGGACATTAACAAGGTCCCAACAAGAAAATATATGGATGAGTGGTTGGCTAATATGTGGGGAAAAAAATTAGGAATTTATTTTTCATACTATAAATTGATCCAAAAAGGGTTGTATCTAATTTTTCTCAGAAATCATGAAATGCAAAATAAAACATTAAAAAAATAGTTTTGGAGCATAGGCAAAAATATTTTTAGGGCTTTAGCATGGTCGCTTGAGGCCCTGAATGAAGAAATCTTGGCTCTATCGAGCCCTAGATGGATGGTGGTTAAAAACATGCCACCAAGGATCTAGAATTATATTCCTCTTCTGATCGAGCCTTATGGGAGGGTTCTTAGAATAGACAATACCAAATCTACATTACATGCAAGAGCCTTCATTTCCACTTTTCTCAGGGTGGATATATCAAATGCATTATTGTTGAAATTAGAAAATGGTGACACTTTATGCACTATTGAGGTTTTGGGAGTGCTAAATGTGTGCTACCTTTTTCAAAAGGAGGGGCACATAAAGAGAAACTTCCTATTAATTGTTGAAAGAGTAATTGGTGCTAAGTCACCAATGAGAGATAAAGAAAAAGCCTCGGCAAGGGAAGAACATCAAAAACCTAGGGCTCATTATAATGATTTTAATATGGCAAAGAGGCCAATGCATAATTCCTTCAATTTTCTATTAACAATGGTGCCCTAATTGATAACACAAAAAGTGGAAAGGGGACTTCTGAAACCCTGGGTGTCAAAAAATCCATAGAGCGAAACCCTAAATGAAAACATAAGAAAGAGTATTGGGGTGTTTGAATCCCCAAATGAAAAATTGGGGCCAAAGATTGATGACACCAATGTGGCCTCCCCAGGGGAGAGGACTTCTTGGAAGCATCAATCCAAGAATTAGACAATGAAGTGGAGAGCAATTACAAAAGCATGGAAATGGATGGTCTAGGTAGTGAGGTAGAAGTCAATGACCTTGATCGACATTTTAAAAAAGAAGCAAGTGAGGTCTCATGTGGAAGGGATATTAGTGGGGGAATAGAAGGTATTCCCTCACAAGGGGGTCTAAGTGTCCCAACCCAAGTACCAGCATGTGAAATCCAAGGTCAAACCAACAAGACTGACATTCAGGAGTAAACTAACTGTAACCTAAATAAAACTGATGGAAAAGGGGAGAAAAAGAATGCACAACAATTGGAATTGGATAAAATAAGTAAAATCATAAGGGAAGAAGGAAAAGAAAAGGACTATGTCCCTAAAAACCAATCATACTTCTTGAAAGGTTTTAGAATATATAAAGCCAACTCTGGTAAAATTGAAGAGGTTGGAAAACATGAGGAAAGACCTTGCAAGGTTAAAGAAATAATGAGTGCACTTGAAACCAAAATGCTACCCACCTCTACCCAACACGATACCATTGATGGATTGGTTGCAAACCAAGCTATATAGTGGGGGAAAGAATTCAAGTAAACCCAAGTGAGCCTTGTAATCAATACACCAATGATATTTTTTTGGATATGGGTTGAGTGGGAGGTTGGTTCCAATGGTGTCACAAGTAGCCATCCAAAAGACACACCATCATCTTTTCAAGGGGGGTTAAAAATGAGGACAAAAAATGATCATTTACTCCATGTAGACACTCCCTGCCCCAAAGGAGGCACTGAGCCTTCAATGAATGTAGGGGACCTAAATCCTAAGGGAGTCATCAAATGGGAGTTGGGACCTAAAACTGATTTTCCCCATAGACCAAGAGGTAGACCAAACAAAATAGGAAGAAAGCTAGTCGCAAGTCCTATCTAGCCAAAAGGATGGAGGTGGAGCTAAAGGTGCCTAAGTGTTTTGAGAAATTTAGGCTTGAGAAGGACCCTGCTATAAATCCTAATTCTAATGACCCATAACTGCATATCTTGGAATGTGAGGGGTTTGAATCCCCTAATAGGAAACATATTGTAAGGATGTTTTCTATCTAGTGCAAAAACAAAGATGTGGTGCTATTGCAAGAACACGAAATTGGATCTACTCTTGAAACAAACCTTAATTTCATCTAGAGGGAATCATCTCACTTTGTCACCTAGCATGAGAAAGGCAAGAGAAGGGTTGTTATCATCATTTCAAAAGAATGGGGGAAACATGTCTCTAGATTTGGGACCTCCCCATATAACAAGGTTGTCTGAGTCATTCTAAAAAAAGAAGACTACTCATTTGGAATATGCTCAATATTTTCCCCAAATGAGTATGGTGAGAGAATTAAACTATGGAAATGGTTGTGTGATCTAGAGATCCTTTCATGGATTCTTGGAGGGGACTTCAACATTGTAGAGAGCCAAGAGGACAAGATTGGTGGGATTGAGATGGAGTGGAAGGGAAATGAGAAGAAAATATTTTTGGAAAAAAATGAACAATTTGAAACTAACTGACCCCATAGAGGGGCAGAAAAATGACTTTCCTAGTATTTGGTACACTTGGTGCAATACACAAAATGGAAATAGGAGAATCTACTACCACCTTGATAGATTCTATCTAAATAAAGAATTATTTCTCCCTAACTCTCTCAAGGTTGGATGCAAAATTGAAGTGCATCTGTACACCCTATCAGACCATCACCCTATCAAGATAAGGATACTTCTCAAGAAGGGGTCGTGTGGTGCAAGGAGAAAGGGAAGTGGCTTCCTCCTAAACACAATGCTGGTGCATGCAAAGGCTTGTGTGGATGCTATTAAAACTCTCAAGTTGATAAACTATTGGATGTACACAAATCTAAGTGTCATTGATAAGTGGAACTTGAATGCTAAGGGGTGAAAATTTTTGTTCCAAACAATAGGGAAAAATATGGCTATGGATAGTAGGAGGGAGGAGGGGCTCCTTTAGGAAGAATTGTTGCAAGCAAAGGCTAGACTTCAAAGTGACCCCAAAAATGAGGTCTTGAGTAACAAGCTCATTCATACCAAAAATTCCTTGAGGAGAATCCAAAATAGAAAAATCCAAGGGCTCAAGGTTAGGTCCAAGCTCAATTGGCTTGAAAGTGGGGACAAAGGGTCCAAATTTTTCTTTAGACTCCTAAGAGAGAAAAACTTCAAGGAACACATTGAGCAAATGCAATCAGAGGGGGTGGCCTATACTAACCAAGAAGACATCAAGGGGCACTTTTTCAACTTCTATAAAAATTGTTCTCCTCTGAAAATGGTGGTGAAGGTTGCACCAATGAAAGGAACTTAATCAAGAGAATCATTCCAAAAAAGGTTGAGAGGGAAGAGGTAGAGGGGATGGGAAAATAAATCTCCAAAGAAGAGATAAAAAAGGAAATATATTCCATACAAAATCACAAGTCGGACCTTGGAGCCAATGGTCTCCCAATGGAGTTTTACAAAGTATTCAATGAATGGATAGTGGATGATCTCTTCCTATTATACAAGGGGGCCTTGGAGGTTGGCTCCTTGGGTAGAAATATCAATAAGGGAATTATAAATTTCTCCGCAAAGAGGGGGAAAAAACTCTAATTAAAAATTGGAGACCTATAATACTACTGAATGTATCCTACAAAATCTTAGCAAAGGTGTTGGCAAAAAGATTGGTTAATATTCTACCTAAGTTCATCAATAGCACCCAAATCAAATTCATTAAAGGTAGATACATCCTAGAGAATTTAATCACCAACTAGGAAGCAATGAAATGGGAAAGGACTTCCAAGTAAGAGGCAACAATGTTACTACTTGACTTCAAGAAGGCTTATGACATGGTAGAATGGGAATTCATCAGCTTAACACTTGAGGCTTTTGGATTTCCTAAAGCCTTTTGCAGCATGGTTAGCACACTATTCAAGGATGCAGTGGCATAGGTTGATGTCAATGGCTCTCTCACAGAGGAGTTTTCTCTAGAAAGGTCAACTAGGCAAGGAAGCCCCTTGACCCCTGCATTTTCGTTATTGCTTCAAATGCCTTGCATTATATTCTCAGGGACAATGATATAACACCAAAGGTTAGAGGTATAACACTTCCCAATAATGGTGAACTTCTGAATATACAATTTGCAGATGATATTGCATTGTTCCCCCTACTAGAGGAAGACGGTATCACCAACCCAATGGAGAAGTTAAGAACCTTTTTTGTGTCCTCAAGCGCTAAAATCTCTCTCTAAGTCCATCATGCTAGTTGGTAGGATAAGCCTCCAAGTTGGGTAAATAAGCTTGAAATACAGTCGGGAGGACCCCAAAAGCAAGTAAGGTACTTGGGCATACCCTTTTCTTTGTGTCCAGTCTAAAGGAGATGCAGCTTTGGATTAAAGGTAAGATTAAAAAAAATGAGAAATGGAACATGTAGTATATTTCTCTAGCAAGAAGAATCCATGTTTTTTCAGAAGATATTGTCATCATATAGTTTGTACTTTTCTTTTGAGTGGTTGTTCAGTAGCTATCAAGTAGAAAAAATTTAGAAAAGGATAAGAAGCTTTATTTGGTTAGACAAGAAGGGGAAAAAGAAAGAAAAAATTGTCAAATGGAGTTGGTGTTGTCTAAGCAAGGCAGGTGGAGGGCTTGGATTGAAAGATTTAAAAACCCAAGGCATAGCCTTGGTAGCAAAATGGGTTTTCAGGGCTCTAGATGGGGAAGGACCCTGGAAAGTCCTAATCAAAATTAATATTCAAAGAGAAACTCCCAAGCATGCAAGGAACTAGAAAAATCTCCACTTTAGTGACCTTCTTAGGAGCTGACACCCTATCCCTTGAAGGCTCAATTGTGTTTATAAGTATATGGAGGGTATGGGAGTATTTCAAAGAGTACATTACTAACTCAGTAATTGTAGGGAAATATAATCTATTCACATAGGTCGATATGGTGGAACCTCATGCACAATGGAAAACCTTTAGCACTCCTATAGGGGTGCTTGACCAAGAATTGGGCTAGTAAAGGTATTAAACACTTCTCAGATATCCTTAAGGATGGGCTTCTCAAAGAGTGGAACCAAATAAGGTTTGAGTATAATATACTTGTTAACTCAATGAAGAACCTACACAGTTGTAAGAGATGCATGCAAGGAAATGAGCATGCCAATGGTTTGTAGGCAAAATAGAGAACAATCCAAGGGCCTAAAATGGATTGATGGAACCGGTAATATCAAAATCAATGCCAAGCTCATACACAACACTCTCACCAAGCAACAAGAGACCTATAACGACCTAAACAGGGTTTGGAACACTACTATAAAAAAAATGATTGGACAAAAATTCTTTTGAATAATTGGTCAAAAACAATTGAGCCAAAGAAGGCATGCTTCAAATGACTCCTGATCTTGCATAAAATGTTGTATAAAATAAATTTTGATGACATTGAAATCTACAGGATTTGTAGGGTACCAAAAGCAATACAACATATTTTCATTGATTGTATATATGCAAAGGAGACATGATTTTTTTTTGTCATAACCAAGATATATGGGATGTTAATTGTAAACCCAGATTGGACAAAATTCCTTTATTCAAAATAAATAAATTTGGAAAAGAACAAACATTGTTTTTGTCTTGTGTATCTACTGAAACACTATGGAGTATTTGGAAAGCAAGGAATGATGAAAGGTTTAATGGGAAATAGAGGGAACTTATTGAGTCCATAAAGAGACCCACATTGCACAATATTGCATTGTAGGTCACCATGACAATGAAGGTGTCCAAGTTCAAGTTTCTCAAACTATTGAAAGAAGGAACACTACAAATCAACCTCTAGGAATTTAGGTTTGGGCACACATGGCAGGTGGGGCAACCATGTTCAAAAAATTTCCTCAAAGCTCTAGAAGATTTTCAAAAGGATTTCAGTGGAAAAGTGGCTAAAGATGCTTAAAATGAAGAACCTCCAACCTTACTCAATGTTGAATACTTCACCAAAGAAGAGTTAGAGGCAGTAGAAGCACTGCTGGGGATAAAGAACCTAGTTCGTAGTGAAGAATCAACTTCTTGATATAGCGCAAGATGATTTGGTTTTTGATTGTATGGGTCACTAGTTATGATCATTTGAAAGTATGGGATGCTATGGTTTTTTTACAGTAATGGTACATATGTACATATGTAAAACAATGATATATGGCATAATATATATATATATATATAGTTGTAGGTCGCAGGTCCATGATGTAGGCAAGGATGGAGTATAAACCTCAATGTTTTTTTTTAAAATATGATGTGTATGATATATATATGTATAGTGGCAATGTAAAGCACTGATTTAATGCATAGCTGTGTAAAGGGGTCAAGAAACTATATGAGGTACTAACAGTAATTGTAATGGGGTAGACACATGCAGTAGTACTACAACATAACGGGCTATATTTTTTATGCTCAAACTATATCTAATACTTACTATATATATATATATATAAGTGGATATTAGAACATATGTTATGAAATAGAAATGATGAATATTGAAAGAGAAAAATAAAATAGAATGATAGAGAAATTAGATTAAAATTAAAATATATTATTATATTTAGATATTATAGAGTGTTTCAATATTATTTCTAATAACTTAGTTTCATTTAGACATGACTAAGAATTTTTATTTTATTTTTATATTCTTTATCATGAATTTTGATGTTACTCTTATAAAGCAAAATCCAATGTTTTGAATAATCTGCTAAATGAAATGACATTGTAAATTTTTTAGTCAATTTAAAATATTTGTTTTGTAAACTCAACACTTTTAATATTCTATTAATGAAAATGACATTAAAAAAATTTTACTTATAAACTTAACACTTTTAATATTCTATTAATGAAAATGAGATTATGAAAGTTTTTTAACCAATTTATAATGTTTGCTTATAAACTAATACTTTTAATATTCTATTAATGAAAATGACATTATAAAAGTTTAAATCAATTTAGAATGTTTACTTTATGTATATGATGCTTTGAATAGTTGTTAGATGAAAATGACATTATAAAATGTTTGCTTTGTAAATATGATATGTTGAATATTTTATTAAATGAAAATATAATATTATAAAAAAATATAGTAAATTTTAAAAAATAAAAATAAAATTTTCAATAGTTTTTTTTTTAAATGAAGATTACATTTTTTATTTTGTTTTGTTCATTGGATTTTTTTTAAGAAAAGTACTTTTAAAGATTGTTCAGTCAAGATTTCTCTTAAGCTCTTTTTTTTGAAATTATCAATGCTTATTCATGGTACCTATATCTCATACAATTTCTTTGCAGGGATACTATTTAACTAATGTCATATTAATGCAAATATTTATACAATTACAATGCACTCTTCAACTTCAACACTCTTCCATCTTTTCACCTACTATCTCCTCCTACGAAATGTCCTTTACTTCTTTTATCTCCACCATCCCCCTCTTTCAATCCTTTAATATGCTCCTTTAGCTTCAACATTACTATTTCTATCTCCTCATGCAAAGCAACCTCTCTTCTTCCTTATCTTCTTCTTCCTACAATTCTTCAACGTGTTCCTCTAATTTGAATGCTTCAACTCATGTTCCTCGAGCTTGAGTGTTTCACCTCTTAACATGCTCTTTTAGGTTGACCACGTGCCCTCTACCAGACAACCATTATCTACCAACTAATTGAAGCAAGATTACTAAGTTTCAACATGTTTATCAATATTAAGATGTTAATTGCAAAGATTTGAACCTTGGTAACCTTAGTCTCCAACATAGAATCAAGTGATCCTACCACTTAACCACAAACCCTTTGACAAAACTTGCACTATATTATTTCTCTCTATTTAGATATAATAATTTCATTATAAAACTTTAATAAATGAATTACATTTAACAACCCAAAGTACTTTATATTTTATATAAATAAAACAAAAAATTACATTAAAAACTTACAACCACCAACAAAATTTTATTTCACATACATGATTAGGTAGCTTGAGATTCCAAGCCTCCTTTCATGTCTATTTTCTTTTATTATTATGTCTACAAAGTGATGGGTGGTCTAATGAATTGTTAAAACGTGTGTGATAGCTAGCAAAGTGTAGTTCACAATCATATTCCTACCCACTGATTTTGCATGTTCTTTGCACTAGTGACTTTACTTGAGCAATATGTGACTGACATTGAGTATTTTATTTTTAACTTTCTACTCCATTCCCTAGTGTTATCAAGCACTATTTGACTGCCCTCTTTTCCTTAGACATCTTCACGTGAGCAACAAAAGCTATTTGATTTAGTGGAATAAAAGCAAAGAGAGTTTGAGAATCTTTCTTTTAAATGATTAAAGGGAGTCGGTTCTATGTTTTTTGATAGGATAGGTAGGTTCCTCTTGTTTTCTTTTTAAATTTGGTGGAAACAAAGGAATTTCGTCAGCCTTTCATATGTCTGATGGTAGGGATGTTTTTAAGGATAAAGTTAATGGAATGTGTTTTTTTTTTCAATTTGGGTATTTTATCTATTGGCAATTAAATTTTGTTGAGTGTAACAATTTGATATCATAAGAAATGAGGTTGTGATTGTGTTCAAGACAATTTTGTTGGAATGGATACCTCTCAATCTTTGGTTCTTGACCGATGAGGTTTCAGCCTCAAGACGTTTGTTTTTGTATTGGGTAGCAAAAAGAACTTGTGAATGATATAAAACCCTCCATATATATAATATATATGATCAATTATAGGAAGTGATTGAGAAGAGAAATTTTAAATTATTAATTATTTACAATGCAGGGACTTTTGGAGGTCATAACTTTTGACTTGGGAGTCATTTGGGCTGATTTTTTTGTGGAGTGTCTTGAAGAGTTGAATCCAAACTCAAGCGAACTTGTTCAATTAGAGCATATATCCACAAATTTTTTGGGTTGTTTTCAATTTTCTAAGGCCTCAAAATGATATTTTCATGTTTTCCAACAGTTTCCAAATTTGGATTTATTTATTTTTTTGATTTTTTTCATGCAATTAGAAGATTTTAATTCACAATTAGTCTTACTTTAGTTAGACTCAAATAATTGGCAAGTTTCATAGTCAATCTAGTATGTAATAGTAATAAAAATAGATACATTATTAGGAAGGATTTTTACTAGTTAAAGAATTGTTTTCAGTTGGAGAAGATAGAATGGAATGAGAAAAAAATAGAGTTAATTAAAGTATTCTCAACAATTGTATTTGTTTTTGTATAATATTATTTAATGAAATATATACTATGAATGTGGTTGCATCATATTATAATGGTAAAATTTGTATGTTTATATTGTTTTTTATATAATTTTGAATTTATTTTGAGAGATTGATTAATATAATTATATATCGATATTAAGTTAAGTTTATGGGGTTGGGGCCCTAACTCGGTTGGCTAAATCTTTCTTGTTGTAGGATGTTGGTCACGAGGTCTAGTCTCCCCCACCCCCGTGGTATCGGAGGGCGTGTCACGCCAGTGCCGCCGGTCACATTAAAAAGTTTACCAGGCGCACTGCAGTTTATAGGGGGTCATGCTACTCGATTCCTGTAGTCTAAAAAAAAAGAAGTTAAGTTTATTTTTTAAATCTTATTTATTTTTATTATATATTCATATATTTAATTTAATTTTACCTCCATTTTTCATATATTCACATACTTAGTCTATCATTAGTTCATATTTTTGTGTATGTTCTTAATTTAAATATCTATATTTATTTATTATAGGTCAATTTTGTGACACTCAAATTCAGTCTTAAAGGTTTTGGGATTGACCTTATATTTAAATTTTAAAATTTTAATATATCAAACTCTAGTTATTTTTACTAGTCATTGGAGTTGAATTGATACATATTTACTTGACTTATTACTATATATTGTAGACACATAAAATTGTCCTAGGCTTGCAACTCTTGATTATTCAACATTGCCCCTTTCATTCTTAATAATTAAATAACTTTTAATTATTTAATTATTTTCTAAAGTCATAATTCTTCTATTAATTAAATAATTTTAATTATTTAATTAATTCATTTTTATCTTTATTCTCTCTTGATTAATTAAATAAATTTTATTTATTTAATTACGTCACTAATTAAGTTCCCTTCTTTTAAAATTAAATAGATTCTAATTTATTTAATTTTTGTCCACTTTCCACTATAATTAAATAATTATTTTAATTATTTAATTATTCATTAGTCTTTTCTTCTCATTAATTAAATAAATTTTATTTATTTAATTTGGTCCACTCTCTTGAATTTTGAATTAAATCATTATTTAATTCAAAATGATTTCTTTTGTCACATTCCTCCATAATTAAATAATATCTTTATTATTTAATTACACTAGTCACCTGGAGTAAATAAATTTTATTATTTAATTTCTCCAGCAACCTCTTTGTCCGTGCCATTATCTTCCAATTTAATTCTTGACTTTTGACTTCTCATTTAATTTCGACCGTTGATTGAATTATTTCATAATTCAATCTCCACCCTTCATTCTTACCTGTTGCCCTAATTTTGACCTAACCCTAATGCACACATCAACATTCAATCTTAAGCATTGATCTTAGGGTTCTTGTCATCTTTTCATCCTGGCCACACATTCAAAATTGCAATTTTCATAAAAGGGCAATTTTGACCTCATTTGGACATCTCTTAGTCTCTAGCTCATTTGACTTCTTGCACTCTTAGTCTATGTCAACTTGCTGTCAACTTAGGGTCATAGTCATTAACAGTCATAGTCATTTTAGCTCATTGTAGGGTTATTTTTATTTTCTGCAAATCCTTCAACACTTGCATAGGGCTTAGTCTTTAGTCATAGTTGCTCACATAAATCTGAGGGCATTTTTATTTACTGCAAGCTAGGAGGTGTAACAGAGGTTAATCATGGAAGGTGGAGACATAGGGTAACACTATCCCTTTTGTCTTCACATCACTTCCTTTGTACTTTGTTATTTTCATAGGAATTTAATTGTTATTGTGCTAACCCACTTAATAATAATTAGGATTTTCCCTTGATTACATTGGTGAACCCGACGTTGTTATTTCGGCTTTTCGTACGCTTTTTTGTTGTTGTTTTATGTTGTTTTGCAGGTACAGGTACGGATCGCCGCAACATTTTTAAAAACAGTGTGATGCATCATATGTGTCGCGACGCACATGAGAACCGTAGAGCCGCAATCGATCTGTCACAATGCAACTGACGAACAGAACAACACATCCGTGATTCCTGAGCCGCATTCGAAACCCCAAAAGCCGCATTTGTAATTCGCGACGCATCTGTCTGGTATAACATTTTTCTTTCCAGTTTGAGGGGTTTTATTTTGAATTTCGGGTTGTCCAATCTTATGTTTTTCTACATTCTGTCTTTATTCCTACCTGTTGAATAAGATTAGGTTTTCTGTCACTAATCCTTTCTGGTAGTGGCTTTCTGTTTTGGGTAGGGTTTTTTGTTGTTTTCTGTTGTTTTGCAGGATCGCCGCAAACGTCGCAACTCATCTGATGACAGAAACGACGCAACTACCATGACAAGCCGCAACTGAGAATTCCAGAGCCCCATCTGACATTCCGAGCCGCATTCACCGAACAGAATGACGCATCTGACAAACCGAGCCGCATATGTCTGGTAATACTGCGCCGCATTTGTCTGGTAAACTTTTCTGTCAATTTTTAGGTTTTAATTGCCGAATTTCAGGTTTTTTTCTGTTTTCTGGTTTTCTATTTTTCTGTCTTTTTCTGTGTTGGCTATTCCTGCATGTTAACCAGATTAGATATTTTGTGTTACTAATAGTTTCTTGTAGCGTGTGGCGATCCTTTTTCGTGTGTCCAAGACCATCACATACAAGACTACTAACTCAATGTTTGCAGATTCGCATGTCAAAGAAGGAGATAACAAACAGTGTGCTTGTTTATTTCTAGATTAGCAAACTTTGAATTTGGTGCTTTTAAAAAGAATCATGTCTTTCATGCTTGAGTGTGCTTGTGGAGTGGTAGGTGAGTATGCTCTCACTTGGTGAAAACCTTGTGATCAGAAAACCAGACCCATTCTTTTTTGTTAATTTACCCTTCACGATTCGGTATATCGAAGTATCCTCTCCCCTTGCGCATTCGTGCGATCCTGGGTGTAAGAGAAACGGTTACCGACTCTAGAACTTGGGCCTGTTCTGGTGGGAAAAAGTACTCACCCCAGGACGACTCAGACCGGTAGCACCCTGACACCGAGGGACTTCCAGCCGGTATAGAAAAGTGGGTTCTTGGGGAAAGCCCAAGAATCACGAGCGTGGTTCCGACGAGATGGATCCGAAAGGGGACTCTCGCCGCATGGATCACGCCCCACGAACGGAATGCCCGAATTAAACACCTCTTGTCTTAGTTTCCAACCGTTCTATTGGTCGTTGCTTGATATAGTGCAGGGTACAGTATCATGCCCGAAGATTACTCACTACTGATCCCCTTGAGTAGAGATAGCAATTCTTGGGATGTCACTACCCAATGAATCTGAATTTGGTGTGCTCGAATGACGTTAATGAGCCGTGGAGGGGAGCCAATGCCACCAAATTCTAAGCTATCCGCTCTCGAGAAGGAAAGGTGTTCATCACCAATCCGGGGTATAACTGGTGGGCTATATCAAGTATACAAACCCAAGGCCTAGTGGCCTTTCTAGGATTGTGCTTATCTCATGTGTGTTTGGTTATCCCTTAAAACGCTGTGTTTGTCAAGTGCATTCTGGTTTTGTCACAGTCCAAACAAAACAGTCATCCAACAGATCAAAAACTTCCATCAACATACCACGAAAATCACTTTGAAACAAAACGGTCATACCTGTCGAACCGCAACTGACATTCAAGAACGCAACTGCTCTGATAAACCGCATCTGAAGTTTTAAACAACGCATCTGTAGGCGTCGCGACGCATCTGTTAACCCGAAAGCCGCATCTGTTAAACCGCGACGCATATGACAGTCAGAAAGCCGCAAGTGAAAAACTGAACCGCAGT
This sequence comes from Sequoia sempervirens, assembly GCA_007258455.2. NCBI lineage: Eukaryota > Viridiplantae > Streptophyta > Pinopsida > Cupressales > Cupressaceae > Sequoia > Sequoia sempervirens. The sequence continues at coordinate 395,373,488 of VDFB02000003.1, read as the reverse complement.
TGCTTAACCGCGACGCAATTGCCAAACTGAGACGCATCTGCCTGTCAAAATTTTTCAATTACACAGTCAAAACCAGAGACCTCCAAACTGTCAACCATTTGTCAAACTCCGTCATCAGAAGGATTCTGCCAGAAACCCAATTTGAAATTGCTCAAAGTTTTGTCCCTTAGCTTGCATTGATCACCTTAGGTTTCATACCTCACCCCATTTAGTATCATACATTTAACATTACGTGTCCCTAGGCTCATATCTTGCATACTTAGGAGTAGGAAAATCTTAAGCACCCCTTGGCAAAATCATTGTTTTCAAAATTAGACCCTTTTGGACCAAGTTATCAAACATCCTTTTAGTCATTGTCCTCTTTTGTGAGATTTCTTCCAACTCAAAAGTCTAGTTAGGAAGACTCATTAGTCATCTTGTCACCTTGTCATTAACAACAAAGTCCTCTAGCAGTCCACATCGAAAACAAAGTTCAAGCTTAGAAGTGCTTAGATAGCCTCATTTTACATTGCATCCACATTGCATACCTTATTCACAAAAATCCAAAAAAAAAAATAGTGGTCATTTTAGTCGTCAATTTGAACCTTAGATTTCACCTAGTGTCATACTTGCATTTAGTGGACATCCCCTTTGAGCAAGCTCATTTATGGTCGAAACCAGACTTCAAAAGCAAAAAAGACAAATGGAAAACTTCATGCAAGATCCCAACAGTCCTCCACATGACTCAAACTGGACCGCGAATGATCCCTTTACCAATCTAGACAATCAGCCTCTAGTGACAACACAATCCTTACCTAACAACTCATTCGAGCGCTACATGCAAAGAGATGAAAACGGTCAACTCCTTCAAGAACACATAGAAGCATTGACACAAGACCCAGAGGCCTACCAGTTGGCTGAAATAATAGCACGTCACGACAGGGACAGATTCGTAGCTATGCTCTTGAGTGAAAGAGCTAGGTTACCACCAGGATTTGACATTAACACATTACATGATCCTAATGCCAACAATGTTCACAATATCTCACACATTGGTCAAGTTCTAAATACTACAAGCAACATCCCTTTTGACACAACGACATTGCATACCACATCCAACTTCCCAAACATCTCCAATACAATAAATGCTACATCTATTGGGGGATCACAATCATCCACAACATCCACAACACTACCCCAATTAAATACAACCACTCTTGGTTCTGTGACATCATCGGCAAATCATTCCAATCCTCCTGTTATCACAACAGCAAATACCACAGGGGCATCATCAAGTCATCACAACTCCCCCTTGACAACTACATCTACTACCATGAACACAACTTCAACAAAAGCATTCAGTAGTAGTTCACAACATCCTTTGGGAGGAGCCACAGGACGTATCTTTATACAAGGACAACAACAAAATGTTAACACGACAACACAGTCAAACGTCACTACCTCCCAAGGTACAACTGCCAATGTGCCCCTTGTGCAAAATCAGCAATTCACACAAAGTGGTCAAATAACTCAACCCATGACATCGTTAATACATCATAACATTCATGGTCACAACATCCCCCAAATAATGACATGCATAGCTGGGGGACACATTCCAACATATTCATCCAACGTTCACACTCATCAACATACACCTAACCACAACTTCCAATACCAACAACACACATCATACGTACCACAACAACCCATACCGCCACAATACACCTATACTCACGCAGGAACACATGGTGTACCAGGCAACCCAACGTATGGAAATGTAAATGACCCCACCATAGATGAACTCAAAGCAACAGTGCGGGATATGGCGAAGCAAATGCAAAACATGCTCATTACAGGCGGGAAATCTGAAATATCATATGACTTGGATGTATACCCATTCGACACAAACTTACGTATGCCCGCATTTCCGCCAGGATATGTGTCACCCAACTTCACTAAATACAAAGGCAAAACAAATCCCATTGAACATCTTCGCGAATTCGCAACTAACTATATGGATATCGCCTACGAACCCACATACCTGATGAGACTCTTTTCCAAAAGTTTGGCGGGTCAAGCCCTTGAATGGTTTTCAACACAAAAAGATATCCAATCATGGGATGAGCTCAAAAGGAGGTTCCTAAAAAATTACGCATACAATATTGACATGGACACCTCTATCACTAGCTTGTGCAATCTCACACAAGAAGAGTCGGGTGAGACATTTATCCCGTTCTTCCAAAAATGGAGAAGCCTCGCTAGTCGATGTCACATTGACATTCCTGAAAGGGAAAAGGTCGACATGTTTGTCCAAACACTTCTAGGTCCCCTCAAATTCGCATTGCAAATACATTGTTGCACAACCTTCACAGAATTAGTGGAAAAGGGGGTCCAAATTGAGAAAGCCCTTATTGCAAAGGGAGAACTGAAGTATGGCTCCAAAAATACAAACACCAACACACCCGCTGACAAAAACAAATATTGGGTCAAGAATAAACATGTCACAAACGATGGTGTTGTAGACGCCAAGACTGCAAGTCCCGTATTGGCTCTGAAAGGGGTACAACAACAAAATAGACCAACAACGACATCGACACCTCCCCCCAATACTCCTTCGAACAATCAAAATGGTCAAAACCGTCAAGGACAATATCGTCAACCAAGACAATTCCCTAGGGGTCGCACATACACCAATTTAGGTGAACCCATTGCAGACGTCCTCAAGAAATGCATTCAACATGGGGTCATCACACTTCCGGAAATAAAACCTTATGACCCCGGACAATTCAAACCAGCATGGTGGGATGACAACGCAATTTGCGAATACCATCGGGTCAAAGGGCATACAACCTCCAACTGTAGACAACTGAAAAACGTAATTCAAGACCTTATTGACAATCGCACTATCGAAGTAGGTGGATCGCAATTCAATTCCAACTCGGATCATACTATACACAAGAATCCACTGCAGGATCATGGTCCCCATAATGCTTCCACTTCAGGTCCACAAAACCAAGCTAACTTCACCCGAGCCAAGTACGATTACTCTGGGGGACCAATAATAAATAATGTTAGAACGGACGAGGAGTACATCCACACCATTACGATCAAGAGAGCACCACAGTGCAATGCTACTACGCGAAGTGGCAAGGTCACTATAGCTGGTCCACCTCCCCCTAGACAAGCCAAGATTATTATAGGAGGCCCATCTGCTAAGCAATCACAACCAGCTCCATCAGCTAAACAACCAAAACCTGTCTCAACCCCACAACAGGGAAAACCGAAAAGTCAGTTCAATCTCATTGACCAACTAGGAAAGACTCCTGCGCAAATATCTATCCTTGAGCTGCTTCGTATTTCTCCCGCACACAAAGAAATCCTGGATAAAACTCTCTTAGAGTCATCGGTCCCAAAGGACATCGATGTCAATCAGTTTGAAACTATGGTGGGATATCTCACCACGCCGCACCATGTCACCTTCTCAGATCAGGATTACTCATCATCAAAAACCAATCACAATGATGCGTTACACATAGAAGTTTTTGTTCACAAGCACAAGGTTAGACGGGTTTTAATAGATGGCGGAGCAGGGTTGAATATATGCTCCCTTAAACTGGTTAAGGCTCTTGGATTCTCTGATGCATGCGTAGACCCAACAAAAAGCATAGTGATCAAAGCATATGATGACGAGGAACGCTCTTCGCGAGGTGTTATCTCTCTCCCTATCAGAGTGGGACCACTCATTGTCGACACAACTTGCCAGGTCCTGGATTTGGAACTACCATATAACATTTTACTTGGCCGTCCATGGATCCATGCTTTGAAAGCCGTTCCGTCAACATACCACCAATGCCTCAAGTTCCCTTTTGACGGTACAGAAATCACCATATACGGAGACCCCGACCCTTTCCAATATTGTACCAATTTAAGGGGTATCTCTGAAAACCAAGTACCTATTAACCGGGAAGCACCTGGCTCCTCGTCCAAATACATCGACCCTTCCATGCTCGGGTCATCTTTCACATCCACTCCATCCACGTCTTCTGACATATCACAACCCTCCACCAACCCTAAGCCCGAATCAACTGATAAAATCCAAGACCTTGGCTGCGGAGAGTTCAAACTAAATATAGCATACAGCATAACTACAATACCTACTCCTCCAAAGATATATGGTCGACCATGTTTCAGAATGGAACCGCAAGAAACATTCAAAGTTCCACCGAATACAGTCTTCATCAAGTGGGGAGACATGAGTGATGAAGATCTTACCGACATCACAGGATGGATCTACAAGGATACAGTCTCACTACCTCCACTACCAGTCCAGAAATATGGCAAGGGTTACAATATCATGAAGGCTAAAGGCTACGATGGTACTAGTGGCCTTGGCAAAAATAAAACTGGTCGAAGAGAACCCATAGAAACTTTCCAAATTCTGAAGTATCTTGGATTAGGGTTTGGCTCACTCGACAATGACGATCGACGTACCCATGAACTTTCCAGTGAGCGAGTACATGCTTCTGAAAGTGTTGAGACTACCGGGGAATATCTAACCGAAACAGACTCCCACGAGTGGGAATTTGGCTCCGAACGATCCCTAAGTGACTGTTGTCTTGATGATTTGTTTGTCGAACCAGGGGAATTGACCTCTGAACAACGATTTTGGCAAACATTCAAAATTGAGCGGGCACCAAATAGTCAAAATCCCACTACCACGTCTCATGACACGCAACAACCACCATCCGAACCCCCTCAGTCTAATCTATCTGAAGTATCAGATGATATTGATAACCAGGGCTCTCAAACCTTCACCCCTTATTATGATAACGAATATGACACTAGTGAAGGAGAATACTGGATAGAGTCCGATGTCGAGTTGGACGATGATAACCTCATCTACAACATCAATGCATCCATCTGTATGCTATCGGCATCCTCACCCGAATTCACTAGCCTTGACGATGGCATTTCCTTAGTCTACCCTGAACTAGTCGATTGGGACCAACAAGGACCGCCAGTTCTAGACACGTTCCAAAATGATGAAGCCATTGCTGAATTCATGGGATTACGTGAGGGCATACCAAGTGGGGACCACAGATCAGGATTTACTATTGATTTGGATTGCGCGGCATACTTTGGTGAGACGGTTCAGTCCTCTAGTCGCAAAAGTAAAAATAAAGTAAAAAATGAAACGTCTCTAGGTGAAAACCGAAAGGCACCTCTTGACGGTAAAATAGTAAAAACAAAGGACGTATCTGTGGGTGAAAACCTCTCGGAGGCGCCCAAAGATGGAGGACTGGACTTTCTCCCCATGCAACAAGAGAGATCGGCCATGCTTGTTGAGGACACCATAGAGGATAACATTTCGACTCCAGAAGACCCCAAGATGGTCCTATTTGCGGCATCATTGACAGATGAAGAGAAACCGGAATTTCATAAATTCTTTGCAGAACGGAAAATAAACTTTGCATGGTCCTATGCTGACATGCCAGGATTGGACCCCACACTGGTTCTACATCATCTGCCACTAGTACCCAATGCTAAACCAGTCAAGCAGAAGTTGCGCAAAATGCACCCTCAAGTTGCTCTATTGGTTAAGGCCGAGTTAAAGAAATTACTGGATGCCGGATTCATAAGGTCTATAGATTATGCTGAATGGATTTCCAACCTAGTGCCGGTGACAAAGCCAAATGGATTGATTCGGGTATGTACAGATTTCTGGGACCTAAACAAAGCATGTCCAAAGGATGACTTTCCTTTGCCCAACATTGACATCATAGTCAATCTAACTGCAGGACATGAGATGCTATCCCTCATGGATGGTTTCTCGGGTTATAATCAAATCCGCATTGCTCCTGAGGACCAACACAAAACAACATTTACTTGCCCATGGGGTACATACTGTTGGAACGTCATGCCCTTCGGCCTCAAAAATGCAGGTGCCACATACCAAAGGGCTATGACCATGATCTTCCATGATATGATGCACAATATAATGGAAGACTATGTAGATGACTTATTGGCCAAATCAGCAACAAGGAAAGATCATTTGAAGGTACTTGACAAAATTTTCAAGAGACTAGAAGAGTACAAGATTCGATTAAACCCTAAGAAATGTGTCTTTGGCGTCACGTCAGGTAAGCTATTGGGGTACATAGTTTCCCGAAGAGGCATAGAGGTCGATCTGGCAAAGGTTAAAGCAATCATAGACATGCCCCCACCTAGAGGGATCAGTGAACTCAGAACCCTGCAAGGCAGAGTACAATCTATTCGCCGCTTCATAGCTCAATTGGCAGATAAGTGCCACCCATTCCAGTATTTGTTACGCAAAGGTGTCCCCTTCGTATGGACAGATAAATGTCAACAGGCCTTTCAGCAAATCAAAGAGTACCTGCTATCAACACCAGTCCTCATGTCGCCTATTCATGGAAAGCCATTAATTCTATACATCTCGACCACTAATTCAGCACTGGGGGCATTACTGGCTCAAAATGATCGTGAAGGGAAAGAAAGAGCAATCTACTACATCAGCCGCACACTGATAGGTTATGATTTGAATTATACATACATTGAACGTGCATGCCTCACAGTTGTCTTTGCAGCCCAAAAACTAAGGCATTATATTCTCAATCATCAGACACAACTAGTTGCCAAAATTGACCCATTGAAATACCTATTAAGTCGAGCAACGTTAACAGGCCGATTGGCAAAATGGGTTATGATCCTAAGTGAGTACGACATACAGTATGTTGAACGCAAGGCAATAAAAGGGCAAGTAATAGAAGATCAACTGGCAGATGCGCCAATGCAAGCCTCTCATCCATTGGTAACTGACTTTCCTGACGAGTCCATTTTTCATACGGAACCAACAACACCATGGAAGCTGTATTTTGATGGGTCTCACACTGGTCATGGCTCAGGAGCTGGAATCTTATTCATCACACCACAAGGGGATTCAATTCCTAAGTCATTTCGAATTGCTTTCCCTTGCACAAACAACATCGCCGAATACGAAGCACTAGTTACAGGTCTCAAGTTGGCAATCAAATGGAAAATTCAGACATTGCTTGTATTCGGGGATTCCCAGCTAGTAATCAAACAAGTGAATGGTGACTATGAAACAAAGGATGAGAAGTTGCTTCCTTACAAGAGGATGGTGGACAGTTTCCTAACATACTTCCAATCAGTGTCTTTTGAACAAATCCCCAGGGTACAGAATAAGGCAGCAGACGCAATGGCTACTATTAGTTCTCTCTTGGACATCCCTAAAAATGTGTCGCAATTTGAGTTCCTAGTAGAACAGCTGTTGATACCGGCATATGATATCCCAGAGTCGGAAATGGTTTGTGAACTTGTTGGTCCCAACTCTCCTTGGTATCAGGACATTTATGACTATCTAAAGACTCACACCCTTCCATCGAACCTATCCAATAACCAAAGGAAGTCCTTCATTAGAAAATCCGCAAGGTATGCCATTATCAGTGACACCCTATACCGCCGTAGTTTCGACAGTACCCTCCTTAGATGTCTTGACACCGATGAAGCATGTACGACCTTACGAGAAGTACACGACGGTATATGCGGATCTCATTCGAGTGGTCCTACTCTGGCTAAGAAACTAACGAGACTTGGATATTATTGGCCGACAATGGAAAAGGATGCAATAGAATATGTCAGAACCTATCGCAAGTGTCAGATCCATAGTGATTTGGTCCATGCTCCAGCACAGGAACTTCGGCCAATCACTTCTCCGTGGCCCTTCGCTCAATGGGGACTCGACCTCGTGGGTAAGATCCATCCAACTTCCTCCAACGGCCATAAATTCATTATCACCGCCACTGAGTATTTCACAAAGTGGATCGAAGCCATTCCATTGACATACATTACTGGCAAACAAATATCAAAGTTTATCCTCAATTACATCATTTTCCGGTATGGCCTCCCACAGTCCATCATCACTGACAACGGACGTCCGTTCAAAAACCAAGACGTACGTGAGTTATGTGAGCAATTCCATATCCAACACCACTTTTCATCCCCATATTACCCCCAAGGAAACGGCCAAGCTGAGGCGTCGAATAAAACCATTATCAAGATCCTTAAAAAGACTGTCAATGACGCTGGCCGCGATTGGCACATACAACTTAACCCTGCTCTGTGGGCTTACCGAACTAGCATTCGAACACCTACAGGAGCTACCCCATTCACCCTGGTTTTTGGCACGAAAGCCATCTTACCCATTGAGGTTGAAATTCCTTCACTACGGGTCTCTTTGAAGGGTCTAACTAATGAAGAAGAATACCGACAATCACGCTTGCACGAGCTGGAAATGCTGGACGAAAGAAGACAAAACTCATTGAATCACCTCCAGGCATATCAAAATCGCCTTTGTCACAGCTACAATAAAAAGGTCATGGTCAGAAAGTTCGACATTGGCGACCTGGTTCTCATGTAGAACCCTAAGAACCAAGCAGACAGAGAAAAGCCAGGCAAATTTGAACCAAACTGGCTGGGTCCATATATCATCATATCTTCTTTTGGTTCTAGAGCATATCAACTAGCGACTCCAGATGGGGAACAATTGACTGAACCCATCAACAGTTTACACCTCCGAAAGTTCTACGCATAGCATCAGAGGACAAGGCTGGAGGGCCCTAAAATACAAAAAAATTGAAAAATGAAAAAAAATCATCACCTTGATGAAAACCTGGCAAACAGGCGTCTTGGTGACACCAAAAAAAAATCAAAATATCATAAAAATAGTAAAAAAAAAATCGCCACCTTGATGAAAACCCGCAACAAAGGCAGGACACCAAAAAAAATCCAAAACAAAAAAACATCCAAATCAATGTCAAAGTCGATGTCACCATGTCATTGTGAATCCATGTTGTCTGCATTTGTTACGTAAAAGGCCCATCAGTCGATGAGTCCCCGAGACATTAGGTCAGTCCTTTTAGGTTGGTCAAAAATAAAATCATGGCATTTGTCACAATTGTCACATCGGTCAAATAAGTCAGACATAGTCAAACTCGAACACAAGATAGTCATTTGAAACGTCAATGTCAAAATTGGTCAAAATTAGACAACATAAGCCAATCAATCATACAGTCAACATCAGTCAACTTGCCAAAACATATTACTCAAAACAATGTCAATCTCGTCACTCTTTGGTCCTCTTCAAGATGTGTCCTTCTTGGAGTTAGACCTCGTCAAAATGTCCTTTGCCCTTTTTAGGATGTGTCCTTCCTGACAATAGGCCCCGTCAAACTGTCAACACTGTCAAATTGGCAAAACTCTTAAACTGTCAAAACTATCAAACCGACTAGAAATCAATCTTTGGCAAACAAACATTGGCAAACAAACATTGGCAAGCAAAATAAAATGGATGTTAATCTTTGGTCTATCTTGTCTTATCTTTTGACTATCTTGGCTATTTTTTCTTATATTTTTGTCTGTCTTGTCTTTTTGGTCATGTTACTAGCTACCTCGAGGATGTCCCATGAAGGATTTAGAGGTGCGATGACGTCTCCTGGCCTATTTTATTTTCTTTGACTGCTGTCTGTGGATTGTCTTGACAAAAATACTGGGGCAACATGACCCTTAGTATGAGTTAGGACATTCATTTTCTGTGATTGTCTATTTTTCAAGTGGATGACCTTGCACACCTTGGTCTACGTCATATCATAGTGTTTGTTGTCCATTTGTGTCATTTTTACCGCCCAATGATGATTAAGAGGAATAAATATTAAAAGTCCTATGGCAATGTTTTGAAGGATTTGGTCTAGGAACTAACATGCATCTCCTTTAGTCATGTCATCTTCTCTCACCCATCTTATATAGGTATTGCATCCATATCATAATCCATATCATTTTCATTAACATTTCTTTGTCTCTTCATATTCTAGTCTTCTCATCCATTTCAAGAGCACACCCATGTCCTTGGACCCTGTCTGTCCTCTCGAGGGGGCATACCATAACCCTCCTCGTCATTCTTCCTCATCTTATTTTGCACTGGGGCATATTTTTGACTTATTTTCTTTGTCATAATGTGACATGCTACATTATGACAAAGAGGGGCAAAATGTAGACACATAAAATTGTCCTAGGCTTGCAACTCTTGATTATTCAACATTGCCCCTTTCATTCTTAATAATTAAATAACTTTTAATTATTTAATTATTTTCTAAAGTCATAATTCTTCTATTAATTAAATAATTTTAATTATTTAATTAATTCATTTTTATCTTTATTCTCTTCTTGATTAATTAAATAAATTTTATTTATTTAATTATGTCACTAATTAAGTTCCCTTCTTTTAAAATTAAATAGATTCTAATTTATTTAATTTTTGTCCACTTTCCACTATAATTAAATAATTATTTTAATTATTTAATTATTCATTAGTCTTTTCTCTCATTAATTAAATAAATTTTATTTATTTAATTTGGTCCACTCTCTTGAATTTTGAATTAAATCATTATTTAATTCAAAATGATTTCTTTTGTCACATTCCTCCATAATTAAATAATATCTTTATTATTTAATTATTTACTAGTCACCTGGAGTAAATAAATTTTATTATTTAATTTCTCCAGCAACCTCTTTGTCCGTGCCAGCCTTATCTTCCAATTTAATTCTTGACTTTTGACTTCTCATTTAATTTCGACCGTTGATTGAATTATTTCATAATTCAATCTCCACCCTTCATTCTTACCTGTTGCCCTAATTTTGACCTAACCCTAATGCACACATCAACATTCAATCTTAAGCATTGATCTTAGGGTTCTTGTCATCTTTTCATCCTGGCCACACATTCAAAATTGCAATTTTCATAAAAGGGCAATTTTGACCTCATTTGGACATCTCTTAGTCTCTAGCTCATTTGACTTGTTGCACTCTTAGTCTATGTCAACTTGCTGTCAACTTAGGGTTATAGTCATTAACAGTCATAGTCATTTTAGCTCATTGTAGGGTTATTTTTATTTTTCTGCAAATCCTTCAACACTTGCATAGGGCTTAGTCTTTAGTCATAGTTGCTCACATAAATCTGAGGGCATTTTTATTTACTGCAAGCTAGGAGGTGTAACAGAGGTTAATCATGGAAGGTGGAGACATAGGGTAACACTATCCCTTTTGTCTTCACATCACTTCCTTTGTACTTTGTTATTTTCATAGGAATTTAATTGTTATTGTGCTAACCCCACTTAATAATAATTAAGATTTTCCCTTGATTACATATATTAGTATTACAAATATTTATATATCATTAAAAAATAATTCCAAAATTAAAGAGTCATTTATCACGAGCAATATTTTAGGGTAATTTAGATTTGCAGTTTAAGACGAATCCACATTTAGTGTGCTTTATACACTTGTATGTGTTGTCTTCAACCATTCATTCAAGGTTGTAAAGTCAATCTAGTAAGGGGTTGATCGCGGAGAACTTGACCCTGTAAATATTACAAGTTCTCTAAAGGTATCTATAAATACCTCCATTATTATACATATTTAGATACTATAAATCACAACAAACTAAGTTATAGAAGTTTGTTTCCTACCAAATTAGATCTACATAATCAAAAGATGAATATATGTTACTCAAGAATTTGATCTTGAGCTAATGAAAGTTGATCCATAGAGAATTATAGGTCTATTATGATATTGATATAGTGATCATATTGATAATATCATATTGTATACATTGACAAATCGATTCTAGACATATCTTCAACTTCTATATTTAAAATTGAATGTACTTATCCTTCTCATTTAATTTTAAAATATTTTATTACAATTATCAAAATCTCATTTTTTATTATTTAAATATAAATTGATTTATATATAATATATACATTTATTTAATTAATCTAAAAGAAAAATACATATAATTATAATAAAATAAAATTTAAAAAATTATAATTTAATAAATAATTTGATAGAAGTATTTAATTATAGAGTAAATAAATTTGAGTATTTGTTTAAATGTATAAGACATGTTAAAGAGACAAAGAATATCATCACACATCATTAGGTTATTGACCTATTTTTATAAAAAGGTAGGCATGTTGAATGGAATTATGAGCTCTATTTAGTTTATTTGTGAATATAAGGTTGAAAAAATATTAAGTTAAATAAAAGATAGTGAAATTTATTTTTTTAAATGAGCTTTGTTCTTCATTCAATGTATTTCATCTTATCAAAAATCTCAATGATCTAATGATGTGTGATGAGATTATTTTTGTTTATGTAAACTTTATGATGAGATTATCTTTTTATCTCCACTAAGTTTATTATTTTTATGTATTTCAAGAAATATTTGAAGTTTTTTACTTTGTAATTCATCTATCAACTGGAAACATCTATATAATCTTCTTAAAAAAATTTAATTATTTTTCTATATGCTTTTATACTTTTTCTTTCATTTAACTTAGTATTTACAATTTTATATTCAATTATTTTAAAAGTTGCTTGCTACTCCATTCAACATATTTAAGCTATACAAAACTTCAATGATCTAATGATGTTGATAAGATTATATTTATTTCCACCAAGTTTATGAGTCATATGTTTCAAAAAAGATTTAAATTTTTTTAATTTCTATTCCATTTTTCAATTAGAAACATTTAATTAATATTTTATCAAAAATAATTAATTATTTTTCTTTATTGCTTTTATACTTTTTCAATTTTTCATAAATAACACCATTCAATATGCTTGTCATTTATCAAAAACCTTAATAATATAATAATGTGTGATGTGTGATGTGTGATGATATTCTTTTTATTTATAAATTAATAAATTTTATACATTTAAATAAATTTTTGAAATTCTTTATTCTCCAACTAAAAACTTCTATTTAATTTTCTTTAAAATTTAACCTAATTTTTTTATTATTATTTACTTATTATTATACTTAAGTTAGAAAATAGTTTCTTTGTCTTTCTTTATTACTTATATAATTTTCTAGATCTTTTTATTTAACTTAATAAATATTTTTTCAACCTTACATTCATAAATAAATTTAAAATAGCTTGTAATCCCATTCAATTTGCCTACCTTATATAAAACCTCAAAAAAACCTTAATGATGAAGATAGTAATGGCAATAATGGAGGCCTTGAGGATACTTTTCAAATGGATCTATTATTTAGTTTCTTTGTGCTTTCTAGGATAACGCATTGGTTATGTGTAGTGTGTTGGTTATGAGCATTTTATAATTTATTTAGTTGTTCTTTATCTTAAGCTAAAACCTTTTTACATATTTTTTTTGTTATTTTTAGAAGTACGGTAATTTCTTATTATTTTTTATTCAACAATTGGTATCCGAGCAAGGTTCCTTGGAGAAAATCTTGACCGCTTGAGGTAGATCTAGGATGGAAAACAAGAAAGAAAGCCCTATGTTTGATGGAATAGACTATGCATTCTAGAAAGTTAAGATGGAAGGCTATTTGGTTTTCCTTGGATTTGATGTTGCAAAGGTAGTGAAGACTGCATGTACCATACCTGCAAATGGACATAGCACAAGTGATGAGATCAAGGCCTATGAAATAAATGGTAAAGCAAGGTTTGTTCTTTTGAGTAGTCTTGCAAATTATGAATTAGTGAACGTGATGGATTTCAAAACTGCTAAAGAAGTTTGGGATAAGCTAGAAAGTGTTTATAAAGGAGATGGTAAGGTTAAACAAGCTAAGATGTAAAACCTAAAGACATAATTTGAGAACTTGTGAATGTCTGAGGATGAAACAATTACAATTTAAATGCAAAGGGTTGATGAACTTTTTAGTGCAATGAGAGGTCTTGGTGCAAAAGTCAAAGAACCAAAAGTGGTGAAGAAAATTCTTAGAAATCTTCCTAATTCTTATACACTAGAGATCAGTTGTATGGCACACTAACTACATTTGAAATGAGAAAATTTGGTATGAATAATGGTGCAAGGCTAGAAAATCAGAAAAGGTTGAAGATTTAGATGGAGATGATCTTGATGATGTGGAAGCTAACTTTTTCATAAGGATGAAAAAGGGCACCGGTAATTACACATGTAAATTACCTTTCAAATGTTTCAGTTGTGGACAAATAGGTCACTATGCTTCAATATGTCCAAATAGGGTTGTAATCAATATGAACAAGGAAAAAAAAGGTAAGATGATCAAGAAAATCTATTATGTTAGAGAAGATGTTGGTATTTATGATGATGAATTTTATTATGGAGATGATAATGATGATGAATGCTTGTTCTTGGCTTTAAAAGATTAATATTTTTTTGCTAACTCTGAAAGATGTGTGAAGGAAAGTACTCCAGAGAAAAAGGATAGGACTGGAGGTACTTTGGTATCTAATTTTCATGTTAGATAGGATAAGATCTATTGGTTTATTGAAAGTGGTTTCTCTAATCATATGACCAAAGACAAAATTAAGTTTGTTAAAATTGAAAAGTATGATGGAGGACTTGTTAAATTTGGAGATGGTTCAGGTGCTAGGATTTGTGGAATAGGTTCAATCAGTTTTGATGGCAAGCATAATACTGAAGATGTTTACTATATTAAAGGTTTAAGGCATAACCTCTTGAGTGTTGGAAAAATTTGTAGCAAAGGATATAGTCTTATGTTTTAGGATGATGGATGTGAGATTAGAAAAGGGTCTAGAACTATGATTGTTGTTGGAAAGAGGATATATGGAAATATCTATCAGCTCAAGGGTGTTGATGGTCATTGTTTAATGACTTAGATTAATGATAACTAGTTATGGCATAGAAGGATGTGTCAAATCAATTTTGATAACTTGGTTAGAATCAATTTAGTTCAAGCAGTGAGAGATCTGCCAAAGATTAAAAAGCCTATCAATGTTGTTTGCAAAGATTGTCAATTTGGAAAACAAACAAGAATTAGTTTCAAGGGAAAAGAACAATCTTCTACCAGATTGTTGGAATTGGTGCATACAAACCTTTATGGTCCTACAAGAGTGAGAAGTATTTAAGGTGATAGGTATTTCATGCTTTTGATTAATGATTATTCTAGAATGACATGGGTTTCTTTTTTTAGAGAAAAATCTGAAGCCCTAGATAGATTTAAAGCATTTAAAGATATGGTTGTGAATGAAATAGATTTGAAGATCAATTGTTTGAGGTCTAACAGAGGTGGAGAGTTCACCTCCAATGAATTTAACATGTTTTGTGAGAATCATGCAATAAAGAGGCACTTGTTTTCCCCTAGGACTCCTTAGCAAAATGGAGTGGTGAAAGGAAAAATAGGATTGTTCAAGAAGTTGTAAGGACTATGATGAAAGAAGTTAACATGTTGGAAGTCTACTAGAGAGACGAAATTCATACTATTGTTTACATACTTAATAGAGTTCAAGCAAAGGAAAACAACACAAAGACTCTTTATGAGTTGTCGTATGAAAAGATCCCTTCTATCAAGTACTTTAGAGTGTTTGGAAGCAAATTTTATATCAAAAGAGATGATGAAAACTTAGGAAAGTTTGATGCAAGGTATAATGAAGTTATCTTCCTTGGATATTCTACTAAAATCAAAGCTTACAAATGCTACATCAAAAGGATAAGAAGGATTTTTTAAAGTTCAAGTGTCAAGGTTGATGAAGAATTGAGGAATTTAGTGGTAATAGAAGGATATGAATCAGATGAACCTACTTGCGGAGAAGAAGGAAAAGCTAAGGAACATGAAGTGCAACATGAAGAGGAAGAAGCTCTGAAACAGACCCCTAAAACCCCTAAGTATGTGCAAAGAAATCATTCTAAAGAACATATCATTGGAGAAAAAAGAAAAGGTGTATTGACAAGAAGAAGAGATATTGAAGCAGAGGTAAATCTATGTTTACTTTCTAAATTTGAACCTAAAATAGTGAATAAGGCATGCAAAGATGAGCAATGGAGGAAGACAATGGAAGAAGAACTTATGCAGATTGAGAAGAATCAAACTTGGGAACTTGTTCCTAGACCTAAAAATAAGAACATAATTAGTACTAAGTGGGTATTTAGAAGCAAGATGAATGAGAATGAAGAAGTGGTAAGAAATAAGGCAAGGCTTGTGTGTAAGGGTTACTCATAAGTTGAAGGAAAAGACTTTGAGGAGATATTTGCTCTGGTGGCTAGAATGGAAGAAATTAGGTTGTTCTTGGCATTTGCAGCACATAAGGACTCTAAGGTTTATCAAATGGATGTGAGGTATGCTTTCTTGAATAGAGAGTTGGAAGAAGAAGTTTACATGGAAAAATTGGAAGGGTTTTAGTTATCAGACAAACCTAATATGGTGTGCAGATTGAAGAAAGTATTGTATGGATTTGTAGAACCAATATCTTAGACCTACATAAACACAAGAAACAAACACATAATTAGATCATATGCAAGTGAGAATACACAATGAGAAAGTAATGAAATTCTAATTAAACAAGCAAACTCTTGATCCCATGGGGGAATTGGTGCCAATTTTATATGAAAATTGGCCCTTTCCCAACTCCTATGATGCAATGTTGATGAGTGATGAAGGTTGATCCACTTTTTTGAAGATTCACTTGAGCTCTATGATGAAAAAAATGCTTAACCTAGTTATAAACTTAATAAAATAGATGAAGATAGATGTGCTTAAAGATGAAATTGAGTATAGTAAGTTTACTCAAATTGTGGATGATCAAAACAAAGGATGAGCCTTCTATTTATAGAATGAAAAGATGAAGAGATGAGCAAAATGGAGCAATGTGGGATCATTCAACACCCAATGGGCAAGTGCCACTTGTCAAGATGTGAATGGAGGAAGCTTGAGCACATTTTGATGAATGTGCCCATAAATGCAATTAGGTGGAATTTGAAAATAGTGAAATGACAAGGTGGAGGGAGAGTCAAATGGATTTATGGCCACTTGGATCAAAGCAAAAGGACTTGTAAGATGAAATAAATGCCTTATTGGAAGGACACATCCCATTTGGAGGAATATTCTCTAAAGATGCCAAGTTGAGAGAAAATAGAGATTTAATAAATGAATTAAATGTGTTTTCATGTGCAAGTGGCAAAAGCTAGGGGATGGGACATGGATTAGGATTAAATTAATCAAGGGTTAATTAATTTAATGAGGGATTAGATGATGTGACTAATTGATTTAGATTTATGGGTTGATTTAAATCAAAATGAGAAGAATATGATTTAGAGACTAATTAAACAAAGATTTTGATTTATTTAATTAAAGGAGATGATGTTAGATTAAATTAACCAAGGTTTAATTTATTTAATTTAATAGGGTGACTTTAGAGATTTAATTAAATAAAATGAATTGTTTAATTAAATAGAGACATAGGGTTAATTAGATCAGATTGATTGATTTGATTAACAAAGGAGAATGACTTAATCAGATAAATGATTATTTATTTAATTAAGGGATGAAGAGTGATGATAAGCTGAGAAGGTGATTTAGGACAAAACAGTGTTAGTAATTGGGACCAAATGTGTAATGTCAATCAATACATTTTACGTGTCTACATTTTTCCCCTCTTTGAAATGATGTACTTGTTCCGTTGGTTCAAAGAATAAACTCTTTGGATCAAAAGTCAAAAAAATTCCAATTTCAAAACTTGCCCCATTGCTACCTTAGTGGGCAAAACATGCTGACATACAACCCCCTTGAGAGATCGGATGGAAAATTCAACTTTTTGGGTGATCTCATGAAAAAAAAGAGGACAAGGTGCTTGATGGGTCCATAAAGGCTTCAGAAGGTCAAAAATGAGATAAAACAATGCAAAATGGCCCACAAATAGACAAACACAAGCTCGGGGGGTCAAAACCCTAACAGGATGGCTAAACGAGGTCAAAAAACCCTAAATTTTAGGCTTAAATAGGCCTTGAGGGGCCACTTTCAATTCATTTTCACATTCATCCTTTAGAGATTTTTCAATTTTGATCTCTAACACCTTTACGAGATGGGATAATGACAGCTTCCCCAACACATTTCTGACAGAGTATAGACACACCAAAGGCTTCTTGGCACTAGACCACTAGTGAGTCAACTTGACCCAACTTCGGTTTTTGATTTATGTGTGCATTTATTAGGCTAGGAAACTTAGTTTTTAGGAGTGGTCCAATATAGCACCAATGGAAATTTTAAAACAGTGTAGCATGGCTACAAACTGTGTCACAATCGCAAGTAGCAATGCCGCGATGCAGTTCAAAATTAGGGTTTAAATTCCAAACCCAGCCGCATATACAAAGTGCCCCGCGGCGGTTCTTTTTGTAATTAGGGTTTCCTTTTAAACTGAGCCACCTTCTAAAACTATGACGTTGTAATGGATTTTTAGAGTTAAAAGCCCCTAGCGGTGTAGTTTGAAATTTGCAAACTGCACTGCACCCACAAATAGTGACATTGAAGTTGTTTGGGGTATGCCAAGACAAGTCAAGATCAATATTTTTTGATCAATTTTAACACAATGACTTTCCTGATGCAGGAGGAGGTGTCGATACTTCACTCATGGCAGCAAAGGTCTCGAGATCTTTTTGGCATTTTTCTAGGTTTTCCTGAGTGACAACATGAGCATCTAGGGTAGATCGGTCTTTGGTACATTACTTATGCACCACCCATTCGGACACATTTGGGTATACTGACGACACTCACCAAGAGATGGCATAGCGAGACATCTTCTTTCCACCTCCCAACAGGTGAGGTGAAGGTCACACTAGAGGACGTGTGGTAGATCCATAGATTGCCCATCAATGGAGAGCGCGTGATAAATAACGTGGATGCTGGGCGGGAGGCATGCCACGATGTTATGGGCCAGGACAAGCTTGTTTTTTGTGAGGATCAGATTGAGTTAGAGCATTATAGGCTCTTTTGTGTCACCCTTTTGTCTTTTTATTGTAGCTATCATAATGGGTCTCATCACACCAAATCAGTAAGGCCAATATTTCAGTCCTGGATGGGGGCTCGCTTGGGAGTGCATGGTTTAGTGATGGACATGCTTTGCTTGGGGGCTAGTTCTTCTAGCCTCATTATACAAGGATCTTCATGAGTTTTCCTACCTCGGCAACTAAGCACTTGGGGAAGGGGTTACACTCCTACACATCTAGGCCTGGGAGCACATTTTTTTGTTGCACCCGAGGGTTATTCTAGTTACTATGGAGCTAGATGATCTGGTTGTTTGGCAGTACCATGAAGGTGTTTCCTTCACACATACAAGACAACACAAGATTCCTCACTCGAGGAGAGTCCTTGATGATATGTGTGTTTTCACATAGCGGCCATATCTTGGATGGCCTACATGATTCGATGACATACAACAGCTTTTCTTCACCCGCCAAGATAGATTGATGCAAGGCAGGGAGCATACGATGCTCGAGATGTACCTGCTAGGTAGGATTTAGAGGTAGTTCGACAAGCCACAAGATAGGCCAGATGATCAGTATGTGGCCATTTTTGCACAGATGACGAGCCAGAGCTCTTGGGCTCGTTATATACCTGCCCATGAGGTAGTGTAGAGTTTTATGTAGCTAGTGGCTAGGCCATGGCCATATGACTAGGGTCAAGAAAATGTAGGCACGGCACAGGCATACAGAGATTGGTTTCGGCCACCTCTTCGATTGACAATGCTCGAGACACCTTCTGCATGGCGGAAGGCCTGAGGATGAGGAGCATGACAAGGCTAAGGGAGAAGAGACTAGGATCAAGGAGGTGGTGGGCCACCACTAGATCAACCAGTTCAGGACAGGAGGCCTTAGGATCAACCACTCCCAGATCCACAGGTGGGAGAGTAGAGACAGAATCAGGACCCAGGATGATAGGATAGGGTTCTGACACCACCTAGGGATGGGGGCCATGATCAGCCACCCATATAGCCACCTCTCCAGCAAGACCCCAGAGATATAGGCCCAGGTATAGGCACTTACAACTAAGAGATATCAGCTACAAGCAGAGCGGGACTAGGCAGTCCAACAGAGACAGGCTATGGAGCTACAAGAAGCAATAAAGATGGGCAGACGATAGTAGATTGAGAGTATGTTTTCATCCTCCTCCCAGAGCATGGTATCACTTTGATCATATAGGGAGGCCATCTAGGAGGCCGATTATTATAGGTTGCATTATTATCAATCCATGCCACGAGTAGCTCAAGTGCTAGATTTTTCACAGAGGACAAACCACAGACCTGTAGAGGATCACAGAGAGAGAGCAGGTGGCAAGGGCAGCAACTAGAAGGGTTAGGTCATTTTGATCAGAGATAGGATTCTTTTTGTGCCCTATGGGATCATTTTTTATAGCCCCATGGGCCATTGTACTCTATTGACATACACATGTACATTGATCTAATTTTTGTACCATGACAATGTATTTATTTTGATGATATATGAGATGATATTTTTCTGATATGATGTGATATGTCCTATCTTTACTTTTGATGCATTATGGATGGATCTCATTTCTATATGCTATACAATGATGTTCTATGTTATGATGCTATGATGATGATACTATATGATGCTAATGATGATGATGATGCTATGTGATGTGTGACTTTATGATGTGACACAATGATTATGCGACTAATAGATCTATATTATGCCTCTAGTGGATGAAATGCAATCTTTTTCTCTTTTCATTATATTTTCCCATGCACTATATGGTGATGTATACTATGATGATGATATGATATGATGAATGTAAATGATGTATGGGTGCATTTCTTTTCCCATACCTTTTCTTATGCACTTTTCATGATGTATGCAAAATGTTATGGTATGTAAATGCTTAGACTAACGGATTTATATTTTTATGCAATGATGGATGACAAGATGTGTGTAATTTTCTCATGTATGATATGCACTTATGATGTTATGATGATGACTTGATGATGAAATGATTTTTTATGAAACGATATATGCATGTGTTATGATATGATGTTTATGATATGCAAATGGATGCTTTTGATATATGATATATGATGTATATGTGATGGCGTAATGGATGCTTATGAGATACGTGATGTGGATTATATGGGATGATTATGCAATGTTATGATGATGAAAATGTTAGGGTAATGGTGTATGATGTTTATAATGCTATGGGATGATTGCTTTTATGTTTATATAATGGATGCATATGTATGGTTTATGAGATGCTTAGAATAACCAATCTATATTATATATGGATAGAAATGCAATGCATGTATTATGATTATGTTTTCTATGTGATATGATATGCAGTATGCAATATGCTAATGGTTTGTGGATGCAGGATGAATGCAATGATGATAATGATTTGTGGTTAACTGTCATGGTACCATGTTAGTGCAAAAGAAAGAAGAAAGCAAGAGATTCCAACAAGACATAAGATGACGATGATGATTATTTGTCGAGGATTTGGGATTTTCAAAGGGACAATTACCTTATGTTTTATTACACACATAGGCACGATGCATCAAGGTATAAAGAACCAAGATGACGTTGCACCTACTGTGATGGACTTTCACTTGACAATCAAGTAGGAGTATTCTTGTTCACACCTGGTGTACATAACCTTATTCAAAATGTAGTTCAGATATTCCAAACATCTTAGACCAAAACATAGCAAGGCAAGCCTTCCTACATGGTCAACACAATACTTAAAACATCCTCCCTACACCTAAACAAAGCACGCATGCCCAAGGTTATATTACAAAAATATTCAACAAGAATAGTAGATAAAAGATAATGCTCGCTACCCCATTCCTTTCCCTCTAAATCCCCTTGTTTGGGACATCATCGAGAGGTCATTGAAATGAGCACAAAAAGATAAGTCAAAAGACAGAGATAAAGTAAACAAACAAGCTAAGGTTCTTCAATACCACTAGCTAGGACTAAACTATGATGATGTCTGATGTTGATGTCCATTGTAGGAAGGATGCATCCTAGGACATGATGATATTAGATGATTTGATATGGGACTAATTGGATGATGGGCTATTGATACAAAGAGTTGACCAATCTTGTTTGCGTACTGTCCTAGACCTTAGACTTTGACGTTTTGAGTTTTCACTTTCAATCTGCTTCACCAAAGGTTGGGGGGATGATTGATTTATTATGAATGATGTTTATTTTGGGTGAAAATGAGATGGGGATGGATGGATTTTTTTGGGGGGTTTTTTGAATGTTTTTGGAGTTTTCTGAACCATTTTTTTAAGGTTGATTTTGGTATTTTTCAAGATTTTACAAATGTTTTGATTTTCAAATTTTCAAATGTTTTGGAGTTTTTTGAGATTTTGACCAAGAGACTAACCTAAAGACCTATCCTAGGGGCCTTCGGGGCTGATCAACATATTAGCCTTGCCTACATTATACATGTAGAGACCACGTAGTTTCACTAACACAGACTCAATTATTGATGAGATATAAACAAATGGACTGCCATTTTATTATGACAAACTCCTAAAGGATTGACCTAAGTGTCTCGGGGGATGATCAAAGATCAACCTTTCCTACATTTAAGCTCAGAGATGACATAGTTTGGATGCCATTTTTTTGATTTTTTTTGGATTTTTTGACCTGTTTTGGGATTTTGATGTGTTTTGAATATTTTTGGATTTTTTTTATTTTCTGATTTAGGGACTTCAAGAATATACACAAATCTGATTCGATGAGAACATGCCCCCAATGCGATGCAATAGACTACTCTGATAAAGGCAAGATAAACTGACCTTAAGAATGGGTCAAGTAGTTCTAGGAGGGATCATGACATGAACACAGGACCAAGCTATGATGTAGATGTTGAATGGATGATGGATGGTGATATGGAATGCGATGGATGCTGGAAGCTTGATGGATGGATGATGTCAAATGAGTCGCGAAGATCTTGGTGGATGGAAAGTGCTTATTTATACAAGGCGCCTGTTTTCCAGGTTTTCACCAAGGTACTTGCCTAAAGTGCCACCAAAGTGGTTTTCACTAGAGGACGAGTTTTTTCTTTACTATTTTTAATCATTTTTTTTATTTTATTTTTGGATTTTTTTTTTCTTTTTTAATTTTTTTTGTTGTCACCAACATGCCTATTTGCCAGGTTTTCATCAGGGTGACCATTTTTTTTGGACATTTTCTAAAAAAAATTATTTTTGGTTCTATACCTTGAAATATTTAGGCATAAATTTTTTTGAGATGGGAGCTATTGATGGGCTCCTACAAAGGCTCGCCTTCAGGTGTTGATAGCCAATATGCCCCTAACTTGTAGCTTACCAAGATGATGAATGGTCCCAACCAGTTGGGTTTACACTTACCTTTGTTGTCTAGATTTGGCACATTCTTCTGATTCTCTTTTAACACAAATTCTCTGACTTGGAAGGTCTTGCTCCTGATCTTCTTGTTATAGTTCCTCTTGAGTCAGTTCTGATACACCTGCAAATGGTTCAAGGCCTCCATTCATTGTTCATCTAGAAGTTCCAACTTGTTTAGTATTAATACTCGATATTCCTCATCTATGATGAGATTCTGCAATGATATTCTTAGTGATAGGAGCTCGATCTCAATTGGTAATATGGCTTCTAATCTGTAGACCAGGGAAAAGGGAGTGGCACTTGTGGGTGTGTGGATACTGGTTTGATAGGCCCAAAGGGTTGGATTTAATTGCAAATGTCAGTCATGACCTGTGTCATTGACTATTTTCTTGAGGATTTTTAGGATGGTTTTGTTTGTGGCTTCTGCCTGGTCATTTCCTTGGGGATAATACAGGGTGGAAAGGCAATGTTGGATTTTGAATTTGTTGCAAAGGTCGTGAACATCCTAATTTTTGAATGTTGTCCCATTATCTGAAATGATGGCTTGTGGGACACTGTAGCAGCATATTAAGTAGTTTGGGATGAACTTTGATATCTACTTTCTAGTTATGTATGTCATTGGTATGGCCTCCACCCACTTTGTGAAGTATTCAGTGGTGGTAATGATAAACTTGTGGCCACTGGATGAGGTGGGAGTGATTTTTCCAATGATATCAAGCCCCCACTGTGAAAAGGGCCATGGTGTGATGATGGGATGAAGCTCTTGAGCTAGAGCATGGATGAGGTCCCCATGCAGTTGACATTGTAGAAACCTTTTGACATAGTCATGTGCTTCTCTTTCCATAGTAGACCAATAGTATCCCATCCTCAGCAACTTCTTGGTCAAGGTCATACCGCTCGAGTGTGAACCACATATGCCGTTATGCACCTTGTTTAAGGTGGTCAATGCCTCCTTAGTGTTTAAGAAACATAATAAAGTTCCTTCTATGCTCCTACGGTAAAGGGTTTCTCCTAGGATGACAAACTGGTATGCTTTATTGACAAAGGTTTTCTTAAGGTTTGAGGTTATGTCAGCTGGGAAGACTCCTATTCTCAGATAAGTGTATATGTCATGGTACCAAGGATCACTGGACCAACAATTTCATACACAAATTCTGACTCTAGTACCTCAAATGCAGGTACGAGAAGCTACTTTACCAAGAATTCATGCTTTGGGATATTGTGAGGGGTATCCAATAGGGATCTAAGTGTCGCCATAGCATCTTCCACACTGTTTTTTGCTCTAGGTATCTGCTCGAATGAGATCTCAATGAAAGACTCCTTAAGACTCCACCAATTTCTTGTATGGAGTTAGTTTGTCATCTTTAGTCTAATATTCATCATTCACTTGATTGATTATTAGTTGTGCATCTTTGTATACCTTGAGAGCCATGATATGCCACTGCACTATTATTCTGAGTCCTATGGTTAGAGCCTCATATTCTGTGATATTGTTTGTGTAGGGAAATGCTAACTTGTAATATCTTGGTATGCAGTCTCCTTGGGGGGTGACGAAAAAGACCCTGACTCTCAATCCATGTTGTGTGTAGGAACCATCAAAGTACAACTTCCAATGGTATGCTATGTTCAAGTTGAAGATGGATTCATCAGGGAACTCTAAAATTAATGGATTCTTTGAGTACATTGGTGCTTCTGCCAATTGGTCCGAAATAGCTTATACTCTACATACTCAATGTCATATTCTGATAGGATCATGAACCATTTGGTCATTCTTCCTGTAAGCACCACCTTGGAAAGTAGATACTTGAGTGGGTTGATCTTGGCAATGAGCTTGATTTTGTGTGTTAACATGTAGTGTCTAAACTTTTGTGAGGCAAACACCACTACTAGACAAGCTTTTTCGATGAAGGAATAATTTAACTCATGCCCTACCATGGTCTGACTGATGTAGTAGATGGCTCTCTCTATTCCTTTTTCATCACGCTAAGCTAGGAGAGCACCAAGAGCTACTGTTGTTGCTAATATGTAGAGGATCAGAGGCTTTCTTGGGATTGGTGGCATAAGCATTGGAGGTGTGAGAAAATACTCTTTGATTTTGTTAAAGGCCTTATCACACTTTTCATCCCATTTGTACGCTACCCCCTTGTGAAGTAGGTGAGAATATGGGATTGATTTATTTGCTAGCTAAGCTATGAACCAGCGGATTGATTGGAGCCTGCCTTGTAAGCCCCTCAATTGTTTCAATGTCTCAGGTGCCTCCATCTCAAAGATTTCCTTTACCTTAGCAGGATATATTTCAATTCCTCTCATAGACAAAATGTATCCCAACAACTTTCTTGATTGTACGTTGAAGACACACTTCTTTGGATTAAGGAAAACCTTGTATTCCTCCAGTCTATCAAAGATGGCACTTAATGCTACTATGTGGTCTCTTCTCTTTCTAGATTTCACAAATATTTTGTCGACATAATCTTCCATAGTCTTATGGATCATGTCGTGAAATATTAAGGTCATTGACCTTTGATATGTTGCTCCAGCATTCTTTAGGCCAAATGGCATCATGTTCCAGCAATATGTCCCCCATGGACAAGTGACGACCATTTTGTGTTGGTCTTCTTTGGCAATCATTATTTGGTTATACCCAGAGAAACTATCCATCAGGGAAAGCATTTCATGTCTCATGGTCATGTCTACAATCATATCAATGTTAGGCAATGGGAAATCGTCCTTTGAGCATGCTTTGTTTAGGTCTCTAAAATCTATGCATATATGGATGCTCCCATCTGGTTTTGAAATAGGAACCATATTTGATACCCACTCCTGATAGTCAATTGGTCATATGAACCCTGCATGAAGTAACTTTTTCAATTCCATTTTGACCAACAAGGCTATCTAGGGATGCATTTTTTTGAGTTTTTTTCTGACGGGCTTTGCTTTGGTGTAAACTACTAAATGGTGGACCACAATCTCTAGATCAAGTCTAGGCATGTCAGCATAATTCCATGCAAAGTTGACCTTTCTCTTCCTTAAGAAAGCAGCTAGGAGCTCCTATTCTTCTAACATCAATGATTCAGCATAAAATGTGATATGCGGAGTTTCTTTTGTCCCTAAGTTGACTAGGTTTCACTTCTCGGCTAGAACTGCTGAATTTTCCTAATGTAGGCTCTGAGGGGAAGATTGAATCCTTCATCCTCGGGCAGCTCAGAGAGGTTTTCACCATTGGATATGTCCTTTCTTTTTACTTTTTTCTAGTTAGAGAGTACCATGGTGTGGTTTTCGCTCAAAGACCTTAAGATTATTCTCAAATTTTCACTTTTACGACTAAAGGATTCAATCATCTCCCTGTAGTAAGCTTGTGTGTCTAGAATGATGTCAAACCTAGCCTTTTGATCTTTGTATGGTACTTTGCTTCACAGTCCCATGAATTTTGAGAGTGCTTCATTGTTTTTGAAAGTGTCTAGAATTGGCAATCCTCATTGGTTGTAATCGATGAGTTGGGGATAGACTGGGTTGATCTCATGGGTTTGACTGGTTGACTCAAATGACACGGTACTAATCATGAGGAGGGAGGTATCTTCAAAAATCATGGGTAGGTCTGTTATGCGATCTTCCTCACTACATACATCTATGACTTGATCAATGGATATGGGAATTTGACGAGTGAGTGATGATTGCTAAGGAGGATTTTTTACCTTCTTAACTGGGGGATTTCGGCCACGTATGGTTATACTAGGAGGGGTACATCTGAGGCCAAGATTTTTCACTCACGTCTCAGGAATGATGGGTATTAGAAGCCCATTGTCATTTTTTCCAAGCCTCTAGTTTTTGTCATAGCCCATGGCAAGCATCATTTGTAAGCCTTTATTGCTATCATCCATAGGTAGATCGGTTGTCGGTTTATTGTCTTGGTACAGGAGATGGGATGGGTCCTCTTCTATTATTTCCTAACCAAGATCTCCCCAACTTCTAAAACTGGAGGGGCCTGCGATGAAGGTTTGGGACGAGGAGGCATCATTTGATTATGGTTGTCTTCATGACCTGGGAGATTGTGGTAAGTCTTGATTGGATAATGTAAGAAGATTTGGGGTAATGATGTTTCTGACCATAGCTTGGAATTATTTAGCATCAAGATCCGCAGAGATGGTGGATGAGGTTAATGCTTCTTCAAGGATATTTTGTGGGCTGATGATATTTTCAGCAACTCCATGATGGAGATTTGAGCTGGGGTTCTTTTCAATTGATCAAGGACATTATAGCCACTAGGAACGGATCTTGAGTTGGAATTAGGTTCTCTAGGAGGCTGAGATGACCCTACGATGGTGATTTTCCTGCCTCTTATGGTGACTCCACAATCAACTTTTGCTCCCTTAATGTTAATGATGGGGACATATTCTTCAAGTGTTGCAACAACATGTTCATACACATGGTTTGAACACATTCTTGTATTTTCCTTTTCCCTTATCATTGCTCCCTTTGTTATGGTCAGGCATCGGATTTGTGTATATCTTTAGGTCTTGGTTTCCTATGGGTTGCTCCACATTTATGATCTTTTCATCAATGAGATCCTAGATTAAGTTCTTCAACCTCATGCAATTTTTTTGTGGTGTGCCCCTTGATTTTGTGAAAATCAGAAAGGTGATTTTCATTGTACCATGGCAGTTTCACCAAGGGCTCTTGATAGTTGTCATAAGTGGGGATTGTGATGAGTTTTTCCACTACCAGCCTCTTCATGATGGATCCATTTGATTTCCCAAGGGCTATGTACTTCTGCTTGGGGGAGTTTTTGTTTTGCTGGGGTGGTCCTCTTTGATCATTCACATTGTTGATTGTTTGATTGTTTGGCTGTTGCGTCACAATGTTAGCTTAATGATTGTTCTAACTGTTGTTTTGTGGTTGTTGCTGGAGTGTTGGTATGTTTTTTCAAGGAGCACTGATGACAACTTTGGCATTGACAACACCATCATTGGTAATGTTTCTATTTTTCACCCATGTGTGAGGTTTGTCTTTATAGATGATGGATGGGTGATTGTTTTATTGTTTAGGATATATGGGTGTCCCTCCTTATGCATTAAGGGATCGTTCAATGTTTAGTGCTTTGGAGATCAATTGATCATATGTGGTGATTCCTTGCACCTTAAGGTGAAATGCCAAGGTTCCCTCCAGATTGGAGATGATGGTGCAAACTTGTTATTCTTCTGGCATGACCCATTTTCTCCTATTGGCCTTGGATCGCCATTGTTGTAGGAAGGAAGCAAATGATTCCTTTTTACCTTGTTTAAGAGTTGACAGTTCCTCTAGACTGACATCCATATCGATATTGAATGCATATTTTTTTATGAATGTGTCTACTATCTCTTGGAAATTTTTGATACCTGGAGGAAAGTGGGAGAACCACTCCATGGTGTGGCTAGCCAAACTTCTAGGAAATAGCCACATCAAATATGTATCGTCATATGTGACTTCCATGCAATGAACTTGGAATTCCTTGATGTGATCTTTAGGGTTTCCCGTCCCTTGGTATTTATAAAAATTTGGGGATCTCAAATCCCTTTGGGAATGGTTTCATTACAAGGCTTCTATCAAACGGATAAGGACACAAGTTGCTAGGTGTCTTTTTGGTTTTCCCTAATTGAAGATCAAGCACTTGTTGCGAGAGTAACTTGATTTGCATTATTAGATCATTTTGCGGATCAGGGGGTGGGATGAAGGTGTTTTGCAGTGGTTCACTTGTTGGAGGGATGGGTGGATTGGTTGGTGTGTTGGTGGATGGTGCTTGCACATTTTGTTGCACCAAGTATGCTTGTACTTGTTTTTTTATCAATAATGCTTGTTGTTGAGCTTGCTACTATTGTTGCACCAACAATTCTTGTTGTTGGGCTAATAGTTGGGTTGCTTCTTGCTACTCTTGGTATTGCTTCAACCCTTGCTGGTATGCTTATTGTTGGGTTTCTTGTTGTTAGACAAGGTACTGTGCTTGTGCTTGTGCCTGTTCTTGTTGCACTTGGTATTGGTCTCGAGCTTGCGCTTGTTCCTGAGCTTGGGCTTGGGCTTGTGCTTGTTGGGCAACTTGTGCAATCTGTGCAGCTTGTGTGGCATGTGTGGCTTGCTATTGTTGTAATAGGGCTTGGGCTTGAGCAACCTTCTATGCTTGGTGCACTTGTTGCACGGCTTGAACGGCTTGCACTGCTTGAGTGGCTTGTGATGCTTGTTGTGCTTGTTGTAAAACTAATTCTATTTGTGCTTTTTCAGCAGCTAGTTGTGTAGATTGTCAGTTTTGGATTTGCTAAAGTTCCTTTTGATAGGTAGCTTGTTGAGAAGCTTGTAATGCAATGCTATATTGGCTTGACATATTTGTGTTTGGTGGTGGAGGTGGTGGTGGTGGCGGCACATTCGGTATGGTGTTTGTTGTTGTGGTGAGAGGTATCATCGTATTGATGATTGGGATTGTATTCGATGGTGTGATTGATATCCTTGGTCCTTGGGAGACCATGGCTAATGATGTGGTGGTTTCTTTTGCTATTGGGGTGGTTTCTATCTATTGTTGCAATATCGATGGCAAGATGGGAGGATTCGGTATGATGCTTTGATTGATGTTTAGGGGGTTGTTTTGAATGAATGGCAGAAATGGTGGTAACCCCAAACTAAGAGTTGATGTTGATGTTGGTGGTAAGGGTGGAAGTGGTGGAAAAGTGAGTGGCATACTTCCTTGGGGAAATGATGAAGATGTAGGGTCAAAGATGCCCCCTGGTCCAAATAAGTCTCCTTCTCCTTGTGAGGTCATAGGGAGAGAGGTTTGTGTATTTAACGGGTATGTCAATGTTGTGTGAAATGATGATGATGGGTCATTTGGATCATGAAAGGTGAGGGGGACATATGGATATGATGGATTTTGTGGTATAGATTTCCCCAAGATTGTGTTTGCGTCCAAATCTTGGTTACTCACAAGGGGGCGTGTTTGTATTACATTGAGAAATGCACTCCCTTTGTTAACAATAGGTTGAGTTGGAGCAATGGATGATGTAATTTGGGGGATGGGTTGGGTGATGATTTGGAATGGAGGTGTAGATGAGATTAGGGGCATGGATGAAATTGGACGCATGACCCCAAAAGGTGATTCCACAATATTGCTCACATCGAAATTAGAAGGGAGTTTAGCCCCTTGTCTTGCTAATTCAAGCATGTATTGTGAGGGATGGAGCTTCATCATGATGTTGAAAATTATATGATTCTCAGGGTTTTGGACTATTTTAGTGTTCTCGTCTTGTGTCATCCCAAGGGAATTATTGGTGATATCTTCCACTTGAGCTTCCTCTTGTGGATTTTGTGATGAAGGAAAATTAGTTAGGGGATTGCTTGATCCAACAGGATTCATTTTAGAATTTGTTTGGCTTAGGTCACTTGAAGTTGATGCTTCTTTGTTGGTTTCCATGTCATTTTTGTGTTGTGATCTTGTGTGAACCATAAAATGAGGCTCAAAAGAGAAGATCTAGGATGATTAAGGATCAAAGGTGTGATGGTGAAATGCGTGAAAGGTGGATGATATGGATGATTGAACTCTTAGAAGATCTTGAGGGGATGTTATACTTTTGGGACTTTCTTGGATTTTGGATTCTTGGATTCTTGGATTCTTGGATTTGATTTTGACCTTGATTTGTTCTTGGATTGTTTTGATTTTGGATAATGAACAAATGGATCCCAAGATGTTGGATGTTATCTATGGGATAGATTTGCTCACAAGATGATAATTTGACTAAATGTAGGGAGAAGGATGCATCTACCCACACTTAACCAAACAAGATGATTTGATGATAGTTTTAACTAGACATATGGAGAAGGATGCATCTACATATACCTAGCTAAGCAAGATGATTTTGATGTTGTGATTCAAGGATTTTTGATTCATGGATTTTCCCAAAAAGTCTAGCATGAAGGATGATTTCAAGATTTTCAAGAGTTGTTGGTGAGATAATTTTGGTTTGATGTTTTGAAAGATGGATGAAGTTTGGTTTTGATCCTATGTGTACCTAAAAGGACTCTTGCTTACAAGACCTCAGTTTTTCAGAACACGCTTTACTCTAAACAAGGTTTTCAAATTCCCGAAAAAGATTTGGATTTTGACAATAATAAAATGAGTACAAACTAGGATTGTTTCTTGAGGCTTTTCTATAAAAGTTAAAAAGCAATCTTTGTCTAAATTCATAGAGCATTGAGAGACACTTTTGATGATCTTTTGGACTAAGAGCCTTTGACTTTGGTTTCTGGATTTTGATCTTGCATGAAATCATTTGAGACGCATGTGTGGGGTTCAATTGTTTTTAGCTTTGCTTAGTGACTTCTTTTTACCACAAACAATTTTTGATTAGGTCTTTGAGCTAGATGTCTAATGTCTTAACCTCTTCTTATCCCACAAAGTATATCATGTGGAACTTTAGTGAAATTAAGGAAAAAGTTACCTATTGTTGACTTTAGCAAGCAAATTGAGATATAAATCCAAATGTTTAGAAATCTCTAAGGATAGAATCCCTAGGGCAAGCAATAACACTTGAATTTTGTCAATGGTATTTGCTTCTTAATTGGTTTGAAATTTGATGACAATGTTGAATTTATTTTTTCCCAATGTTTTTGATCAAGCAAAGTGTTTTGTTTCTAAGAACATGCACAACCCTATGGCTATGAAAGACTACATTTGTTGAATCCCCACTTGGACAAGTCCAGCTACACTTACTCTTAGCGAATGGTTAGATGCTTAAACACACAGGCTCCCCCTTATAGTGCACTCACTTATTAGGTCAGCCAAGCATTAGTAACCATGAATCTCCCATGGCATACTTTCCATTTATTGTAAAAGCTGTAAAAGTGTGGAGCAGCTTTAGAATGACCATTCTTGCACCAACAAATAGATCAAGGATTTTGGCCTTTTCTAAAGAAGGGTTTTAATGTAGGAATTTCGTTCATGGGAGACCATCCATGTGGTGAGCGACCATTGTTTCCCTTCTCTTTGGAATAATCCTTGTGATATTGGCCTTTGTTCCAATATCCACACTTATATCCCGGGTGGAAGTCGCTTGGCTTTAGCGTGTTCCCGGTTGGGTCATTCCCTTGGGTGATTACTTTTTCCCACAAAGAAGGCCCTCTAAGATAAACAACAAAAGCAATCATATTCGTAACTTGATCAATCTTTGTTGCGAACCAAAGAGAGAGAATGTACGCAATATGCTCCACTCACACTCGCAAGATTTTTTCAATTTTAAAGTCCAAATTAAAGTGTGTGGGTAATTACTTACACAACTTAATGTCACCAAAAGGCCTTTTGATTCTCAAGATCATCATGAGGTGTGAGAGAAGCACATGCCATTTTAATGATATTACTTTGAGTAAGTAATTACAAAGAAAAGTACTTGTTCATTTTAAATCTGGACAAAGCAATGATTTAATTCTTTTTAGAGCACCAAAAATGAAATATGGAGATTTCCTTGTCCAATTGTTTATCCTCAAACCAAATGTAGTGAGTTTTTCCTAAAGTTCCTTTTAAGCCCTTTGTAACAAAAATTGAAAGCCTTGGTAGTGTTCTTTTTAGAGCCCAAAAAAAATTTAGTATATCCTAAGCACATGAAAGGTAACAAATTTTTAAGAGAGATTATAAGTTCTCTAAAAAGTGTTAAACAACACTAAAGTGTTCAAAAAAACTTGATGCAATGAGAGAATGATGTCATAATGCCTCTTCCAACTTCGTCTTCCTCCTTCAAATTATTTAGACCAACCTATAAAAACCAGTTAGAATCTTTATTTTACTCCAACAACGGAGTCTGCATAGGTGGTGCAGTTTGAGGAACCCAACGGTGTTGTATAGTGCCACTAATTTTGCATGTGTTGCTTTGCAGCAAAACAAAGAGCGTGACAGTGGCAGAGTTTTACCCAACGGTGTTGTTTGAAGTTTGAGAATTCCAGCACGTGAGAATTGAACCAACACTAGAGTTAAGAAATTTGAATTATGGGCAGGAAAGACCAAGTGCCACAATTTGCAGTTTGAAGTGGTGTTGTATGGCACTACTGTACTGGTAGCAGTCTTGTATGGTACTGTTGAACTGATAGCGGTGCATTTTCCTGTAGACACAAAAAAATAGAGAAAAAATACAAAAAAATTGTTAAAAAACACGATTTAAACTTGAGATTTTCCCTCCTTCTAGTGCCAAATGTAGAAGCAAGATCCTAGACTTGCATAAACACAAGAAACAAACACATAATTAGATCATATGCAAGTGAGAATCAAGATTCCCCATGAGATCCATTAACAACGCTCAAAATAGGAAATAAAATTGAATAACACAATGAGAAAGCAATGAAATCCTAATTAAGCAAGCAAACTCTTGATCCCATGGGGGAATTGGTGCCAATTCTATATGAAAATTAGCCCTTTCCCAACTCCTATGATGCAATTTTGATAAGTGATGAAAGTTGATCCACTTTGTTGAAGATGCACTTGAGCTCTATGATGAAAAATTTGCATAACCTAGCTATAAACTTGATAAAATAGATGAAGATGGATGTGCTTGAAGATGAAATTGAATATAGTAAGTTTACTCAAATTGTGGATGATCAAAACAAAGGATGAGCCTTCTATTTATAGAAGGACAAGATGAAGAGATGAGCAAAATGGAGCAATGTGGGATCATTCAACACCCAATGGGCAAGTGCCACTTGTCAAGATGTGAATGGAGGAAGCTTGAGCACATTTTGATGAATGTACCCATAAATGCAATTAGGTGGAATTTGAAAATAGTGAAATGACAAGGTGGAGGGAGAGTCAAATGGATTTATGGCCATTTGGATCAAAGCAAAAGGACTTGTAAGATGAAATAAATTCCTTATTGGATAGACACATCCCATTTGGAGGAATATTCTCTAAGATTCCAAGTTGAGAGAAAATAGAGATTTAATAAATGAATTAAATGTGTTTTCATGTGCAAGTGGCAAAAGCTAGAGGATGGGACATGGATTAGGATTAAATTAATCAAGGGTTAATTAATTTAATGAGGGATTAGATTATGTGACTAATTGATTTAGATTTATGGGTTGATTTAAATCAAAATGAGAAGAATATGATTTAGAGACTAATTAAATAAAGATTTTGATTTATTTAATTAAAGAAGATGATGTTAGATTAAATTAAACAAGATTTAATTTATTTAATTTAATAGGGTGACTTTAGATATTTAATTAAATAAAATGAATTATTTAATTAAATAGAGACATAGGGTTAATTGGATCAGATTGATTGACTCAATTAACAAAGGAGAATGACTTAATCAGATAAATGATCATTTATTTCAATAAGGGATGAATAATGATGATAAGTTGAGAAGGTGATTCAAGATGAAACGGTGTTAGTAATCAGGACCAAGTGTGTAATGTCAATCAATACTTTTAAGTGTCTACAGGATTAAAGCAAGCTCCCCAAGCTTGGTATGCAAGTTTAGATAGATATTTGATACAACAAGGATTCAAAAAAAGTACTGTGGATATTAATCTTTACTTCAAAGTTGAAAAAGATCAAATATTGATAATAGTTGTGTATGTTGATGACATAATTTTTGGAGGAAATGAAGCTATGTGCAAGAAATTTGTAGAAGAGATGCAAAAAAAGTTTGAGATGTATATGTTTGGGGAGATGAATTTCTTCCTTGGGATACAAATCAATGAAACAAATAAAGGCATATTCATTTCATAGTCAAAGTATGTAAAAGAGATGTTGAAGAAGTTTGGAATGGAAGACTCCAAATTGGTATGTACTCCTATGGTTACTAGTTACAAATTGAGTAAGGATGATGAATCACCTAAGGTTGATCAGAGAAATTATAGATCTATGATTGGTCCAAACTGCTACTAGAACGAACATCATGCATGCAGTTTGTCTTGTGGCTAGATTTCAAGATCCTAAAGAGTCACATGTTGCAACAGTAAAGAGGGTATTCAAATACCTAAAGGGCACTCCAGATTATGGCTTATGGTGTCCTAAGGATACCAATTTCACATTGAGTACTTACACACATGTAGATTGGGTTGGTTGAGTGGATGACATGAAAAGTACAAGTGGTGGTATCTTGCTACACAGGTGTTGTGGATGAGACAAATATTGAAGGATATCAATGTGGTGTATAATGATCCTATTTCTATCTTTTTGTGATAATACAAGTGCAATCAATATTTCAAATAACCCAATGATGCATTCAAGGACAAAGCATATTTCAATCAGATATCACTTCTTGAGAGAGAATGTTTTGGAGAATGAAGTGAAGCTTGAATATGTACCTACAAAGGATTAGATTTTTGAAATATTCACTAAGGCTCTTCCTAAGAATACTTTTGAGTATCTCCAAGAGAAGTTGGGGTTATTTCCCCTCCTTCCTTGAACTATATGCATATGGAGATGCATTAGTCTAGTGTATCTATGGATTCATTCTTTGTCTAGACTAATGTTGGTGGCTACCTCTCAGGGGGAGTAGGAAGTGACATTGTTGTAGTATGGAGTGAGATTTGTCATTTTGCAGAGGTTGTCGATTTGGTTGGTGTGTACTCCTCAAGGGGAGTTTTTGGAGTAGTAAAAGTATGTTGTAGAATAGTGGTGAGAATTTTATCTAAGGGGGAGTAGTAGCAAGTATCTTTTTTCAATGTTAAAGTGGGAGAACAATGCAAAATATTTTATCCTTTGCCATTGATGTCAAAGGGGGAGAGTGAAGCATGTGAAAAAGTAACAAATTGACATGGGAAGAGTGAGTTAGTTGGAGAAAGAATCATGTAAGGGGGAGAGTGTGCAAGAATTTTGTGTATGTTGTCTAATCATTTTTTCCAAAGGGAATGTTTTGTAGGTTGTCTAATCTAAGAAAAAAAAAGGGAGAGTGTGTATGTTGTCTTTGGTGGTTTTTTCACATCTTGTGTTTTCATAAATGAAAAAGGGGGAGATTGTTGCAAGTATGAAGGTGTTGAAGGTTTTTTCATTGATGTCAACGCTTGCTTGTGTTATCATTGATGTCAATTGTGTAGTAGTTGAGCAGTTGTAATGGTGGACTGTGTTATAGAGAGGCGTTCTAGTTTTGCTTCACTTTTTTTTTTGGTTAAAAATCTACTTGTGTGGTTTAGATATGTTGATAAGTGTTGTTCAAATATTTTATATCTAGAATTTGGGCTTCTAGATCGATGTGTAGAGAGAGTTATGTTCACCAGTGTATGAACTAGATTTGTAGTATTGTTTATAGAGGTGTCTGAGAGAAATTTCTTTGCTCCACATTTCTCTATAGTTTTGTTTCAGGACTTGTGGTTCTAAAGGTGAGTTGATGATGTCGGTAGATTACCTCATTTAAGAGGGTTTGAGGTTTTATGCTCTGAAATATGGTTTTTGGAGTTGCAGTGTATGGTAGTGTAGTTTGAGTATATTGGGCTTGTACATTATGAAGGTGTGAGTTGGTGCAAAGAATTTTTTTGATCTTAGGTGGTTTGTGGATTCTTCCAAATTATCTATAAGTGTGATTTGTGGTTCTCAAGTCATCCTTAGATTTGAGGAAGTGTGCTTCAAAGTTTAATGGTGTTTGCACGGGTAATGATCGACCCGGTGTTTACACTACATTCAGAGATGTTTAAGTATTGATGAAGGTGTAGCATGGTGTGTGAGAGTTGATTTAGGTCCAAATTAATTTTTTTATTGGTCTGCTTTCATTCCTATCCACCATGGGAATGCTTAGTGGTGACCTATTTTTGAATTTGTAAGTGTGACGTGTGTGTAGCTAACTTGAAGATGTTTTTCAAGTCATGGATGGTATAAATACAAGGTGAGTTTATTCAAAATGATATGTGTTGATGTGTTGAGTGTTGTGATGTGAAATTTGAGTAGTAAAGTGTAAAGATGTGAAATGCAGTGTGAGCTATAATGCAAGATTGTTGAATGTAGTGAGTTGAATGTGTCTTGATCTTTTGAGAGCTATGAAGATGTTAGAGCTATTGTGGTGGATTTTATGTTGCATTGAGATCATGTTCTTTGTGTAACATTCTATCTTCTATCTTCTTTCTATTCAAACAGTGAGCCTTGGTTGTGATCCTTTCTAGACAGTGTGTTGTATTCTAGAAGCGAGCCTTTTGTATTGGTTTTGCAATTACTTATATTGTGAGCTAATTCTCACTATGTTTTTTCCCTCCTTGGGTTTTCCACGTAAATCTAGTATTCTCATGTGTATGGTGTTGTTTCAATTTTTTTTATCTACATTTCATGTTTAAACATTATAATAGATTAAGGGTTTAATGAATGCATGTGGATTTGATTACTATTGAGGGTTTTGATGTTTTAATTAGATATAACTGATTCACCCCCCTTCTTAGTTGTCTTGTTCATTCAACACTTTTGAGGAGATTCAATTTGATCACTCAAATCTTGTTATTCTTTCATCCATTGAGGTTTTAGATACATGTGTTGATATTACATCTCCATCCATTGTTTCTTTCGGTGTTGCTTGTGTAGCTACAATTTTGTCTTCTTTTGATTTAGTGCAACAAGACATACACTATCTTCTAGATATGATTTATTGGGATGAGTACTTGACAGACATTGTATGTTTGTTTGTAGAGTCCCTCATTTTAGATTTGGGATACACCATTGATTGCATACATATTCTCTTTGATGAAGATGATTCTTCTTTAGTTGTTGTGAGGGAACACTCTGAAGCTCTTGTTCATTCTCTACATGATCATTCTTTATAGTTTGACATGAGTGTGGATTATTTTTAGAAACATTTAGAGGAGGCTTCTTTATCTTTAGAGGAGATATCGTTGTCTTGGGATTGTGTTTTACAATCATCTCTACTAGGTTCTAGATTGTCCTATTCATCAATGTGGCCTAGAATTCTTATTTGGAGTGTGACAACTTTCAACATCAATATGGAGACACTTGAGTATAATTTAGAGACATCACACATCACCCTTATTCCCTCATCTTCCTTTTAGGACTAGGAAGTTATCTTGCATGCCATCATGGTTTTGTTTCTTCTTGAGGGGAAGAATCTTGTTTGACAAAATTAAACCATCTTCAACATTCAATGTTAAGTATCTACCATCATTGCAGGAGACTCTACATTGAGGGGAGTTGTGTGGTATCTCTTATTATCTCTTATGGGGGGGGGTTTTCTCACATGGTGTTTTATCCTTCTCATTCTTCATTGAGAGAATATTTTTCATCTCTTTTGGGGAGAAGTTGTTGGGTTTTGTCCTTTTCTCCATTTGTGAGAGATTGTATTTGTACATGGGTACCTAACATGGAATCATATCTAGGACCCATATTTGCATCATTTTCATTTGTCTACTTCTCCCTAAGTTGCACTTAAGAGGGGGTGTTGGTGTGAATATGGTGTTTTACCTAACTAGTTCACCTAGAAGGTCCTATTCACATGATAAGCTTACTTAAGTTCTAGGAATCTTTCTAGAAGTCTTAGTTGGCATTAGATCTTATCTTATCTTATGTCATTTACTTCTTGTGTCCTAGGTAATTTAATGTTTGTTTTCTCATATCATAGGTTTAATACACTTGTCATGATCTTGTCTAATCCTATGTCTCACCTTGGCTATATAACCAAGGGGTAATCATTTTTGAATAAATAATTATAATGTATCATTTGCATTGAATTTGATAGAATAACATTATCATTTCATACTCGATCTCTCTTGTACTTTCATAGAAGTTCCTAGATCTTGGGTGGCTACAATCTTCAGCCAA
The DNA here is from genome assembly GCA_007258455.2 of Sequoia sempervirens. NCBI lineage: Eukaryota > Viridiplantae > Streptophyta > Pinopsida > Cupressales > Cupressaceae > Sequoia > Sequoia sempervirens. The sequence goes on along the minus strand of VDFB02000003.1, from coordinate 395,334,524 downwards.
ATATTGCACATGGTGTAGAGTTTTCTATACCAACTCTTACAAGCAACTTTGATTGTTGATTATACATATACAAAATAGAGTTGTTTATTGTAAGAATATATTGGTTTTAAGTATTGGTGTGCATTGTTTGTGTTAAGTTTACATGGTTGTGCAATCCTTTATTGGGTCCTCCATCCGTAATTCATTAAAAAAATAATGTTATTAAAGTTTAAACATATTATCTTAGGCTATCAAATCTTAAAGGATTTTGTTAATTTGTTGATCCTTGACAAGCTTACTAAACCAAAATAAGGGATTTTTTAGTGTTAAATTTGATGGTCGTTTGTAGTTTAAAAATGACTTGTAGGCTTGTATTGTAATAATATTTAAAGGATTTTGCACTTGTATGCATGTCTCCTTATAGAGTTCAATGTGATTCTTCAACTGGTGGCTTACAAAATATGCATTTTTTAAATTAGAAGAAGAAAAATACATGAATAGAGAAAAAATAAAAAAGGATTGCAAGAAATGACCAATGCTGATGGAAAAATATGCTACACTAGACTAGAATTATATTATAGGACATCACCTATAACATTGCTAGTCAAATCCGTAATTGTTCATCATAAACTTCATCCAAATATGATCATCACATAAATAAAATTGCATATATAATGTATATAACTAGCTTGTAATACCTGAGAGTAAATTGCCCATGAAATATTTGTAGAGGAGAGTTAACTTTTGAGTCATTCATAGAAGAAAGGATAATACTATTAGTAGCATGAATAGGGGTGAAACTAGATGACTAATTGATAATATCATAATTATTGTTAGTTTTATTTTCTTAGCTATGGAGGTGAGCCTATATCTTTGAGAAACTACTAGATGCATATTTGTATTGGCAAGATTATTATAAGGAGCAATAGATAGATTGTGTGGCTCTAAAAATCTCAATTTATTATATATGATTAAAGAAATATGTCTGCTCAACAATGGAGGGGATGTGCCACCCATCACTATTGTAAAAATTATCTTCCAAATCATGTTTGCCCCAAGCATGCCCAAAAGATCTAGATTTTTAATATCTTTTGTCCTATGTTCTAATTGAGTCATAATAGGTATGGTAAAGGTTGTAATGTTTTGAATAATGGTGCCTCTCAACAATGATCCTATAGTTGGTAAGGGGAGCTTGAGTAATGAACATAATATATAAAACATTGTATAAAAGCAAAAATAATCATGGGGACGGACTAATGAGAGAATTTGGATGAGATGAGAATTCAAGATCTAGACTTAGTGACTGTATGGATTCCCTTAACATTTTGGAGTTGTAGGAGAAGGATACAAGTGGTATTAGACAACTCTACATTTATTCCCCATTGGGATTAAGAGACATAATGTTAACCATATGAAGAGTAAAATTGAAGCAAATCATCTAGATATCAACTTAGTTAAAAAATAGAGTATTGGAGAAAATCATCAAACATCAAAGCTTCCAAATGAACTTGAGAATAACATGGCTGCAAGTGTGGGTGATGAGGTTGTGCATTTTGGAGGATCCTAAAAGGATAGATTTCGAATACCAAGCATGAGAGAAAGAGAAAAAATGGTGGAGTAGAGGGAGAGCTAGAGGTTTTTAGTATGTTGGTAAAACTAGAGGGCATGTTTTTTGGATTCTAATTTGAAGAAAAACAAATATGTTGGGGGTGGAGGAAAGTGGGGTGAGTTCTAGTGGGAAGTTTGAAATGAAGGATCCTCCAAGCTAATAATTGGGATTACACATTTGCCATTGATTTCCAGATTTGTTGATTGATCTTATTTCACTTAAACTGACTAAGCTTGTGGTTCCAAATGTTATTGTTATGGGAAGAAATGGAGATAAAAGGAAGAAGCTACCTATAAGTCAATTTAAGTGGAAAGGAGTAGAGATTATTGAGTGTTGGATCATCTCTAGTCAATAAATTATATAATTAATGTAAAACAAGTTGTTGGATACCAATTATCATCTACTTGTCAAAGGAGGAAAAATTGTATTAGCTTTTAAGATGTTGCTAATGTTTCTAGCTACTAAGCCCTTAATATTAGTGTACATTGGGTTATGAATAGTCGGCTTGTGGCTATCTTAACTCTCTATTAAGTCATTATCATTATTATATTTTTATTTAGTTGTTTAGGTCAACCTAATACTTATATAGGTGTGTCTAAGTCAGCCTAGGTGATATCCTAGGCATAAATAGGTATATGTAGGAGGTTGTGAGTCTTATTTCATCATCAAGTTGTGAAGTGTGTTCTCATTAGAGATATTTGGAGGTTTCCCCCCTCGAAGTGGCTAGTTATTCTCAGTTATTATCAAGTATCTACAGCATATTTCATATCATATTCTTCTACTATGCAAGTTATTTCATACCAAGTGGTATTAGAGCATGATCTTGGCACTGTAGAGGCAAGGTTTTTTTCTCAATTTTGGAGGCAATTTTGGGAAGAGCATATCTTTCATTATTTGACAAAAAAAAATCTGATTTTTAAAGGGTTTTTGAAGAACATATTAAAGAAGCTACAGTTCTGATTTCAGAAGAATTGGAGCAGAATTAAGCAAATTATTGTAGAATTAGGGTTTCTACAAATTGTTTTGGAATCTACATATCTCTCACATCTTGTTGAATTGGAGTCTTATTTTTATTTGGTTTTTGAATAAATACTAAAGGATATTATAGTAAAAAAATTGGAGGAATTAGAGAAAAAATAAGAAAGTTATGGAAAAATTAAATTTTTTGCAATTATCACTCTCAACACTACAAATCTACTTATTTCTTGGAGATTTTTCTAGGTGAGTTATCGTGGCCCTAGTAAGTTACAATAAAAATTTCATAGAATTTAAGTTTCATTTGTGTGATTTATTTCAAAATTAGTGGTTCCCATCATGATAGGGCCTACAACAAGGGGCAAAAAGAATGTTGTCACTCCGGGGAAGACTCCTGATAAGGATGGGATAACAATAGAGGATATTATTCCTAATGAGGAAATAAATAATGTCAAGGAAGACATTTCCTCAATGAAGATGGATATGTGTGACCTAAGAGGGGATATATCAGACATACAAAACATGTTAAGCACCTACATGGCTGAACCAAGAAAGGAGTTCTCAAGCAACCAAGGTGAAAATTCTAGGTCAACTACCATTGACACAAGCTTTAGTACTCCTATGGGATTTAGGAATTTATTTCCAAAGGTGGATATGCACAAGTTTGATGGAAAGGATCCTCTAACATGGATAAACCAAATGGAGAATTTTTTTGAAGTACACCAAATCCCAAATGGACAAAAGGTCATGATGGCTTCCCTATATCTAGAACCAAATCAATTCATTTGGTATTGTTGCCTTTGCACTCATCGAAGGAAAAAGGGGCTCACCGTCTCATGGTCAATTTTTACAGAGGAATTCCAAGCATAATATAGAAATAGCGTGATAGACAACTTCTTCAGCCAACTAGCTAAACTTCAACAAACAGGATCAGTTAAGGATTATATTCAGCAATTCCAAAATCTATCCTTAAGAGTAGATACAATTGCGAAGGAAAAATTGAATGATTTATTCTTGGGGGGTCTCAAGTATCACATTAAACATGAGGTACGCATGTTTAGCCCTAGCTCCATAAATGAGTCTTTAATCTTAGCACGCAGGGTAGAGGAGAAGTATTTGATTCCTAAGAAGCAAGGGGCTAATGTGACAAGAGAGAAAGGATATTCAACACAACCTACTAGGTTGACTCCACAACAAATTGAGGAGAAAAGAGAAAAAGGGTTGTGTTTCAATTGTGATAGAAAATACAGTCGAGGACATAAATGCAATGAAAAGAAATTGTTCTATATTGAAGGTCCAGGTGAGGAAGAAGAGGAGGAACCCATACTAGAGGATGAGAGGGAGTCAAATGAGGAATCATGTGATTCTCAACCAATCATTTCTTGTCATGCACTCTCAGGTTTTAGTGCTCCACAAACTCTCAAGGTGGTGGGGTTCTTAAAGAAGCAGAAGGTAACATTATTGATCGACTCAGGTAGTACTCATAATTTCATCAATAAAAAGTTAGCTACTCATCTAAATTGTTTTATATATCCAGCTCCAGAGTTTTAGCTTTTGATTGCAGATGGTGGTACAGTTAGTTGTTCAAGGAAGTGTCATAGCATTAAATTATCCATGGGAGATTATCAACTTGATACCCCAATGTATGCGATATCCATGGGTGCAGAAAATATTGTTTTGGGAGTACAATGGCTTACTACATTGGGAATGATTGAGATGAACTTCCAAGAACTATTCATGAGATTTCAATTAGAAGGAAGGATAGTAGAGCTAAGGGGGTTGAAGGAAAAATCCCCACAAATTGTAAGCTCTCATCAAATACAAAAGTTGCTTAAGAAAGGAGTGGATGGATTTGTGGCCCAGCTATGTTCATTAGAAGTCTCTCAATCTAAAGCTCCTACTCATCTAGAATTGCAAGCTATAATTGATCATGACTTAGTTGTTCTTGGAGATATGCCTAAATGAATTCTTCCTAAGAGGGATCATGATCATGCCATACAGTTAGTTCTAGGGAGCCAACCACCGAACATCAGGCCTTATAGGTATCCACACATACAAAAGAGTGAGATAGAAAAAATTGTTGAGGAGATGTTAGAGGCAAGAATTATTAGGCATAGCCAAAGTGCTTACTCCTCGCCTATGGTGATGGTACGTAAGAATGATGATACTTGGTGCATGTGTCCAGATTATAGAGTGCTCAACATGTACACCATTAAAGATAAGTTTCCTATTCCAGTCATTGATGATTTGCTAGATGAATTGAATGGAACTATGTATTTTACCAAGTTAGATCTTAGATCTGGTTATCACCAAATTCAGATTAAGGAGGAAGATATTTGTAAGACAACATTTCAGACTCATGAGGGTCATTATGATTTTTTGGTGATGCCATTTGGTCTTACCAATGCACCATCTACATTCCAAAGTTTAATGAATTCCATTTTTAAGAAGTTCTTGAGAAAGTTTTTGTTACTATTCTTTGATGATATATTGATTTATAGCAAGACTTGCGAAGAAGATTTGCAACATGTGGATCAAGCATTAAAAATACTTGAAGATCATAAACTCTATGCTAAGCCATCCAAGAGTGCTTTTGGTCTTACGGAGGTGGAGTATTTGGGACACATAGTTTCACATGGAGTAAAGGTGGACCCTAACAAAATTAAGCCTATCATGGAATGGCCTATTCCAAAAACCATTAAGAAACTAAGGGGTTTCTTGGGGTTGACAGCGTACTATAGAAGATTTGTGGATAATTATGGTCTTATAGCAACACCTCTCACCACTCTATTGAAGAAGGATTATTTTCATTGGAATGAGTCTACCAATACAAAATTTGAGAGATTGAAGGAGGCAATGTGTACAACTCCAGTGCTTGCCACTCCTGACTTCACCAAGGAATTCATTGTGGAATGTGATGCTTCTAGAAATGGGATAGGAGCAGTGCTCATGCAAGAAGGTCAACCAATTGATTTTGAGAGTCGTCAATTAAAGGGTAAGAATCAACTAAAACCTATTTATGAGAAGGAAATGCTAGCAATCCTCCATGCAATTAAAAAATGGAGGCCTTATCTATTGGGTAGACACTTCAAGGTTAAGATAGATCATGATAGCTTGGAACAAAGACTATCTTCTGAAGAGCAACAAAAATGGGTCACTAAGATGTTAGGATATGACTTTGAGATTGTATATAAGAAAGGGAAATAAAATATTGTAGTAGATTCACTTTCAAGGATGAGAAAGATGAAGCCTTATTGTGTTCCCTTTCAATATTACAAGCAAATTGGGTGGAGGAAGCCAAAGCAGAGTGGAAAAATGATGTTGCGACAAGTAATCTCATCGAACAATTAAAAAGTGATCATAGTAGTTTAGATAAGTTTTGTTGGAAGGGAGATACTCTTTGGTATAAAGAGTGTTTGTATCTCTACAAGAATTCCACTCTTAAAAACACAAGATTCTCATAGAGTTGCATGAGTCTCCAGTGGGTGGTCATTCGGGATTTTTGAAGACATATCATCAATTCAAACAAGATTTTTTTGGGAAGGGCTAAAAGGTGATGTTCAAAAAGTCATGGTTGAATGTTTGGTTTGTCAAAGGAATAAAGGGGAGACAATTAAGACACCAGGTCTCTTGCAACCCTTATGTATTCCTAGCTAGTGTTGGGAAGAGGTATCCATGGACTTCATCACATGGCATCCCAAATCTAAAGGTCATAATGTCACCATGGTAGTAGTTCATCGCCTCACTAAATATGCACATTTCACTGCATTATCACATCCTTTTACAGCAAGTGCAGTGGCAAAAGCTTTTTTGGAGAATATCCAAAAGCTACATGGTACACCTAAGGTTATTGTTAGTGATCGTGATTCTATCTTCACTAGTAACTTTTGGAAAGATTTATTCTCATGTTTGGGTACTCAATTGGCTCATAGCTCTTCATACCACCCTCAATCAGATGGGAAATTGAGGTTGTTAATAAGTGTTTGGAAGGATATCTATGTTGTTTTACTTCAGAGAAACAGTCTCAATGGGTAGATTGGCTACCACTTGCAGAATGGTGGTATAACACTTCTTTCCATAGCTCATAAAAAATGTCTCCATTTTTGGCACTTTATGGATATCATTCTCCTTCCATCACATCATCAATAAAGGTGTCACCAAGATTTCAGGTAGTAGAAGACCACTGGCTTCATCAACAAGTACTTTTAGGACTCAAGGAGAATTTGGCCATGGAACAAAATCGAATGAAACAATAGGCAGACCAACATCATAGTTAAAGAAGTTTTGAAGTTGGGGATTGGGTCTTCTTGAGATTGTAGCCTTATAAGAAAATATCACTAAAGCAACAAAAAAAAAAAAAGTTGCCTCCAAGGTATTATAGTCCATACCAAATCATGCAAAATATTGGCAGTGTTGCCTACAAGCTAGAGTTGCCACCAACAATAAAGATACACCCAGCTTTTCATGTTTCCTATTTGAAGAAGGTAATTGGGCATAATATTCCCACTCAAACAACATTACTAGAGCTTGATGAAGAAGGAAGAATCATTTTGGAACCAAAGTGCATTCGTCAAACATGCACAAAGAAGTTGAGGAATATAACTCTCACTAAGTATCTCATCCAATGGAAGAATTTACCAGTTGAAGATGCCACATGGGAGTGTGCGAACCCTTTTCCTAGTACCTGCAAAACAACATGAATAAATGAGTTAGACAAGGAATTATAAGCTAAAACAAGGATTCCCCATGAAATCCATTTGCAAACTCAAAATAGGAAATAAATTGATGAAGAACACAATACAAAAGATGAAACTATATTTAATCCTAATTAGAGAAACAAACACTTGATCCCATGGGGGAATTGGTGCCAATTTGATGTGAAAATTGGCCCTTTCCCAATTCCTATGATGAAATCTTGATATGTTGAAGATGATATTGATCCACTTTTGATGAAAGATGAGAACTCCAAGCCAAAAAGCCTAGCTAAAAATTCAAATGATGGATGAGAATGGCTAAGTATTTTAGCATGGTAACTTTGCAATGTTTGTGGATGATCAAATGAGGAGAGGATCTCTTCATTTATAGAATCCTAAGATAGATGAATGCCAAAAATGAAGCAATGTGGGACTAACATTCAACCAATGGCAAGGTGCCACTTGTCAACTTTTGAATGGAGGAAGCTTGAGCACATTTTGATCAATGTGCAAGTTTGAAATTTGAATTTGATGAGATGACATGTTTAGGGGGGATGAAAGATGAGTTAAATGCCATGTGGGAGACATGTAAGAGACAATGTAAGAGCTTTAAATGCTTTGTTGGATGTACATGTTGACTTGGAATTTTAATTCAAATTGAGAGAATATTCCAAAAGATGCCTTGTGAGGAAAATAGAGATTTAATAAATGAATTAAATCTATTTTCATGTGCAACTTGCATTATCCGAGGATGTGACATGAGATGAGGTTAAATTAATCAAGGGTTTAATTAATTTAATGGGAGATTAGATTATGTGACTTATTTGACTTAGATTTATGGATTTATTTAAATCAAATAAGAGAGGAATATGATAAGAGGCTAATTAAATAAATATTTTGATTTATTTAATTAAAAGGGATGGTGTTAGATTAAATCAAATAAGGTTTTAATTTATTTAATTTAATAGATAGACTTTAGAGATTTAATCAAATAAATTGATTATTTAATTAAATAGGGATAATTAGATCAGGTGGATTGATTTAATTACAGAAAGAATTGACTTAATTAGATAAAATGATTTATTCAATTAAGGGATGAAAATTGATGAATTTAATTAGATAGGGGAATTTGATTAAATGGTTAGACCAAGGGATGATTCAGGAAGAAATGATGTTAGTAAGTCAGGATCAGATGCATGATGTCGATCAGTATATTTTACGTGTCTACATTTTGCCCCTCTTTGAAGCAATGCACTTGTTGTGTTAGTTCAAAGAATAAACGATCTCGATCAAAGCCAAAAAAAATTGATATTTAAAACTTGCCCCACTGCTGCATGGCGAGAGAAAACATGGCATTATAATGCCCCCTCGAGAGATCGGATGAAAATTTCAATTTTTTGGGTGATCTCGCGAAAAAGCTGAAGTGCCCGACTGGTCCAAAAGGGGTTTGGGAGGCTAAGAATGTGTCTAAACGCAATAAAATCATAAAAACAAGCCTCAAACAGACAAAAAAAGGTTCGAGGGTCCAATACCCTAGCAAGACAGCCATTTATGGTTAAAAACCCTAATTTTTAGGCTTAAAAGGGGCCCAAGGGGTCACTTTCAAGTCATTTTCACACACCTCCACTAGCAAACCTTGAGATTCGAGCTCTGACCCTCTGACGATATGGTGCAACGAAAGCTTCCTCTACACATTGCGAACCGAGTTTGGACCTACCAGTGGCCACCTGGCATCAGGGCATCGGTATGTGATCCTTATTGAAGCTTAATTTTTTCATTTAGTGCATTAATTAGCCCTTTAAAGTTGAGCTCGCCTCCAGCGGCGCTATTATAGCACCACTCAGCATTTGAAATGCCCTACTAATTACCTTTTTGCGCTACAACAGCGCTATTTAGCACCGCAGCAATGCAGTTTGGAGTTTAGAAACTCCATCGCTAGGATTAGGCTCGGCGGGCCGGTTTGGGAAAGGTACGCCGCGACGGCACCCTTTTCATGAAAATTGTGATGTTGGGGCTAAAGTGCGCCATGGCGGCACTTTTTGGCTTAATTTAGGGTCCAGGGTCAGAGTTTGAGGAAACTCAAACTGCGACGCCATCACAAACTGCGCTGCTGCAAGCGAGCTTGGAGCACCGGTCGCGAGATTTAGTGAGCGTCCTATGGGACTTGAGCAACAGAGACTAGGACCGACTGGGAGCCTCTAGTTTATGGCACATTGCATATGCAGCGCATGTGCGCACACACTTAGGGATGCTATTAGCACTGGCCAAGAGGTGGCATAGCGAGACATCATCATTTCATCTTCCCACTGGCGAGGTGACTGTCACCTTGGAGGATGTCTGGCGCATACTGCGATTGGCCATTCATGGCCACCGAGTGATCTATGATATGGAGGAGGGATGTGAGCATTGCATCAGAGTCCTCACCACATGAGACATTATCTATTGCGAGGGATAGATCGAGCTGGAGCGGTATAGAGTTATACCACCTCCCTTTCGCTGGGCAATTGCAGCGATTATTTCAGGTTTGGTTTCCCCAGACAGACGAGGGCGGTATTTCAGTCTGAGTTGGGGTTGCTGCTAGGAGAGGATGGTCTGAGACAGGCCAGTTTGGTTTGCATGGGGACCCATCCTTCTAGCCTCACTTTATAGGGATCTCCACGAGTACGTATACATGGATGGCAGAGCGCTGGGAGCTGAAGTGACACTTTTTCATATCTAGGCGTGGGAGCACATTTTTGTGCTACATCTATGGGTGGTTCTGGTTCCAATGGGGATAGAGGATGCCATGGTGGCACTATACAGAGGCGGTGTGTCCTTCACACACACTGGCGAGCATGGGATCCCCTATTGGAGGCGGGTCTTGGATGAGATGCTTGTGTTTACTTGGTGTCCATACCTTGGTCGGCCCGGATGGGCTGGCAATGTTGCTCAGCTCTTCTATTGCTACCAGGATCGATATATGCAGGGGCGAGAGCACATGATGATTGAGAGATACCTACCCGAGTGCGTACATCATTAGTTTGGAGAGCCACAGGATCGGCTCAATGACGGTTATGTAGTCGTCTTTGCACGCAGCATGACATAGATAGCATGGGGGCCCAACATTCCTACCATGGAGGTAGTTGATAGCTTTCGATAGTTGGTAGCCTGCACATGGGCTTATGATTAGGGCCTAGTAGATCTAGGTACCACACAGGCCTTCAGAGATTGGTTCAAACCTCCCCTCCGATTGACCATTCCAGGTGAGGATCCAGATATGCACAGGGTCAGAGACAAGGGGAGAGGACGAGGACGAGGGCGAGGACCTAGGGTCAAGATACGTCAGGACCCACCATTGGTGCCCCCAGCCCCACCAGGTCAGGGAGACGTCCACATGCAAGATCAGCAGCAGGATCCACCAGTCCCACCACCATGAGTCGAGGGTGAGGATCAGGTTCACGTGCAGCCACGGGTACAGCCAGCAGGGTAGGCAAACGCATGGGATGCCTTGATTTTACAATTGCAGGCCCAAGTTCAGGCAGTGACAGCAAAGAGGGACCAGGCGAGGGCTGAGAGAGAGTAGCTCAGAGTAAAGAGGGATCAGGTTGTGCAGCAAAGACAGGCTGCAGAGCTACAAGCAGCCACAGAGCTAGGCCACAGGCAGCAGATTGAGAGTATGACAGCCTCCTCATCTCAGGGTACAGTTTCGGTACGATCTTACAAGGATGCTATCCAAGAGATAGAGTACTACCATCAAGCCTACCATGACACTGTACCTAGAGCAGACTGGGTCCCAGAGTACTCAGAGCGAGCCAGCCATAGACCACCAGAGGGTCACAATGATAGGGGTGAGGGCAGCATTCACGGAGATCAGGCCTGATCCAGATGATACATAATTTTTGGTGCCTTATGGGCTCATTTTTGATAGCCTGATGGGCGCTTTTGTACTGATTGACACATATGTACATTGATCCAATTATTCTTTGTACTATGAACATGATATGATGATATGATATATATGAGCTGATTTTGATGCAATGCCATGTGTTCTTTTATTCATGCGTGTATGATTTATTTCTATATGCTTTGCAATGATGTTTTATGGATGCATTTATTTCTAATGATGTATGTGTTATATTATGCTAACCTATGATATGATGTGCAATGATGTTAACTATATGATGGTTTATTTTATGCTAATGCAATATGTGAAATGATATGATTTATGGTATATGCAATGATGTGTGAAAATGCTTATATATATGAGATGGTTTATGGATGGATATGATATGATGCGATGGTCATGGTATGATGCTTAATGAAATGGTGTTGATGCATATTGAGATACTTAGAATAACAAATTTTATTGTCCTAAATGATGATGTAATGCCATGATATGTTAATGCAAAGTATGCCTAATGAATTAAATGCTTATATACCTATTGCTTATAATTATGCAAAAATGATTATGGGATGCTTTTGTAGATGCTATGTGATGATTTAGATGGTAATATGAAATGGTTATGAAATGAAAATGCAATGTTTATGTAGTGATTGATATAATGCCATGAGATGCAATGTAATGGGTGAAATGCAATAACATGGATGCACCTACTTATGAAGAATGTTTATGATGAATTGCAATGCATATGTTTCTTATATGGTATGTTTATGCCATATGCTAATGATTTCTATATGATATGCTTATGAAATATGCTAATGATTTGTGGATGTAGGATCGATGACGATGATGGTGATGATGATCAGTTGTCATAGTACCTTGTTAGTGCGGTTAGTAAGAAAAGAATAAGTCATTTCAACAACATGCAAGCTGACACAAATGTAAATGATGATGATGATGATGATGATGATGATGATCAACTGTCGAGGAATTGGGATTTTCAAAGGGCTATATTTTCTTATGTTTGATAACACACATAGTACAATGCATCAAGATATAGAAAACTAGGATGGCGTTGTACCCAGTGTGATGGACTTTGACTCAACAATCAGATAGGATTATTCTTGTTCACACATGACATACATAAACCTTGCTAGGATGTATTTTGAAAGTTTCAGACACCTCAGACCACAACACAGAAAGGTAAACCTATCCATGTAATAGTCAACAAGTTGCCCTAGACCTCTTCCATACATACCTAGCAAAGCAAGTATTCACCAAGGTTATATTGCAAGAACGTCCAACAAGCACAGCAGACAAAAGATAATGATCATTGCCTCATTCCTATTTCTCTAAATCCATTGTTTTGGGATATCATCGAGACGTCCCTGGAATGAGCGCAAATAAGATAAGTCAAAAGATAAAGACCAAGTACACAAACAAACTAATGCTCTTCAATACCGCTAACGGAAAGAGGATGTGTTTTCTAAGATGATAACCGAAACTTATTGCCAAAAGATAATGCCCATTGTAGGAAGGATTTGTCCTAGGACATGTTAGTGGATGGTGGCAAGTCATTTCATTTATAAGGGATGATTGATATGGGACAAATTCAAATGATGTGTTACCGATACGAAGAGATAACCAACTTGCTTACACACTGACTTAGACTTTAGACTTGGCACTTTTGAATTTTCACGTTTAACCTGCTAGACTTATTTCTGACTGTTTTACCAAAGGTTGAGGATGATGATCAGTTTATTATGAGTGGTGTTTATTGCGTGTGCAAGCGAGATGAGACGGATGGATTTTTTTAAATATTTGGATGTTTTTGACATTTTGAAATGTTTTGAGGCTGTTTTTGGTATTTTTCGAGATTTTGCAAATGTTTTCATTTTTCATTTTTCAAATGTTTTTTGGGATTTTCTGAGATTTTGACCAAGAAACTAACCTAAAGACCTATCCTAGGGGTCTCGAGGGCTGATCAACAGATTAGCCTTGCCTACGTTATATACGCAGAGACCACGTAGTTCGACGGATGACTCGACCGATTTATAGATGATGATATACATGATGAGATGTCAGTTTCTTATGATGGACTCCTATAGGACTGACCTAAATGTCTCGGGGGATGATCAAAGATCAACCTTGCCTACATTCAAGCTCAAAGACGATGTAGTTCGACAAGATGACCCTATTTTTTGGATTTTGAATGACTTTTTGACATGTTTTTGGATTTTGAAATGTTTTGATGTTTTTTGGATTTTTCGCATGATTTTGATGATTAGGATATGGACATGTGTGACAGTATCAGTGCTCTATTTTGGGATTTTTGTTGAAAACAAAGCTAAGGTTGATCAGAACAAATTTATGGATTGATGATGATGATAACATTGTTGAGGATACACAACAATGTAAGGATTTGAATGATCAGGATTGATGACAATAACACAACAATGTAAGGATTTGAATGATCAGGATTGATGACGATAACATTGTTGAGGATGCACAACAATACAAGGATTGATGATGATAACATTGCTGAGTATGCACAACAATGCAAGGATTGATGATGATAACATTGTTGAGGATGCGCAACAATGCAAGCATAGTGTTAAGCAACACAATGATCGGGAAGGATATCCCAAGATTATGGATTGATTGGATTCGATTGATTAGGATTGATGAAGCTTGATTTGGAACAAAAGTTGTTCGAATGATTTGACGTGACATTGAAGGATGCATTAGATGTGACTGATATTGATTGTTTGGATTGATGTACAATGAATGATGAAGATTGATATGGAATGTCATCTTGTCAAAATATGCCATGGGCTAGTGATTTGGATTCTAGATCACAAATGCTTTGACCAATTTGATTTCACGTTTGTCAATGTTCGGATCACCACATAAGTTGGAGGATATAGATCAAGTTTTATTCCTAAAGCGAGATCTAAATATCTGCCCCCAGTGTCTAGCAATGTATGGAATTCCATGGATGGATGCCTGGATAGGTGTATGGATGGATGGATATGGATTATCTTGTGATAAGATAAGGTGTTCGGATAACGAATGCTCATTTGGATAATGCTTCAAGGCTCAGATAATGCTACATAGGATCTAGGATCAACGAAAATGGTCCATGTCAAGATGTTTACCGTAAGCAAGCATAAAGTGTGTGTAGACACTTAAAAATGACCTAGGCCTGCAAGCTTCATTTTTACCACTTTCATCCTAGCATAATTATGACATTTAATTATGTCCTTGGTCCACATTCAACTATTGATTAAATAATTCATAATTATTTAATTAATTCATGTCCTTTGATTCTTCATGATTATTAAATAAATAAATTTTAATTTATTTATTAAATACGCCACTAATTGTCTGTCTTTCTTTAATTAAATAAATTTCTTAATTTATTTAATTTCCCTTTCTGCGTTTAATTATCTTGATTATTAAATAAATAAATTTTATTTATTTATTTAATACGTCACTAACCGTCTTAATTAAATAAATTGATTAATTTATTTAATTAATTAATCTCATCTCCTAAATTAAATAATTAAATTTAATTATTTAATTGCTAATTTCATATTCTTCTCATTTTAAATAAATTAAATTATTTAAAATGTCATGTCGATCCTAACTGTCAGTCCTTTTTGATAAATAATTTGAAAAAGATTATTTATTCTCTCAAAATCCATAATTTGAATTATTTTAATTCAAATTAGTAATTAATCTTCCAAAAATCAAGCAATCGGGCAGATTCTTGATTTTCCAAATCTTATCTTCAATCCACATCTTATCTCTTTGATTTTTCGAATCTTGCAAATCAAGCAATCTTACCTTCTTGATTTTTCGAACATCTTTATTTTCTAATTTATTTGTCTCATTTATTCTCCACCGTCGATCCGATTTTATTTTGACCGTTCGATTAAAGATTTTTCCCTAACCCTAATTACGGATTCTCAAGTGTAATCTGGAACGTTCATTTCATTGATTTATCTCGTCTGTCCGTTCGAAATGGCCTTTTCTATAAAATGCCATTTCCTTCTCATTTTTGAGGGAGGTTGACATTTTACGTAATTACTATAGGCATTCGTTTACTTAGTTTCACATATTTTGTCATAGGCATTTGATTAATATTGGCATTTGTTTTAAGAAATAGACATAGGCATTGGCAATAGTCATAGGCATATCAAATCCTTCGAATCTTGTTGTAGGTCTTAGGCATTTTAGATTGCT
The DNA here is from genome assembly GCA_007258455.2 of Sequoia sempervirens. Taxonomy (NCBI): domain Eukaryota; kingdom Viridiplantae; phylum Streptophyta; class Pinopsida; order Cupressales; family Cupressaceae; genus Sequoia; species Sequoia sempervirens. Next base: position 395,319,139 of record VDFB02000003.1, on the reverse strand, counting down.
CAAGAAGACGAATCTGAGGGCAACACATTTCCAGCAAGCAAGAAGGTATTACGAAAGGGAATCATGGAGGTATCGACGATCAGGTATACTTGTTCTTTTATTTACTTCCTTTGTGTTTCGTAAAGATCTTTGGGTTTTGATTATTATTTATTGTTTATTGCTAACTTCTCCTAATCCTTAGAAAACCTTTGATTACAGTGTGCACCAAACTTTCATCAAGATCAAGATAATTTGGATGATGGATGCAGATGGATGAAAATGTATTGGATAAATGGATTTATTATGGATAGGATGGATGGAATGCTCGATTTATTATGGATGGGATGAGATGCTTTCACCTGAAGTGAGACACATAGATGCTCGATTCTACACATGACGCCTATTTGCCAGGTTTTCATCATTTTCTTTCCCAAAGCGTCACACATGCGGTTTTCACTAGAGGACAATTTTTATTTTATTTTTCTTTACTATTTTCAATCCTTTTTCTGATTTTTTTGGATTTTCATTTTTTTATTTATTTTTATTTATTTTTGTATTTTTCTAAAAGATTCATGCTGACCTACCTAGTGGTGTCAATGTAGATGCTTCTATCATAATGTGCCATCGGTATCCTGCCTGAAGAAGTTGCTTTGCTAAGATACGTGCACTTGAATGTAGCTTTTGGGATTCCTGATTTTCTTTGTCAATACCGGAGTTAACTTTGTCTTTATGCGCACATCATGATAGAGTACCTTCAGAATCCTTATGGTGAAGGGTCGTTGCCAATACATGGTCAATTTGAGAATTGGATATCATGTGTGGAGGCATGGATGGAGTGTGTTTAGGGATAAGAGATGGATTGGTTGACAGCTTGGAATCTTTGACTCTCCAAACTTGGGAAGATGAGCAATGATTGGTGGATATGAAACTGTGTGTGGAATTAGGACCAACTGCTTGCTACACTTTATACGTCACTTGAAAATACTGCTTTTGCTTTTGTGGACATCCTTGATGGATACTTTTCCCTTTTTTATTTTTCCCCATAGTTTCTTTGACTAATGGAGTTTGATAGGGATGATCTTTCTTTGTATTCTTTGGTATCCATTTGTATTTGATTTTTCCATCATGCTTTGCTTCTTTTGCTTTGATAATGTTCTTTGTGCTTTTATTCAAATATTTTCTTCGAAGTTGGTCCCAATTTATGGATGGGGTGATGGGTGGATGAAGATTCATGGTGTGGCTAGTTGTAGTATTGGCATTGGTTTCACCATGAGGATTCTTCGTGCTCCCTATGTTGACGTTTGCTTGAGATGAAGTTGCCCCTAGTATTGTGGAAGTAGTACCTTCATGCCTTGATTATGCCTACTCTGAGATGTCTTGTTTAGAATGCACTCTCTGATAAATGACCCTTGTAGATGACGTTATTTCCATTTGTTGCTTTGCTGACTCTAGAATATCCTATTCTATCTGACTTGTTTCCTTGAGTGGATAATGATAGATATCTTCACCCATGATGTCCTTAGTCTGAATTTGGGATATATCCAATCTTGATGTTGATAACTCTGTTTGACTGTAGGAGTTAATAATATGCTCTTTTTGTGTAACAAAATCTTGTTATAGATGAAGATCATCTACGTGTCCATCCATAGAAATCATCTCATGGGTAGATGGAGGAGTATGAGCTACATGGATATGATCATCTTGCATAGATAGGAGAGTTTCCATTAGATTATTGTAGTCTCTTGAAGATACAAATTCTTGATCTTGAATGATTTCGTAGTTGCTTTCGACATGCTTTGGATCAAGTTCTTGACATGGATCAGTTTCAAAGGATGGACTGCTTACAAAGGGTTCTTGGATGTCATCATTAGGCATGGGGAGCACCTCAATATCATCTTGATCTTTAAGTGTCGAGTTTAGGGTTCCTTCAGTATTTGCACCCATGAGGTCGAAGGATGTCAACATGTCTTGGAAAGGACCATTGCTAGACCTTGTAGAAAGATTTTGATCATGCTTTGGAATAAATTCTTGAGATATGTCCTCTAACTCATAAGGTGATGTGGAGACATTTTCAACATGATCATAGGTCAATGGATTGTGCATTATGTCAATAGGATCAAATAATCCTAACACTCCTTGAAAGAGATCACTAAAAAGTGGCTCTTGATGTATGGTGAGTTGATCATCGGATGGGGTCGGAACATCTTCAAGGTGCTCATCGATGGAGAGATCTTGATCATTGCTTTCAACAATTGTGTTGGAGGGATTTCCAATGTCCTCAACCATAGGGTCAAATGATGTTGACATTTCTTGGATTGGATCATTGTTGGTTGGTGTATTTTGATCATGATTGAAAAGTGACTCTTGACATATATTGATTTGATCATTGGATGAAGTAGACACAACTTCAAGGTGCTCAATGATGGATTGATCTTGATCCTTGTTCTCCATAGTTGTCATTTTTTGTGCTTGTGCTTGTGTTTATTGGGTAGCTTGAGAGGCTTAGGCAGCTTGAGCGGCTTGTGGAGCCACCTGATTTTGTTGAAGCACTTGTTGGTAGGCTTGATGTGCTTGTAGTGCGATGTTACAATATTGACTTATTGCACTTGGTTTTGGTGGTAATGGTGGTGTATTTGGAATCATGTTGGATGTAGTGACAAGTGGTTGAGATACTTTTGAAGTGATCATAGTGGTTTGAGATATGATGGGTGTGATAGGGGTTGTTGGAGTGATCGAGGTGATAGGAATGGCTGGAATGACCAAGGTGATAGGTCCTTGGGAGACCCTATTTTGACTTGCCAGGGTTGATGTTGTCATTTGATTAGATACCATCTATTGGTGCAATGTCGATGGTATATTCCAAGGATTTGATGTGATGGCTTGATTGGTGTTAGGTGGATTGATTTAGTGATTGGTGCTAGGTAGAGGGGGAAGCCCTAAACCAAGGAATGATGTTGATATGGGTAATGGTGGTGGAGATGTCTCTTGACACAATGACTCCACTATTTTAGTAAGTGCAACAATTTGATCTCACCAAGTTTGATCTTGATTTCGATCTTGACTCCCTTGATTTGGCTTTTGTTTAAGCAAATTTGGAGTGTGTACTTGTGTTTGATTTTGGACAATGTTCTGATTTGGGATGATGTTCAAATTTGGCATGATAGGTTGAAATTGACCATTTTTTATGTTTGGAATAGTCGTATGATTTGCAAATGTATCCATCCCAAAGTTTTTCGGATTCATGTTTCAAAAACTTGTGCTTGGCACATTCTTATTTGGCTTGTAGGGATTTGGTGGGATGACGTTGTTCGTTTGAAGGCTCATGCTTTGATTGTTTGGTTGACAGACTTGTAGGTTTGGATTTAGATTTACCATCGGGAAATGTGTTTCAATCTTTGATTTGGGAATACTCACACTTGTTACACTATTGACATTTGTCGAAGGTAATGATCCCATGTATGGATTGTATAAGTGTGAGTGTTGATAATCAATCGCCGTTGTAAGGCTTTGAAAGTTAAATTGATTTGGATTACTCATGATGTATGGATCAAGTTTGTATTCCATGTTCTCCTTGTGTTTTGACCTTGTTACAAAAGTGACCTCTAAGGTTCTTAGGACCAATGATGAGATGAAGGATGAAAAGGAGAGATGATATGAGTGATGAACGTTTAGGAATTTTGGATCAATGCTAGACTTAGGGTTTGATTTGGATAATGAACTTGTAAACCCTAAGATGTTAGATGTGATCTTAGGATGAATTTGTTCAAAGGATTGCTGATTTAATTAAATGTATGAGAAAGGATGCACTCCCACACACTTAACTCAACAAGGTGATTTTGATTTTGATGATTTACCCAAGTCTAGAATGATGTTTCTAAAGCTCTAAAGTTGTTTAGTGGGATGGGATGATAAATGTTTGGAATGGATGAAGTGTTTGATTGGATCCTAAATGAACCTAGGAAGGACTTTTTTACTAGACCAAGATAGTGAAGAACATGCCTTTCTCTAAGAGTAATTCAAAATCAAAAGACCAATGTTTGCATGAAAACCATATGACCAAAAGATGCTAAGCATATGTGTGGGTTCCAATTGATTCAATATTTGCTTAATGGATTCTTGTTATCACAAACACTTCTTGATTATGTTTTCAACTGAATGTCCAATGTCCTAATTTTCTTTCATCCCACAAAGTGCATTATGCAGAAATCGAGGAAATCAAGGAAAAGGTTACCTAAAGTTGACTTTAGTAGAAGAAAATTGAGATGAAATCCAAATTTTTAGAAGCCTCTAAGGATATGAATCCCAAGGGCAAGCAATAACATGTGAATTTGTTCAAGGATATTTGCTTCTCCTAAAGGGTTTGAGATTTGATGCTCAAGTTGAATGTTGGTTTTCCAATGTTTTCGCTCAATGCACTGTGTTTTCAAACAATATAACACCCTAGCTCGATAGGTACGTTTTTCTTGGGGGGCTTGCCTCATGCCCTTCGTAGAAGAGATGATTTTACATGCAACCAAGGAAAGAGTATAAAGGTATGTTAAGAATGAAGTCTTAACCTCTATACTTTAACCAAGATCGGACATGGCAAGTAACTTCTTGGAATCTAAGTTCCAATGCACCACTTTGATAAACTCGCTCAATGGATCAATTAATCACTACAAAACAAGGGTTCTAGTTCAGAATTTCCATTCGTGGAGATTGACCCATACGGAAAGAGTCCCCTTTCGAATCCATCTTGTTGGAATCAACCGTGTGATATTGGCGTTTACTCCAATACCCACATTTATATCCCGGTTGGAAATACTCTTGGATTTAGAGTGTTACCGGTTGAGTTGTTCCCTTGGGTGAGTACTTTTTCCCTAAGGCAGGCCCTCTAGGATAAACAAAAGCAAATGAAGAACAATATTCGTAACTCGATCAATCCTTGTTGGCAACAAGGAGAGAGAATATACGCAACAAAGCCCCCCACTCACACTTGCACAAGATTTTGTTCAATTTTAAGCCCAAATCGAAGTGTGGAGGTGATTGCTTTGTCTTAACCCAAAGTCATGAAAAAGGACTTTTGATTCTCAAGATCACTATAAAGCGCGAGAGAAGCGCATACGTCCTTTTTCGATGGCTTTAGTCTAAGTAAGCCCTCACAAACAAACAAAGCTACACTTGTTCTTTTTAAATCCTCAAAGAAATAGGTGAGTTCATTTTAGAGCACCAAATCACAAGTGAAAGACATTTGTTCAATTGTTTAACCCAAGAAACAAAATCTAGTAAGTTGTTGATCCTATTGTTTGTTTTAACCTTTGCAAGAAGAAGTTGAAAGGTTCTTTTTAAGCCCAAATGAAAACTAGTGTTCTAAGATTGAAAAGATGACAAATTATTAAAGAAGTGTTAAACAAACACTTAAGTGTTTAAAAAAACTTTGATTTGACAAACACCCTTCTCATGCTTCCATTTCTTTTGATTTCGCTTCCCAACCTACAAAGGAAAAAAAAGTCAGATTCTGGAAAAAACACAGAAGTTGAAAAACTAGAAAACAGAAGGTAAATAAATCATAAATCAAAAGCACATGCTAAAAAATAAATTCTCACTTTTACTATCTCCTAGCGTCGCAACTCGTGAAGGTGTCGCTATTTGCTCTCCCAACATCGCTCTCACAACGCCACTTACCAGTTAGCGGTGCTCTGTGTTGGGACAAAGAGCTCGATTGTGTCGCAGTTTCGCCCAACGTCGGAGTTTATGTCAGTGTCGGAGTTTAAGATTTTTTTGAAAACTTTTGTAGATCTTCGAGTCCAGTGGCGGAGTTAAAAATTTGAATTTTTTTGGTGGGATGAGTCCAGCGGCGCAGTTTATGTTTCACGCAGTGCCATATAGCGACGCTGACAAGCCCACGGTGCTAAAATAGTGACGCTAACGAGCCCGCGGTGCCAAAATAGTGATGCTGACGAGCCCGTGTTGGAATTTCCTATGTGTGAACAAAAATGCGGAAATTTCAAGAAAAATTTAGAATTACTGAGTTGCAGCCCTCCTTCTAGCGCCAAATGTGCAAACCCTTTTCCTAGTACTTGCAAAACAACATGAATAAAAGAGTTAGACAAGGAATTACAAGCTAAAACAAGGATTCCCCATGAAATCCATTTGCAAACTCAAAATAGGAAATAAATTGATGAACACAATACAAAAGATGAAACTAGATTTAATCCTAATTAGAGAAGCAAACACTTGATCCCATGGGGGAATTGGTGCCAATTTGATGTGAAAATTGGCCCTTTCCCAATTCCTATGATGAAATCTTGATATGTTGAAGATAATATTGATCCACTTTTGATGAAAGATGAGAACTCCAAGCCAAATCTACAAAAAGCCTAGCTATAAATTCAAATGATGGATGAGAATGGCTAAGTATTTTAGCATGGTAACTTTGCAATGTTTGTGGATGATCAAACGAGGAGAGGAGCTCTTCATTTATAGAATTCTAAGATAGATGAATGTCAAAAATGAAGCAATGTGGGACTAACATTCAACCAATGGCAAGATGCCACTTGTCAACATTTGAATGGAGGAAGCTTGAGCACATTTTGATCAATGTGCAAGTTTGAAATTTGAATTTGATGAGATGACATGTTTAGGGAGGATGAAAGATGAGTTAAATACCATGTGGGAGACATGTAAGAGACAATGTAAGAGATTTAAATGCTTTGTTGGATGTACATGTTGACTTGGAATTTTTTAATTCAAATTGAGAGAATATTCCAAAAGATGCCTTGTGAGGAAAATAGAGATTTAATAAATGAATTAAATCTATTTTCACATGTGCAACTTGCATTATCTAGAGGATGTGACATGAGATGAGGTTAAATTAATCAAGGGTTTAATTAATTTAATGGGAGATTAGATGATGTGACTTATTTGACTTAGATTTATGGATTTATTTAAATCAAATAAGAGAGGAATATGATAAGAGGCTAATTAAATAAGGATTTTGATTTATTTAATTAAAAGGGATGGTGTTAGATTAAATCAAATAAGGTTTTAATTTATTTAATTTAATGGATAGACTTTAGAGATTTAATCAAATAAATTGATTATTTAACTAAATAGGGATAATTAGATCAAGTGGATTGATTTAATTACAGAAGGAATTGACTTAATCAGATAAAATGATTTATTCAATTAAGGGATGAAAATTTATGAATTTAATCAGATAGGGGAATTTGATTAAATGGTTAGACCGAGGGATGATTCAGGAAGAAATGATGTTAGTAAGTCAGGATCAGATGCACAATGTCAATCATTATATTTTACGTGTCTACAGGGAGGACAAGGAGTTCGTTCAAAAGAATCCAAACTTGATTAGCATTGAGGACAATGCTTCTATGAAGAAGGGGGGCATGCTAAGCCCTTAATATTAGTGTACATCGGGTTATGAATAGTCAGCTTGTGGTTATCTTAACTCTCTATTAAGTCATATTATCATTAGTATATTGTTATTTAGTTGTTTAGGTTGGCTTAATACTTATATAGGTGTGTCTAAGTCGACCTAGGTGATATCCTAGGCATAAATAAGTATATATAGGAGGTTGTGAGTCTTATTTCATCATCAAGTTGTGAAGTGTGTTCTCATTAGAGATATTTGGATGTTTTCCCCCTCGAAGTGGCTTGTTATTCTCAATTATTATCAAGTATTTGCAGCATATTTCATATCATATTCTTCTATTGTGCAAGTTATTTCATACCACTAACCAAAGTTGGTAGGATCCCAAAGATCTAAAATTTTGAATTCCCTTTTTGAAATAATATTTTCCATTTTTTTTTAATGAGACCTAGATGTTTACCATAGATGTTTACCATCATGTTGGATAAATCTATTCCACCAAACTAAAGAGTAAGTGAAGCTTAGACCATGGTTAATTTATTAATCATATCAAATGAGTCATGTAGATGTAATTTACCAAGCCTTTCAGATGGAATTAATGAGAGAAAAACCATGGATTTTAAAGAAAGGAGACAAAAGAAATTTATCCCACCAATTGACTAAAGCTCAAGGGCCTCCATTGAGGCATAATACATGTGGTGTCTAAGAAGATGTTTCCACAAAGAATCTCCCTCAATAGCTCTCACTAACCATTTGGTAGTGAGACATATACCTTGTGTGAAGGGATTAATAATTTCCAAACCACCTTTATCTTTTGGTTGGATATAATGTGGCTAGAATGTGGAAGGGAGACCTTTTTTGTTTCCCCACTTAGCCCATATAAAGTTTTTAATCAACTAGGTTAATTTCCTAAAGCAAGTTTTAGTAGGTAACTAGCGAGATGAGATATAAACATAGCTAGAAAGAAGAATCATGTCAGTTGCTTAAATGCACCCCTCCTTAGAAAGGAATTGATTGGATCAGTTTAAATTTTTATTCATGAAATAGTTCCATAGTCTCTTAGGGAAACTCCAAGGCCAAAGGGAATGCCAAAGTATCTTGTGATAGCTCCATATTTAACTTCACACCATTCTTTTAGAATCCAAGGGAATTGGGGCCTAGGTCATGAAGAACTCAGTTTTATGCATGGGAATTTTGGAGGTCTTGAAATGGTGT